>OY728148.1:401389982-401989982 GCA_963277665.1 Viscum album | reverse complement strand
CCTGGTATATGACAGTGGGCTTAACTATGCACATAGTTTGACACTCTTGGGGGATTCACTTACGATAATTAATATTTTCTATATAATTTATTGTTAAGGATTTGAACATATGATGAAAACAAATAACCTAGTTTAACCTTATGGTGTTTTATAATGAATATATGGTGGCATGATTTTGAAATTAAACTAACAATATTATGGATAAATACTATACAATGAAAGGGCCTATGTGAAAATAAATGGATGAAGTTTTTATGTTTTAGGGTTGTATTGAAAAACATATTTAAAATTTTATTTAGTTATTTACCTTATTTCAAGGATTTCCATCATATTTATTTTTAATATTATATAAATTGGGTTTTATAAAAGTACAAAATGTACGCCAGGTGACAACCAATCATGTATGGAAAGGCCGTAGGACTTAAACCCATGACCAACAGATGATAATAATATAAATCAAACCACAAACATATGCAATATCCTGGAAAAAATTAATTTTTTTAGTTAAACAATTTGATAAATAAATATTATTGATGAACCAGTTGTTACACACGATTTTTTTAAATATTTGCTCAAAATAATTTTAGTTTTTAGTAGCTTCCATTCCATAAAATTGTTAATTTGAACAAACCACATGATTCCCTTATTTTAAAATGACCATTTTACCCTAGCCATTAGGTTATCAGGAATAAATATAACTAACTTATTAAAATTTATAGTTAATTCATTCGCTACAAATTATTTATAAAAAATATATGTCAATTATATAATTGTATTTTTTTAATAAATTAAGTTAATTATTATTAGAAAATTAAATTAATGAAATATATAAATTATATACATAATAAAATAATTTTGATATTAATCCAAAAGATATTTTTGTCATAGGGTATGAATAAACCCTATTTGATGTTTAAAACCTATTTTTTTACACATAGTAATTGTCCATCTTTTAATGGTGATCCCATTTTAAATTAAGATTTTGAATCATTAATAATTTTTATATTACAAAAAAATAATGTTCTTTGGAATAGTTATATAAAAATATACTTTGCATTAATTATAAATATTTTTCTAATAACTTTCAAATTTTGAAGAATATTAAAAATACACTAATTTTTTATTGAAAAAAACTCTTTTATAAAAATAAATAATATTGTTAAATGATAAAATTGAATTGTTTTAAAGTATAAATAGAATACATTTTTATTATCCTATATAATTTATGTCATTTTAATTAATTTTACATTTAATTCCAATGTGAATATATTTCTATTTTTTTTAAATTTTTAAATTTTAAAATCAATTTTATCTTTCCAACGAGGGGATTAATTTTCAATTAATTAATAAAACTTATGTGTTTTAAATTTTAAAAAATTATATTCAATATTTTTAATTATAAGGTCCAAATTTTTTAAAAATCGTTATTTAATTTTTTGAATTATGAATATTAACTTCGATAATTTTTGTTGTTATAGTAAAAGGTTAAATCATGTAATTTAGGGTAATGATACTTTTTTAAAGTTACCCTACCACTTGTATTATTATCATTGGATAATTTTATTTCTAAATAAATCATCCTTGTGCATAAATTGTGTTATTTTGAAGCCACTTGAATGGGATTAGGACATTTAATATATTTTTTTTAATGAAAAATTAAATATGTCTCACCCAAATTCTAAAAAGTAAAACATTTTTTATATAAGGCTATGTAGAAGATAAATTTGATTAAAAATACTCAGTTAATATATAAAGTGTTGTTATTTATCATTTTAAATTATAATTAGTTTTTAGGAAATAAATAATTACCTTAAATACTTATACTTTGATGATTTACAAATTAATCAATTGATGAGAAATGAAAAAAATTAATTTTTATTAAAATGATGATAGACATACAGATACCTAAACACTTTCCCAAATGTTATTGGTAGATTTTATATCTACCATAACCATCAATGGGTCAATTTAGGGACTATTTATAGCTTTATAGATGATATTTTTACAGTTATATTTTTTTTAATTGATGTTAAAGTTGTGACATTCAAAATTTAAGAAGTATAACATTTTAAATGGTTAATATTCCTAAATATAAATTAGACTAACAATATTATTCTTAAATAACGTATATTTATCTTAATCATCATATTTTATTTTCTATATCTATTCAATAAATATGTATAATAAATAATTACACAAGAACGATAGAGTAATTATTTTATTAATAGAGATAACATATAAATGTTATTAAAAATCTAAAAATAAATATAATTTGAGATAATTAAGAAGTCTAATTAATTTTATATATTCTCTTTAACTCATAGTAATATTTTAAAATATTTGGTTCGAAGGTAAATTGTTATCTTAATATTTTTATAAATTGTTGATTTTGAATAGTGTCAAAAAACTCATTATTGATTGTTTATCTGAATAAAATTTTATAAAATTATTTAAAAATCATAATACATTTTTTAAATATATATAATAATTATTATATTGTATAAAATGTTATAATGTATTTATTTATGGTATAATTGACTTCAAATAAGTAAATAATTCAACCTTTTAATATTGAAATATTTATTACCCTAGTTTATACTTAAATATAATAATTAAGTGTTAATTAAAATAATATGGTTTAATTTGATAGAAAAACATGTCTAAAATAAAATGGATGATGATATTAAAACCCTATAACATGTAATATGATAAATTGGTATTTTTTTATTTTTTTTATTTTGTTTTATTTTACTATAAATTAATATTTTCAGAGTTCCCAAAAGTGCATCTCACCTCAATTATAAAAGACACCTCCTCTCTCACCTATCAACATAAATTTGAGTCTTAAATATCGGCCATAACATGGAGTATTCCCCACTCAAAATCCCTAATTACATTATGTAGGTTCTATTATTTTTAAAATACCAACTCTAGTTCTCTTAGAGAATATTTTTTTGGAAGCACGTTGAAGATGAGTTAATATCCTCTACCAATTCTTTCATGCTTCTTTCATCGTCTAATTCATATTCATTATTTGTTTCATTATAAAGTAATAACTACAGTATCACTTATATATTGAGATTTTATTATGATTATTTAACAATAATATTCCACTTTATATCTATCCTATGAAAAATGAAATCACCACGCATGCATTCGTACGACATACCATCTCCATGTTGTTGTGTAATAAGTTTTTACCCCCACCTAACTTTGATGGGTATAATGATTTAAATAATAACTATATATGATTATTATAACATTAAATTTATTATTAAATTTTATACACCATTCACTATAATATCATTCAATAATTATTGGAAGGATGTCGTTACTCGTGCGTACGTACGACCTACCATCACCACAATGTGATGCGATTCATTATACATGATATTAACTAAAACATGATTATGTAAATGTAATGAATGAATAAATACGATATAATTAATGCTAATATATTATTTTAATGATATAACTATTCCTTATGAGGTAGAACCAGAACTTATTTTACAACACATTTATAAACAAATGAAGCAATTATAACCCGAATACCAAGTAATACTGAAATTTTACTAACAAAAAATGATAATATTATCATATATGATATCATAAAAATTAATATGATTCTAAAATAATTAAAAGACATTATTTAATTAATTATACTAGATGTTTGGAGATACAATAGAAATCAAACATAAATGGTAAGGGATAATTTTACAATCTCATTATTATTTGAGATTATTTATACGTAAATATTTAGCGAGGTATATTTATCATCCAAATATATGTCTCATATATATGTAATACTATTTATAATATTATAAATTTGTTTAAAATTAAATATTAACCGTTTGTGAATTTTTAATAAATAGTATAAAAGAAATCTTTTTTTGTTATTCTATACGAGGCACATATTGACTTTTCTAGAAAAAGCATGAGGATATTGTTTTTAACTTATATGGAATGGAAATATTTTTACTTCTTTATGATGCCTTATTTCCATAAATATTCATCTACATTATTTCAAGTTTATTTCAAATAAAATTACTTTCTTTTAATATTTTATGGTATTTTGTGAATGGAAATTATTTTTAAAGAAGAAGGGATATTTTCATCGAGAAAAAATTTCAATTGTTATATCAAAATTATTTTCCATATATGATGGAATTATTTATTATTTTCATGATTCAAGTATAATTGTTTATATAATTTTATTGTGTTTATGATTAAATGATATATCTGGAATCCATTTGGTTTACATGGATTATGTTATGGCAGAATGATGTTTAAATAAACCCATATTATTTCTTGGGTTATGACGAATGATTTATGTTATTATTGAACACATAATAATGATTTCATTATGATATTAGTTGGACCTCTATAAACCTCAAATTCATTGGGTAAAGATTTATATCTCTATATATACATGACTGGAATCGGAAATGATCTCAGTTTGAAAATACAGGGCATGAACGAGGACTGAACTTAGTTCAGCAATGGACTTTGTCTGCTATGATGGTCTTGGTAATGAGCCTTGACTAATATGAAATAATTTTCAATAATTATGTGTATTCAACAAAACATCATGTCTTATGTTATGTATTTTTTTATTATGTTCATTGATTCTTATCAACATACATGATTTATCCCATGGAATGATATGGCGATCATTCATATGAAGGATATGATTTTAAAATGTTATGTTCTTATGTATTGTTATTATGATGATATCTCCCTTGTTTAAAGTTACCGATAATATGATCTCACCATTTATTATGTTTATTTTCCCAAGGTATTGAATAAGTGTATTAAGTTGGATATCTAAAAAAGGGTTCTCGTTAGGACGAAATCAGTGGGTGACAATGAAGATATCTTATAAACTTGTTGTTTATGTTTCCTAGTTTCTAAATAAATTGTACATATATTGTTCTATACTATATTTTTTTTTTTTTTTAATGAATATTATTCAACATTGAATTAATATAAATTTGGGTAATGTATGGGTCATGAAATTTGATATCAGAGGAAAATTATTGTTAACCTTTGGAAACTAGGATGAAAAAACATAACTAAGGTACCAAAGGATATGTCTAAGTATAGGTTAAAATGATAGTGTTTTAAAACTGATCCTGAATAACCTAGGATAAATACTAATGTGTCCTGAATTGAAATCATGTTCTTTATTATGTGGTTTTCCCATTATGATTAATGTTTATCATACTAGGATTCTAAGTTTTTTTCAATGGATATAACCTGAACAAACCATGATAATGCTGAATGTGACAAAAATTGAAATGATTGAAGTTCAGAGCAACCAAATGTTATGGGATCTTGAATGAAAAATCATCTGGCTATGCTCACACAACATTCTCAAGCTATAAACCCTACTAGATTTCCAAATGGTAAAAGTGGGGAAAAAACATTCTATTGAGTCCTTCATGAGTTATCATCCAACTTATTTTTGCGGGTATTTGGATCCATTGGTGGCTAAACAATGGAATATTACCACAAAATAAATATTTTAAGTTCTCCAATGATCAAAATATGATAAATTCATTTTAGTAGTCTTTTATTTTGAAGGTGATGCTGATAAATGGTGTACATTTATCAAGAATATGAGGCTAATATATGAAGGTGAATACATGGAACGGGATGAGTTAAAGATCATATTTTTCAATATGTGAATTCCTCTTATTCGTTGAAAAAATATGGATAAGGAGTTCCTTAAACTTAAGCAAACTGGTGATGAATGCATTGATACCTATAAATAAAATTTTACAAGACTTTTAAGTTATGATTATAGAATTATTATCCAACCTAATAGTAAAATTGATCGACTCGTTAGTTTCTTAAATCTAAGTATCTAACGAGAATTAGACATATTATTCTTCAATAGCTATGAAGGAATCGTTCGATGTGCTCTCATAGTTGAAAAAGAGATTGGAGTAACCCATCATTACTATGGGTTTGATAAGAATAGAAAAATGGAATTCAATGGAAAATATAAAGAGAACACTGGAAAAAAAAGTTGAGTTTTCCCTTATTCTCAAAGTGTTGAATGAACCATGGAGGAAGTTGACTTAAAGTTAATAATAAATGATTTAATTATATAAAATAAGGTCAACGAGCAGTTGAATACCGAAGTAATGGGAAAATTATGTCTAATGATGTGAATTCAGAAAAGGTAACACCAAATACACCCCCTACACTTCAATGATAAAAGTGAACGGAAATGGGTAATTATGACAATCAATTCTCTAATCTAGGTTTAATTGATAATGATTGATGTCAGCATGATTTTCAGGACAAAGAAAAAGGCAAGTCACATGTGATCACTATCAGCGATGTGAAGTATGATAATGAAGTGGTGAAAGGTACACTTACAATCAACTGTAATGTTTAAAATGATTTATTTTATATATGGATCCACCCAGTATTTTATTTCTGAATAATTTTATAACGGTACCATTGTGTTACAAAAATAATTACATGGTGAGTTAGTTGTGAAAAATCAAAATGGAACAATGATCTCATTAAAAGTTTATAACTATACTCCAGTTGAAGTTTTTGGGGATTTTCTTCCTCCAAATATTTTTATCCTTCCAATAGTGGAATTTGATTAAATTTTTTTCATGTATTGGATTTCTCTATATGGATCTTATATCAATTTCCAAAAAATGGAAGTTACATTTCATAATCCAGATCAATCTATGATCATTTATCAATGAAAGGATGAATATAACCTACTAATCAAAATTTTATCCATATTGTGGGTCTTGATCCATATAAATGAAGTTTATCTATATCATATGGTTGGGGAGAAAATTACAATTAATAATACACCCATTGTATAGATTTTTTATGATGTCTTTCGAGAAGAATTGTAAGGTCTCCCACCGAATCAAGAGGTTGAGTTTTCAATAGAACTTATACCGGGTTCTATGACTATTTCAAAGACACATTATATAATTACCCCAATTTAGTTGAAATAATTAAATAAGAAACTCTAAGAGAATCATGACAAGGGATTCATACACCCAAGTGCATCACCTTGGGGTGCACCTATTCTTTTTTTAAGAAAAAAGATTGATCAATGAGACTCTTGGTGACACTAGTGGGTCTTGGAGATGGGAAAGAGGAATGGGAAATGAATTGGAAAAAAATTAAACAAGATACAAGGCTTTGAGTTATATGGAGAAGAGGTGGAAAGGGGTGACATTTATAGTGGACAGGAGAGGTATTTTCTAATTATCATGTTCATTAGATTATTAATATGGAACAAGACTATGAATAGTTATAGAATTATCACTAGATATATTAAAATAATGAACGGTAGTTCAATATTTTGTTGATTAAATCATAAATGACTCAAGGAATAGTGTATTTAACTAATAATTTATATATCTAGTAAATTACAATATTTTACTATTCACAAAAGATTCACGTATTTTAGAAAAATACCAAAAATTCAACATAACCATTTTTTGATGTTTAGAATTCAAAAATGAACTCTATTTGTTGAAAATATTTTTCTAAATATGATAAATTTAATTTTTAACTAAAATAATCATTTATTCGAAAAAATAGAGATTCTAATATTATACGTGATTTTATGATAGTTGGAAAAAATAATTAATGTCTTATAAAATTATCTTATAATCATAAGAAAAAAATATTAATTTTTTAATTTATTTTATAAAAATATATTTTCTTTTAAATAATTATATTGATTTTAAAATTATAATTAAATATTTATAACTTAGAAAAATACCAACACTTATTTTATCATTTCCAAGACATTTATTTACTTATCCCATGATATAAATATATCATATTTAATATATAAGATTCTAAATATTATTTATACTCTCATATGTAAAGTTATTATTTTATTAGTATAGATTCCATAATTTCTATAAATACCACTTATTCCATTATACATTTATGATGAATTTAACTATTTAACTCCATAATGAAAAGAAATTATTTAATAAGTACCTGGGTTGTTATATTCTCTTCACCTTCTTGAAATTGCATCCTCAAAATCTTTATTTAGTTATTATAAAAGTGAGGATACCTTTCCTTCATATCATTTTTAGATTCCCATGTTGGTTGTTCAACCATGTTGTCTATCTACAGAACCTAAAAATGATTAATAACCATATAATAAAATAATTATTGACTAAGCTCAATAATATGAACATACCACTCTTCATATGAAAGGATCTCTTCTAGTTGAGAAACATTTAGGCATAAAACATGAGATGAATCCAACACATACTTTCTTAACATTGGATCAGGAAAAATATTGTGTAACTGAGATAAACATGACATCAAAGATACTTAGTAGGAAACTGGTTAAATTTCCCAAATATTTCATAATTCCCATAAATCGTTGACTTATCTTTCCTTTATTACCAAGACACCAAACAATTTTAAAAAGAGATATTTTAAGGAAAACATGACCACTTACCTCGAAATAAAAGACTTTCTTCTTTTTTTCATCATAGATTTTCTACCTACTTTAAACTACCCTAATATGTTACTAGATCATATTAAATTTCTCTTCACCCTCCTCTACTAATTCTGGTTCTATAATCATCCTTTTTCCAACTTAATCCCAAAATGCTGGATATCGACGCCATTTTCCATATACTTCCAAAAAATGTTTCATATGTATACTAGAATGAAAAATGTTATTACAAGAAAACTCCACTAAAAAAATATGTTAGTCCCAACATCCCTGATAATCCATTGAATAGGATTGAAGAATATCTTCTGATATCTAAACTGTTCATTCTGATTTTCTATCTAACTAAGGATGAAAGGATTTGATGAAATTTAATTCTATTCATATTGTCTTATAAAGGACATTGAAATGGTTATAAGTGAACCTAGTATCATAGTCACATAAAATGGAAAGAGGAACTCCATATAACCTGAAAATTACTTTAAGGTACATTTGAGAAGGATGATCTAAATACAAAGTATCTAGAATAGGATAAAAATGTGTATATTTAGTCAGTTTTTTTACAATAACCCAAATCACATTATTATATTGAGATTTCTTTGTCCCCCCCCCATGATTTCCATGTTTATTATTTCCTATTTATACTATGGCATTAAAAAATTCTAAAGAATCCCCTTTGGTAGTTTTTTCACGACTTTAACATGTTGACATGTGAAACATTTAATGGTAAAATTAACAATATCTATTTTCATTACATATCACCGATAATACCCCTGAATGGCTC
This sequence comes from Viscum album, assembly GCA_963277665.1. Lineage (NCBI taxonomy): Eukaryota > Viridiplantae > Streptophyta > Magnoliopsida > Santalales > Viscaceae > Viscum > Viscum album. The sequence goes on along the minus strand of OY728148.1, from coordinate 401,980,725 downwards.
AGTACGTCTTAGTTACCCTAGGATGAATTTAAAATGGTTAAATATCATCTTCAAACAATAATTATTTCTTCATGTGGGAATCACATGGAACACATAATCTCTTTAAAAAGGTCAAAAAAACAATCCTTATCATTGTTACATTTTGGAAACATACCCATTTTAAAAAATTCTACCTTTTTCTATAACTCATATTCTTCCTTCTGTTCTTTAATAACTCTATCTGATTGAGATGACTGCACTGACACCTGAAACAAAATAGAGTAATTTTTTTGACCAACATCCTCCACACAAAAATTCATCAAATAATTAATAAATGTTTCTTGTTCCAAGCATAACATGATTAGTGTATAATTATTATTTTGACTAAAGGCATTAAACATTGTTTTTCTTATCCAGTATGGTAATTGATCATCCAATCATAATTCTTTATGAATTTATGCCAACTTATTTACCACAAGTTCAATACCTTATTAATTAATATATACTCAAAACATTTATGGTTGGTATAAATTTCACATTGGGATCCATATAAATGATGAAACCAAATTTACAAAGAGAAAACCACAACTTCTAATTCCAAATCATGTGTGCGATAATTTAATTCATGATGTTTTATTTGTCTTGAAGCATAATAAATTACATGATCATTCATAATCACAACAAAACTAAGTCTATTAATAGAAGCATCAATGTAGATTAAAAAAATCCACATTTCTAGAAGGTAGGGCCAAAATGAGAGAATTCAATAATCTATATTTCAGTTACTTAAAAAATCACATTCTTATTTCCCAAACAATTTAACCCATTTTTGTGTCAACCTAGTTATTAGGAATGATAAACATGAAATTTTTTAACAAACCATTAATAATAACATTCTAATCCATGAAAACTATGAATCTCATTAACATGTGTAGGTCTTTGACATTTATAAACCACTTTTTTGTGATGTCAACTATTATACTGTCATTTTTTAAATGTACCCATTAAAAGAAATCGGTTACAACCAAAAATCATATTTGCTAAATTTATAATATAATTACATTTATTTGAGATTTTATAGGATATTCCTTAAATATTTATCATGATCATGAAAACTTTTTGAATAAAAAAAATTTAATGAGTAAGTACAATAATAAATATATCTAAATTATCACAGAAGATTCTATGAATAAGATCCATGAATACAACATGAGAATTTTTTAGCCCAATGGAGTAACAACATACTCATAATTCTCATATCTAGTTCAAAACACTGCCTTTGGAATCTCATTGTCTTTCAACTTCAAAGGATGGTACCCAGATCTCCTGTAAATCATAGAAAAATACAGATCTCCCTAGAGCTAATCAAACATTTCATTGATATGAGGAAATAGATACATATTCTTAAAAATAATGTTATTCAAATATCTATAGTTGATGAGAAGTCTCCGGGGAACCATATTTAATATTAATGAAAAAAGTATGATCATCCCATGGTGAAGTGTTAGGATGAATGAAACCTTTTTCAAGAAACTCATGCAACTTGTTTTTCACTCTAAGAAGTTCCTATTAATCCATTTTATAAAGAGATTTTGAAATTATCTTAGCATCAGGTACAAATTCAAGTAAAAACTCAACTTCCTGATCCAAAATAACACCAGGAAACTCATCAGAAAAAAACATCTAAGAATTCATTTACCACCAAAACACAATTTTTAACACCCCAAGATTTCATAGAATGTTATTTCTTTAATGTAATTCAATTATGTGCACTACATGAAACAACGAGTTCAATCACATCATGACCTATTAGACTAATCGTTTAAAAAGTGGTTATGAATTGTATTAACCAAATTTTGAATTTTATATATATACTATATTATTTTAGCATTCATATTTTGTGTTTATTAGTCAAAATATAAGGACAAATTCAATTTTTAAGATAAAAGAAGTATTTTTCAAAAAAAAACTGATTTTTAATGGAGTTTTCTTAAATCCAATATTTTATACTTTTAAATATTCAATTTACTGAAATTAAATTCTTCTTTAGAATAGGGACATAAAAAATAGATGGATAAATTTTTGGTACTTTTGTAATAACTTTCATATTTTGATTAGTAGTGAAAAATAATAAATTTTAATTGAAAAAAATTAATGTTTTAAATTATTAATTTTAGTGGTTTTTGTAACACCCCAAGCTTCTACGGTACGCTTCTCTTTGAATAATGTGATAGCGTGTGTTGTACGCAACATCGAGTTCTAACACACCACAACAAATCAAACAAGCCGTTATGAATAGTAATACATAAATTTTGAAATTTTATAAATTTTATTTTTCAAAGTGGACTTCATTTTTGAATTCGGAATATCGAAATTAGCCTAGGGTGAAATTTTGGTATTTTTCTGAAAAACATCATTTTTTGATGAATAGTGAAACTACTAAGTGGTAGTTAAAAAACTGAATTTTTCATAAAACATAATTTTACCGCTTCTATGATGGGAGTTTTGAAAATCCGAGACACACGATTAGTATCAAGGAGTAAAATTTGGTTCATTGAGATGAAAATAATTTTTGGTGAATAGTATCTTTTTACTTTTATTTACCACGGTTAAAAGTAAATAGGCTAACTAAGGGTAAAAATGATATTATTATTACCCTAAAAAATGTCCTAATTCTATTGGAAAAATGTATCCCGAAAAAAAACAACCTTAGGAATAAAATATTACCATTTAGGTCCACTTGGATTAGATTAGGACATTTATTATTATTTAATTCAAAGAAGAGTTAAAAGAGTTAAAATCAATGTTTATTTACTAAAACATTTTTAATATAGGGTTATACATAAGATACATTCGATTTTAAATATTCAATAGAAAGATAAAATTATTTCCTACATAATTATATTTTATTTTTTAAATTTTAGATATTAAGTAATTTAATTTATTTATGACACAATGATGATGCAGTAATTACCATAATAGTGAAAAATTAAAACAATTGATATTATAAATACCCAAATAAATATAATTTGAGACTTTTTATGAATTAAACTAATTTTATAGGTTAATATGACATGTTAGGATTGACGTAATTTACTTTTTTCGAAGTAATAATTCTGTTATGATTTTCACAAAAATCCATTATTGAATTGTGTCCAAATTGACATAAAAGAGTTTTTAAAACAAATATTATATTATTAATTGATATTAAATTCCTAAAAATCTGAAGATCGGCAAAGAGACTTATATAATGATAGATGTTTCATTAATGGACAACTTGGGTGTCTCTTATATGTATATAGTATGTTTATTAACTATATAATATAAAAATACAAAGTGACATGGTAAATGTCAAACTAATTAACTAATAGTTAAAACTAAATGATAAGGTTAATATAATGACCCAAACCTATCTAAATTCTATTGAATGAATGGTTTTTGAACTATCCCCACCTTAACCTTCAAATAATACACTTTGGAGCCATTAGAAACCGAATATGAATTTAATATAAAATAATATTTCTAGCTTTTCCAAAGGGGCCCCTCACCCCTCTTATAAAAGGGCACTCCCCCTTCTCAATAATTCACATCTTCAAAGCCTTTTGGATCGGCCAAACCCTGCCAAAATACACTCTCGACTTCCCTCAATATAACCTAGAGGCTTTAGTTTGATCATAAAGCCATCCTAAGGATCCCTTTTGATCAAATCAAAAGGAAGAACCCGAAGAAGAGGTAATGTTTTCACCACCCTTTTTCAAATAAATTTCTTCTTCAACTTCTTCTTTATTTGTTATTCCCATTATAAAATAATGAATCCAGTATATCATATATACTGTAATATTATTATAAATATGGTACAACCATATTCAGTATTCTATCCATCCTTTGAATGACATGTCACCATACGTGCGTACGTACAACTTACTGTGTCCATGTCGTGGTGTAATTGTTATTATTAGATATATTATTATTTGCATGGGTATAATAATGATTTATAATTCATGTAAATAATAAATATAACATGATAATAATTCTGTATATACCATCCAATTATATATTATTTTAATATCAAAAAAATGATATTGTCGCTCGTGCGTACGTACAGACTACTGTCTCCACGAACGCGATGAGATTCATTATCCATCGTATACATTCAAGTATAATTATCATTAGATGATTTAAAAATAATGTTTAAGTACTTGATATCATTCTGGATATGAATAAGATACAACCTATACATGACAAACATGGATTACGTAACAAAACATATAAAACAAAATGAGTAAGTTAACACCCGAAACAACGATAATACTAAGATATTATTAACAAATCAATGCTAAACGATAATATATGATATCATATTAATGTATATAATTCATGTATAATTTAATAACAATTATTTAAACATTATACATAAGGTTAACCTACCCCCAACCACGGAAAAGTACAAGGTAAGGGTTTATTTCGCAATCTCTTCATTATCCGAGGTTGTTTATACGTAATAATCTACTGGGACTTATTTATCATCCACATCCATGATTCTTAAAAAATGTATTTCAAACATTCTTATTATTTACAAGAATATGGGTTAAAGTCATGTATACCCTTGTTTTACTTTTTATAGTAGGTTTATAAAGGAATCTTTCCATCGTTTTCCAAACAAGGTGATTTTAAACCTTTTCGATAGAATTAAGGTAAGAATGTTTTTTTAACTTATACAGTGGGTGTGGCTATATTCCTCCATTATACAATCATCTAAGTTTCCCTTACAATATAATAAGAATATTTTCAAAAAAATGTTTTATTTTATATGACTCTTAAATGATTTCAAAATAAAAAGATATATTTCTCTAAAAAGAGTTTTGACTTCATCTATGTCAACATCCTTTGATGGATTTTAAGCTTATTTGAAGCTGATTTATTATGAAACAAAACATCCATATTGTATTGAAGGTTTTGTGATTTTTTTGACACTGGATGTGTTATTTTTATACCATTCATGGTTTATGGAGAAAGTATTGACATTTCGTATGCTAGTTTTAATACAAATGTTAATGTTGTGTTTAAACCTGTTCATATGTGGAATGCATTAGACTTAATATGTGACGGGTGGAGCCTGCTATAGCTCCTCGATGCATCAGTAGGTCTCATGAGACAAACTAGTGTCTTGGCACAAGGCCTTGATAAAATTTTATTTCTAGTCTTGGCACATGGCCTTGGCTATGAGGTTATGATAGTCTGGAATTATGCATTCCATCATTATGAATGTGGTTACTGATATTGCATGTGATTACTTGATTAGTATGATATATTTGGGAATAAGTAAATGGAATTATTTCATTTTATTTTTTCCATACTATATTTAAGTTCATGTATAAAAGGATTTTGTTTTAGTTATACATTGCCTTATATGTTTATTCTTATTTATAAAAGTTTCTGCTATGTTGTTATCCTTACTGGTAATTTGAGGTCACCCCTTTTCTATGTTTTATTTTTTCCAGGATGTGAAGATGTAAATTATGAATGACCTGCAGGGATAGTATGAGGGGATAAGAGTGTGTAATATGGACACAATGTTGCTTTAGTTTTCATTTTTATGATATAATGTAAAACATTATGAATATATCTAGTGTTTCTAAGGATACTAAACTAATCGGTCTTTGGAGACTTGATCTTTCTTTTGATCATGCCAATGTTATGTAATAATGCAACGACTCTAGGTAACTGGGGTCGGGGCGTTACAGTTGGTATCAGAGGAAGTTTAGTACAAACCTTGGAAGCTAGATTTTGATGAACTCTGATTAGAGCACATAGATTAAAGATGGACTTTTAGGATTAGTATAGAATAACTTCCTACAATTTTGGTATTGTAGATATTTTTTGAGTTTTCAAGCAATACATCCCTGTCTGTATACGAGCAGGTAGAGGAGGCTCTGGCACAGATGTACCTAGAGGTAAAACCCGAAAACACTGCTTTGAGCTAGACTCGAACGGGAACTGATGCACGAAAACTGGCCTTGCTGCACTCTTGGTTACGACACTCCCGGGGTATATACTTAGGATAACCCTCATTTCCTTTACAAATCATTATGAAAGGTTTATGAGTATATACTTTCTCAAAGAAAACATTTTTATGATTTTGGATTATATCCGTAAATAGTTCAATTTATGTTAAGTGTTTTATAAGTATGGAATTATGTATTTTGATTCATAAACTGATCTAGTTTATGCCATTGTATAGAAATAGCGCCTAGTGGAATAAATGGAAACTGTATCAATGCACACACTCCATGTAGGGATTGCCCCCTACTCAAAATAAATATAGTGGAGCTGGTGATGCAACTAGTGTAGATCAGCTAATCAACATACTGGGACAACTCACTCAGGTTATGAATAATAACCATACCCGTATGGAGCACCCTGATCCGCAGCATGGAGGATCAATTTTAGATCGCTTCATGAGGCAACAATCACCAATGTTCAATGGGTGTACAAATCCATTAGTAGCTGAGCAATGGATAAATTCCCTAGAGAAAATATTTCAGGCTTTGGGGAGTAGTGAAAGGGAAAAAGTTATCATGGCAGTTTACCGCCTCACTGGAGATGTTGATCAATGGTGGTCATTGATTCAAAACACGAAGGAAGATGATGAATTATCAAATATGGAATGGAGGGAGTTCAAAGATCTGTTTTTATAGAACTACTTTCCTCACGACCATTGAGCAGATATGGAAAGGCAATTTCTAAGTCTGAGACAAAAGAAGGATGAGAATGTCACAAAGTATGGGGCTAACATTACAAGGTTAGAAAGATATGCTAGAGATTATATACGTAACCCAAGATGTATGATTGATCGTTTCTTTGATGGGTTAAAACCATTTCTCCGTCGAGAATTAGTCTCACAATCCTTCTCATCGTACGAAGACTCTGTCTCATGTACTATCAAGATCGAAAATAAATTCTCTAAGTCTTATGACTTTAAAGCAAAGAAAGAAAAGAAGAAATTTTCTGATCAATCTGGGAATGGAAATAAGGGAAAGAAGGGAAATTTTGAATATCCATCATGTGGTAAATGTGGGAAGAAACACCCCAGGTACTTGCTTGAAGGGAATGGGTGTCTGTTACAAGTGTGGTGAAAAAGGCCACCAAACTCTTGATTGCAAAGGGAAGAAGGAAGCTACCAATGTTCAGTGCTACAATTACAGGGAGATGGGACATTATGAAAACGAATGTCCTAAGCGTCAGGGGAACTTACCTCAGAAAAGTCCAAGGGATCAAGGCCAAGCTTATGATATCACTACTGCTGAGGTAGAAACTTTGAAAGACGTGTTGGCAGGTAATTTAATAGTTTCTTCAAAGATAGAAAATGCATTATTTGATTCTGGATCATTGCATTGATTCATATCTTCCCAGTTTTCTAAGAAAATTAGATATTTCGAATTTGATTTAACAAGGTAGTTGTCAGTTAATTAGTAATAATTACCAATAATTAGTAATAATTACCAATAATTAGTAATAATTACCAAAAATTAGTAATAATTACCAATAATTAGTAATAATTAACAATAATTAGTAATAATTACCAATAATTAGTATTAATTACCAAAAATTAGTATTAATTACCAATAATTAGTAATAATTAGTAATAATTACCAATAATTAGTAATAATTAGTAATAATTACCAATAATTAGTAATAATTAGTAATAATTACCAATAATTAGTACATTATTTGTATATTTTATTATTAATTTTAAAATAATATAATTTTCTATATTATATACAATTCTCTTTTCATCTGTGTGTTTTATGTCTCCACATGTAATATTCGCATTCTTTTTCAGAATTATCAACCTACTCGCCAATGGAGAGGTGAAAGTGAATGCAAATATTACATGTGGAGAGAGAATGTTAAACACACAGTTGAAAGGAGAATTGTATATAATATAAAAAATTATGTTATTTTAATATTAATAATAAAATATACTAATAATGTAATAATGTTATTATTATATAATTAATGTTTATGAAAAAATTATATTAGTATTATTAAAATAATAAAAAATCAATATAATATTAAAATTATCAATATTTGTAACATGTTTTGCTTTATTCTCAATATATTCAATCTTTACGTGAGTGTTTTTTCTAAAAAATTATTCAAAACTAGTAATGCTTTTATATTTTATAGAGAAATATGGAACAACGAGGTCGTCAACAATCATTATTAGGTGACCGCATATGGATAAATCAACGTAGAAATACAAACGGTTCTGGTTTAAATCCAGGAGATGTTGAGGGTGTGGAGACTTTTTTATCATTTGCTGCATCAAATTCAGAATTTGTTTCAGAAGGCAAAATAAAATGCCCTTGTAGAAAATGTGCATTGAGAACGTTTGACACGTTTGACAAAGTGGGAGAACATCTCTTGCGTTTTGGTTTTCAACCAGATTATGTTTTTTTGGTATCAACACGGTGAACGCAGTTCTAGAGCAGGTGATACCAACTTGATTCCGGATCCATTACGGTTTCACGATTTAGTACATGATGTTGCAGGTTCATCTGTTCAACATACAGAAACTCCGGCTGATATAGCTTCAAATCCTGAGTTGGAACCGTCTGAATTTTATGAGTTGTTGAAATCTGCTGAGGATGCATTATATTCTGGATGCAAGATGAGCAAATTAGAAGCAGTTGCAAAATTTATGGCTATCAAATCAGATAACGGAATGTCAAACACCTGTTTTAACCAGATATTTTCTTTGCTGAAAACACTGTTACCAGAAGGAAATGTTTTACCTGCAAATTACTATGAGAGTAAGAGGCTGGTTCGAAATTTGGGACTTAATTGTCAGAAGATTCATGCATGTTCAAATGACTGCATTTTATATTCTTGGGGAAAATGAGTCGTTGGATAGTTGTCCTACATGTGGGAAACTGAGATATAAAGAAGGACAACACGGGAAGTCTGATTTGATTCCTGAAAAATAGTTGAGATATTTTCCGCTTACATCCAGACTTCAGCATTTATTCATGTCTAAGAATACAGCGACAATGATGTCATGGCATAAAGAGAATATTTCAACCGATAAAAGCTTGAATCATCCAGCCGATGGTGATTCATGGAAAAATTGTGATAGATTGCATCCATCATTTTCTTTAGAAGCTAGAAATGTTCGACTGGGCCTTTCCACTGATGGTTTCTATCTGTTTGGATCTTATGGTAGTCAATATTCATGTTGGCTTGTTTTTTTAACCCCGTACAATTTTCCTCCATGGATGTTGATGAAGGAGCCATATATCTTTTTGACTTTACTAATTCTAGGACATCCGAAGAAAAATATTGATGTTTATTTGAAGCCATTGATTGATGAATTAAATTTATTGTTGAGTACTGGTGTCAGTACATATGATGTTGCAACGAAACAGAATTTCATACTGAGATCAGCATTGATGTGGACAATAAGTGACTTCCCAGCATATGGGATGTTATCTGGCTGGAGTACACATGGTCAGAAATCATGTCCTTACTGTATGGGAGAGAACAAATCATTTATGCTCATTCATGGAAAGAAACCTTGTTATTTTGACTGTCATCGCAGATTTCTTCCTGCTGATCATCCTTTTCGCAGAAACAGATCTCATTTCAGAAAAGGAACAGTTGAAAGGGATGGACCTCCAAATATACTATCAGGTTCGGAGTTAAAATCAGTTATATTTTCATTACCCCCCATCAATTTTTGTCCCACAATAAACCAACAGAAAATTTCTGGTTTTAGGAAATAACACAATTGGATTAAACGTAGAATATTTTGGGATTTTCCATATTGGTCTGATCTGTTGGTCTGACACATGTTAAATGTCATGCATATTGAGAAGAACTGTTTTGATAATTTGTTTCATACAGTTTTGGATACGCCAGGAAAGAGCAAAGACAATGTAAATGCACGTTTAGATCTTGCCCAAATTTGCAAGCATCCAGAATTGGAACTATTTGAGAATGTCAGAACAGAAAGGTTACTGAAACCAAAACAAGCTTATACACTGTCTAAAGAAAACCGTTTATTATTTTGTCAGTGGATTGAAGATTTGAGACTTCCAGATGGATGTGCTTCTAATTTGGGTAGATTTGTAAAGAATGGTCATATTACTGGATTAAAAAGTCATGATTGTCATGTTATAATGGAGAGACTTCTACCCATTGGATTAAGAGGTCTGTTGAATTCTGTGATTTGGGATTCCATAACAGCCATTTCTCATTTTTTTCGGGAAATTTGTGCGGCTACGGCAGATTATGATGCTCTAGGCAAACTTGAAAAAGATGTTGTTGTAATTATATGTAAACTGGAAAAAATATTTCCACCGTCTTTCTTCGACTCAATGGAACATTTGATGTTACATTTTCCATATGAAGCCAAATGTGGAGGTCCGGTACAGTTTCGATGGATGTACCCATTTGAAAGATTCATGCAAAAATTGAAAAGAAAAGTACGTAACAAAGCATCTGTTGAAGGATCTATTGCAGAAGCTTATTTTCCAGAGGAAATATCTTTTTTCTTCTCCCATTATTTTGAATCTGAGTATCCTTAAAAACACAATCGAATGGGACGGAACGAGAGGAATATTGATGAAATCGACAATGAATTATCTATTTTCAACCAGTCAGAGCTTGGTTTCGGTGGAGTTTATGAACGCTGGCTTTCAGATGATGAACATCAGAGAGCTCATACGTATGTTCTGCTCAACTGTGAAGAGATGACATCAGTTGTACTATAAGTGTTTATATCACTTATTCTATCATTTATGTTACAGTAAATAACTTTGGTTTTTATAGGTTGTATGATAATCATATCAAGAAACAAATTCCACAAATTACAGCTGCTGCTCTCGAAGAACGTCGACTGAAAAATTTCTCTCAGTGGTTTCAAAAACTTGTAACATAAATTCTTTATCTTCTAGAAACTCATTCAATGTATAGTTTACTATATTGATAATTATTTCACAAATTTTCATGTGTCTCGACATGCTGATAAAATTGACAAACGGCTGTGTGTATTGAGTAACCCACCTTCCAAACTTGTTAAAAGTTATAATGCATATATGGTGAATGGATTTAGATTCCACACACATGCATATGGGGAATCGAAAAAAACAATGAACAGTGGAGTTAGCTTGAGAGGATCTCATCATCGAGAAAATGAAGTTGACTTTTATGGCATACTTGATGAAATCATTGAACTCTGTTATCTTGGACAACATTACATAACCATGTTCAAATGTCGGTGGTTGGATACAGAGAGAGGCGTGCGTGTTCATCCGATTCATGGAATCATCGATATTAAATGTAAAAGTGTTATCGCAGTAAATGAACCATTCTTATTGGCTCAACAGGCATATCAAGTTTATTACGCAAAGTACTGTTCAACATCAAGAGAATTGACTGATTGATGGAGTGTAATAAAAATCAAAATTCGAGACAATCAGTTTAGTCAAAGTGAATGTGCTTTCACTGATGTGCAAAGAATTGAAGTTTTTCAAGAGAGTACTCAAAATCAATTTTTTTTACAAAGATACATTAGTATCAATGACGAAACCCCACATTTAAGAGACGGTGATGACGATGATGTTAATGATGTCACATATGAATTTAAAATGGTAAGAGATGAAGAAACTGTAACTCGAATGGATATCGATGATGTTGAGGAGGAATATGAAGATGACATTGACATATATGAAGATGATGATGAAGATGAACACTGATAGCATTTCATGGTATTTATATACAATCATAATATGTATATATGTATATATAATAATAATTATCAATTATTTGATAACATTAATATTTTCTGTTTCAGATGGACGACGCCACATTTCGTGAGTTGGCGGATGCTGACCTGACTTTCGATGCGGATGAGTTACTGACAGATGACCCTTAGCCTGCAGGCGCTCCAGGGTGTACGTGGAGGGGGCGCGGTCTTGCACGATTGATGATTCCTAACCCCGTCCCCGAGCGACGTCCACGTCTTGGGTTTGATCCACGCACACGGAGGTGTGATAACCTGTGTGATAACCGGTGGATTTTAATAAGATTTCATTAATCTATTCACATAATAAATGTTTATTATTTTTTCAGTTTTCCGCATATAGCAGTCGGACAGGGCAGCGCTATTTTGCATAACTATTTCTCTCAGTCGTGGACCACATGGGAGCAGATTCCCATTGATGTGCATCAGGCCATGTTCGGCCATTGGTTGGTACGTATGTAAATAAATAATTTTTATTTTGAAAATTATTTCATTTCTAACTTGATATTTTGATTTATTTGTAGGGTTTATGGTATCCGATCGAGGATACCATGCGTGACGCCATCCACGAGGCATGGGAGGTGGCCATGCGTGATCGCCTTCGTCAGTTTTTGCACAATTTAAGAAAAGCTGCGATGAAGAAAGAAGGTGTGTCAAATTTTGATGAGTCATGTAGAGCACACCGACCAGAGTATATTTCATCCCATGTATGGGATGGATTATGTGTGCACTGGTTGAGTGGTGCCTTTCAGAGGAGATCATCGGTGGGGAGGCAGAATCGGGGGAGACAGGAGGTGACTCATCGAGCTGGGAGTTGTTCTTTCAGTACTCATAGACAGCATCTGGTACGTACATTATTTATAAAAATTTTATATAACTATAAATATTTATAGTTTATTTTTTATTCTTATAGGCTGTCGTGCACCTCGATATTACAGAGTACGACGTATATCGGAGGATGTATAGTGATCCTGCTACTGGGGAGCTCAGAGGTGATCGTCAGCATCACATCGTGGTCAGTATTATTTGTTTTCAAGTTTAAAAATTAACTGCATATAATATATTCACAATTTTAATTTTAAATTGCAACTATAGGAGTCATATGAGGCTGCAGCGTCACAGGCCCGGCCTGAGAGTCAGGCCGAGTCATCAGATCAGACCACTGCCCATCAGTTTGATGAAGCGGCATGGATGCAGGCCACCCAGTATGCCTTCGAGAAGGGCCGGGTAGTTGGTATCGGCTCTCGACTGACTCCCGGAGATTATTATGGCAGTGATGCGATGTCGGCGTCCAGCTCAAGAGGAGCTCGTGCATCTTCTTCTACTACACAGTATGAGGATCAGTTGCGATCTTAGACTGCACAGATAGAGAGTCTCCGACAGGAGCAGGAGCAGATGCGTCAGCAGCATGAGGAGGAGCATCGACGCCAACAGCAGCTGTACGAGGAGCAGGCGAGTCGGTGGCAGCAGCAGCATCAGGAGCAGATGGAGTACATGCGCCGACTCACTCATGCTTTAGGGATGGAGTTTCCTCCACCACCATCTACAGATCCCCCACCTCCCCCCCCCCCCTCCATCAGATTAGAGATTGTACTTATGTTATAAAATTTGTGAAATCAAATTTTTTTTTTCTATTCGTAGTTTCTGTCTCATTATGAAATATTAATAATATTATATTTTTAAATAAAAATATTAATATGAATAATAATATTATTTATATTTTATAATATTAAATTTTATATATATATTAAAATTTTATAATATTATAATTTAATTATATTTTTTGTAATACTTGAATTATTTTAATATTTGAATGTAAAATAATTCAATTATTTTTATATTAATTAAAATAAATTATTAATATTTTTTTATTTATGAATTATAATTCTAATATTTTTATATTAATTAAATCATTTATTAATATTCTATTATTTTTTATTTTTGAATTATAATTCAATTATTATTATATTAATTAAAATAATTTATTAATAAATTATTATTTTTATTTGTGAATTATAATTCTATTATTATATTAATGAAAATAATTTATTAATAATTTGTTTTTTTTATTTTTTTTATAGTATTTGCGACGGGATACTATTCCCGTCGCAAATACTAGTATTATTAATAGTTTTTTATTTTTTTTTTAAATAGTTTTTGCGACGGTACTGTCGCAAAAGGTATTTGCGACTGGTCCCGTCGCAAAAGGTATTTGCGACAGGCCCGTCGCAAAAACTATTTTAAAAGTTTTTTACAAAAATAAGGAGTACTATTTGCGATGGGGAGAATGACCGTCGCAAAAAACGGCTTTAGCGACGGGCCCGTCGCAAATAAGTGTTGTTGCGACACCGTTTTCAGCAACGAGCTATTTGCGACGGGCCCCCGTCGCAAATGCCCCGTCGCAAATGCCCGTTTTTCTAGTAGTGTTAGAGCACATAAATGTTCTTTATCTATTGGTCTCATCGTCATACCAATGATTGAGTTTGATATAATCCTTGTTATAGACTGGGTTTCGGAATATGATGTGAAGATTTATTGTAAGAAGAAAGAGGTTACGATTCATGATGATGATGATAAGGAACACCTTATCTTTAGAGCAGAATATTCACCGCCTAATTCTTATCTAGATCCACCCCCAGTAGCTCAACTAAATTCAATTATTTGGGAGGAAGATAATGAAATGACTATGGGTGAGGAAAGGAATGTTCAAATAGAGGATGTACCTATTGTGAAAGAATATGTAGATGTGTTTCCGGACGATTTACCGAGACATCCTCCAGAATGAGAAGTTGAGATTTCCATTGATTTAATTCCTAGATCAAGGCCTATATCGAAGACCCCTTATAGAATGGCCAGAATAGAATTAGTTGAACTAAAGAAACAACTAAATGAATTGAGTAATAAGGGATTTATTCTCCCTAGTGTTTCTCCATGGGGAGCCCCTGTTCTTTTTGTTAAAAACAAAGATGGATCTATGAGGTTATATATTGACTACAGAGAGATCAATGCTATAACAATAAAGAACAAGTATCACCTACCACGCATTGATGACTTATTTGAACAAATTCATGGATCTCAATACTTTTCAAAGATTTACCTTCGATCTGGATACCATCAGTTGTGTTTAAAGAAGGAAGACATTCTGAAGACAACATTTCGAACCAGGTACGGGCATTATGAGTTTACAGTAATGCCTTTTGTATTGACTAATGCACCCTCTATAGTCATGGATTTGATGAATATAGTTTTCAAGGAATATCTCGATGAATTTTTGGTGGTATTTATTTATGATATCTTGGTATAGTCCAAAATCTACGAAGATCATGAAATTCACTTGCGCATTATCCTGATGACTCTGAGAAGACATGAATTATATGGGAAGTTTAGCAATTGTGAATTCTGGCTTCAGGAGATTTCTTTTCTTGGCCATATTGTCTCTAAAGATGGAATCTATGTTGATCCTTTTAAGACCAATGAAATCCACGAATGTCCAGCACTGACGAGTATAACTGAGGTACGTATTTTTATTGGATTAGCAGGTTATTATCGACATTTAGTCCAGAATTTTGCCCGGTTGGCTAACCCATTAACAAAGCTCACACGTAAAGGGGTTAAATTTGTTTAGAAAAAATAGTGTGAAGAATGTTTCGAAGAACTGAAGAGAAGTTTAGTCAATTCTCCTATATTGACTCTACCATCGGGGAATGATGGGTTCATTATTTATAGCGATGCATCGAAGAAAGGACTTGGTTGTGTATTTATGCAGAATGATAGGGTTATTGCCTATGCATCACGACAGTTAAAAATTAATGTGAAAAACTATCCAACTCATGATCTCGAGTTAGCAGCTATGATATTTTCTTTGAAGATATGGAGGCACTACCTCTATGGTGAAAAATGTGAGATTTATAATGATCACAAGAGTTTGAAGTATATTTTCTCACAAAAAGAACTCAACATGAGGAAAAGGATATGTCTTGAATTACTCAAGTATTATGATTTTATGATACACTACCACCCAGGGAAAGCAAACAAGGAGGAAGATTCTTTGAGTAGAAAATACCATGGAGTTTTGAACATTATGAGAATTGAAAGGGACCCAATTTTCCTGGATCTAGTGAAGATGAACATGGGAATAACCATGGAAGGTGAAATATCAATTCTTTTTCAAATGTTTGCCAAACCATCTTTAATAGAAAATAATTAAGAGTTCTCAGACCAATGATGAAGAATTTCAAAAGAAGATTAAAGCTGTGAATGATGGGAGATTGAGAGACTTTGTGTATAATGATGGAATTTTGAAATTTGGGAAGAGGCTTTGTGTTCCTGATATACCTGATCTAAAATGGGAATTGCTTGATGATGCTCATAGTTCCAATTTCTATATACACTCTGGGAGCACCAAAATGTATAGAGATTTGAAGGAGCATTTTTGGTGGGACAACATGAAGAGCGAGATTACTGATTTTGTGTCAAGATGTATGGTTTGTCAACAAGTGAAAGCTGGAAGGAAACAACCTGGAGGAGTCATGAAACCTCTTCTCATACCGGAGTGGAAATGGGACAATATTATGGTGGACTTTGTCATGGGGATACCAAAGACTCCTAGAAGGAACGATGCAATATGGGTTATTGTTGGTCGTTTTAAAAAGTCAGCACATTTTCTTACTATAAGAGAATATCTACCACTGGAATGTCTATAAAGACTATATATTAATGAATTTGTGAGACTTCATTGAGTACCCCTATCGATTGTTTCTAATCGTGATCCCCGTTTTACTTCACGATTCTGGAAGAGTCTTAAGATATCCCCAGATACTAAACTTTATTTGAGCACTGCCTACCACCCTCAGACAGACAGACAATCGGAATGGACTATTCAAACCTTAGAAGACATGTTGAGATCTTTCTCACATGACTTTCAGGGTATGTGGCATCAATATTTACCTTTGGTAGAATTTTCCTATAACAATAGCTTTCATTCGAGTATTCAGATGGCACTATATGAAGCGTTACACAGAAAGAGATGTTGTACACCAACCTGTTGGGATGATGTTGGTGAAAGAAAACTTGTAGTCCCATAACTGGTGGAGGAAATGATGGAAAAGGTGAAGGTTATCCAAAACCATATCAATGCAGCTCAAAGTAGGCAAACGAGCTATGCTGATAATCAAAGGAAGGATTTGGAATTTCAAGTCGGTGATCATGTTTTTCTGAAGGTATCTCCATGGAAGGGAGTCATACGTTTTTGTAAGAAAGGTAAATTGAGTCCCAGGTACATCAGACCTTTCGAAATTCTGGAATGAATTGGGGTTGTTGCTTACCGATTTGCAATGCTGCCAAGTCTCTCCAAAGTTCTTGATGTGTTCTATGTATCTCTATTGAGGAAATACATGCCTGACCCAACGCATGCACTCACCTATGAGGAATTAGAACTGGAACCCGATCTATCTTATTGCGAAGAGCCCATCAGGATTCTTGATACGAGAGAACATGTACTGAGAAACTGGACGACTCGTCTGGTAAAAGTCTTGTGGAGAAACCATACGATGGAAGAGGCAACGTGGGAACCCGAGGAACGTATGATGAAGAACCACCTGAGTCTTTTTATGCAGTAATATTCTAGAAATTTCAAGGAATGAATTTATTTGAAGGTGGGTAGAATATAACACCCCAAGCTTCTACGGTATGCTTCTCTTTGAATAATGTGATAGCGTGTGTTGTACGCAACATCGAGTTCTAACACACCAAAACAAATCAAACTAGCCATTAGGAATAGTAATACCTGCTTTTTGGAATTTAATAAATTTTATTTTTCAAAATGGACTTCATTTTTGGACTTGGAATATCGAAATTAGCCTAGGGTGAATTTTTTGTATTTTTCTGAAAAAATTCATTTTTTGATGAATAGTGAAACTACTAAGTGGTAGTTAAAAAACTGAATTTTTCATAAAACTTAATTTTACTGCTTCTGTGATTGGAATTTCAAAAATCTGAGAGACATGATAAATATCAATGAGTAAAATGTGGTTTATTGAGATGAAAATAATTTTTGGTGAATAGTAACTTTTTACTATTATTTTCCACGGTTAAAAGTAAATAGGGTAATTAAGGGTAGAAATGATATTAATATTACCCTAAAACATGTCCTAATTATATTGGACAAGTTTATTTCGACCAAAAACAATCTTATGAATAAAATATTATCATTTAGGTCAACTTGGATTAGATTACGACATTTATTATTATTTAATTCAAAGAAGAGTTAAAAGAGTTAAAATCAAAGTTTATTTACTAAATAATTTTTAATATAAGGTTATAAATAAGATAAATTCGATTGTAAATATTCATTAGAATGATAAAAATATTTCCTATATAATTATGTTTTATTTATAATTTTTAGACATTAAATAATTTAATTTATTTATGACACAATAATGATGCAGTAATTACCATATAGTAAAAAATTAAAATAATTGATATTATAAATACACAAATAAATATAATTTGAGCCTTTTTATTAATTAAACTAATTTATAGGTTAATATGACATGTTAGGAGTGACTTAATTATCTTTTTTAGAAGTAATCATTTTGTTACGATTTTCACAAAAATCAATTATTGAATAGTGTCAAAATTGACATAAAAGAGTTTTTAAAACAAATATTATATTATTAATTGATATTAAATTCCTAAAAATGTAATCATCAGCCAAACGACTTATATCATGATAGGTGAATCATTAATAGACTACTTGGTGATCTCTTGGATATATATAGTAAGTTTATTGACTAGATAATATAAAAATACAAAGTGGCATGGTAAATGTCAACTAATTAACTAAGATTTAAAACTAAAAGATAAGGTCAATATAATGACCAAAACCTGTCTAAATTATATTGGTTGAGTGGTTTTCGACCCATCCCCACCTTAACCTTTACATAATACACTTTTGGTTCCATTATAAACCGAATATGAATTTATTATAAAATAATATTTCTAGGTTTTCCAAAGGTGCCCCTCACCCCTCTTATAAAAGGGAACTCCCCCTTCTCATTAATTAACACCATCAAAGCCTTTTGGTTCTGCCAAACCCGGCCCATATACTCTCTCAACTTCCCTCAATACATCCTAGAGGCCTTATTTTGATCAGGAAGCCAACCTATGGAGCCATTTTGATCAAATCAAAAGGAAGAACCCGAAGAAGAATTAATGTTTTCACCACCCTTTTTCAAATTCATTTCTTCTTCAACTTCTTCATTCTTTGTTATTCCCATTATAAAATAATGAATCCAATATCTCCTATATACTGTAACATTATTATAAATATGGTACAACCATATTCTGTATTCTATCCATCCTTTGAATCACATGTCCCCATACGTGCGTACGTACGTCTTACCGTCTCCACGTCGTGTTGTAATTGTTATTATTCAATATATTATTATTTGGATGGGTATAATAATGATTTATAATTCATGTAAATAACAAATATAACATGATAATGATTCTGTATATACCATCCAATTATATATTATTTTAATATCAAAATAATTATATTGTCGCTCGTGCGTACGTATGGACTACCGTCTCCACGAACGCGATGAGATTCATTCTCCATCGTATCCATTCAAGTATAATTATCATTTTATGATTTAAAAATAATTTTAAAGGACTTGATATCATTCTGGATATGAATAAGATACAACCTATCCATGACAAACAACGCTTATGTAAAAAAACATGTAAAAGAAAATGAGCAAGTTAACACCCGAAACAACGATAATACTAAGAAATTATTAACAAATCAATGTTAAAAAATCATATATGATATCATATTAATGTATATAATTCTTGTATAATTTAATAATAATTATTTCACCATTATACAGGAGGTTAACCTACCCCAAACCAAGGAAAAGTACAAATTAAGGGTTTATTTCGCAATCTCTTCTTTATCCGAGGTTGTTTATACATAATAATCTACTGGGACTTCATTATCATCCACATCCATGTTTCTTAAAAAATGTATTTCAAACATTTTTACTATTTACTAGAATATGGGTTAAAGTCATTTATACCTTTTTTTGACTTTTTATAAGAGTTTTATAAAGGAATCTTTCCGTCGTTTTCCAAACAAGGTGGTTTTTAACATTTTCGACATAATTAAGGTAAGAATGTTTTTTTAACTTATAAGGCGGGTGCTGCTATCTTCCACCATTATAAAATCATTGAAGCTTCCCTTACAAGCTTATAAAAATAATTTCAAAAAAAAGTGTTATTTTATATGACTCTTAAATGATTTAAAAAAAAGAGATATTTATCTAAAAAGAGTTTTGATTTCATCTATGTCAACATTCTTTGATGGATTTTAAGCTTATTTGAAGCTAATTTATTATGAAACAAAACTTCCATATTGTATTGGAGGCATTGTGATTTGTTTGACTCTGGATGTGTTATTTTTATACCATTCATGGTTTATAGAGAAATTATTGACATTTCGTATGCAAGTTTTAATACGAATGTTTATGTTATGTTTAAACCTGTTCATATGAGGAATTCATTGGACTTAATATGTGACGGTTGGAACCCGCTATAGCTCCTCGATGCATTGGTAGGTCTCAAGAGACAAACTAGTGTCTTGGCACAAGGCCTTGAAAAAATATTATTTGTAGTCTTGGCACGAGGACTTGGTTATGTGGTTATGATAGTCTGGCATTATGCATTCCATCATTATAAAAGTGATTACTGATATTGCATGTGATTATTCGATTAGTAGAATATCCATGTGAATAAGTAAATAAAATTATTTCATTTTATTTCTTCCATACTATATTGAATTTCATGTTTAAAATGCTTTTGTTTTAGTTATACATTTCCATAAATGTTTATTCTTATTTATGAAAGTTTCCACTATATTTTTATCCTTACTGGGCATTTGAGCTCACCCCTTTTCTATGTTTATTTTTCCCTGGATGTGAAGAAGTAAATTATGAATTACCTACCGGGATAGTATGAGGGCATAAGAGTGTGGAATATCGACACTATGTTGTTTTAGTTTTCATTTTTATGATGTAATGTAAACCTTTATGAATATATCTAGTCTTTCCAAGTCTACGAAACTAATCGATCCTTAGAGACTTGATCTTTCTTGTGATCATGCCAATGTTATGTAATAATGAACCGACTTTGGGTAACTAGGGTCAGGTCATTATAGTTTTATAGTATAATTATACTATATTTTTTTCATTTAATATTATATATTTCATTTTATGTAATTTCTCATTTAAATTGTACATAAACACATGTCAATCTTTTCATAGTTTTTACTTCTTCAAACCCCACTTTCTGGTATTGACAATGGGAAATAATTTTAAATAATTTATAGAAAATTCTATGTTTATAATTTTTTAAAATAGACAAAAATTTTGAAATTTTAATATCAAAATTATCTTTGGGTAATTGTTTGGTAATTTTCATAAAACATTCAATTTTTTATGAATAGTGAAAAACACTCCATTATAGATAAAAACAGACTTTTTCAATTAAACAATTATTTTTCATTAAAAAATTATATTAAAGTCATATAAAATACATAATAAATACATTATTCCAATTTAATTCATTGGAGTAATTTTTTAATAAGATTAGGCATATAAAATTTTATTGAGCTTTTTAACGTTTTTTACCCAATTTCTAGGAACATTTTCAAATTTGCATAAAACATAATTTTAGCACTTCTGTGAATTGAATTTCAAAATTACTAAACTCATGGTTGACGTCAGTAAGTAAAATGTGGTTCAATGGGATATTTGTTTTTGAATTGTAGATTTTTGAATCTTATTTACCATGGTAAAAAGTAAATAGGGTAATTAATGGTAAACATGATATTATAATTACCATAACACATGTCCTAATTCTATTCGATAATTTTTTTACCAAAATAATCTTTAGGTCCAAAATAATATTCTTTTTGATCCACTTTGATTAGATTTGGACATTTATTATATTTTATTTAAATAAGTGTTAAAATTGTTAAATTCAAATTTTATTAACTAAACCATTTTTAATATATAATTATATATAATATCTATTCAACATTAAATTTGTATTTGAAATCTAAAAATATTTAATACTTCATTGTAGTTTATTTATAATTTTTATACATTAAAAAAATAAATTTATTTATGACACAATGATGATGGAATAATTACATTATTAATGAAATATTAATATAATTGATATTATAAATATAAAAATAATTTCAAATTGATAAATTTTATTCCATAAAATAATTTTATAGGTTAATATGACATATTAGGGTAGTTTTTATGTATTTTTTTCGAAATAATCAACTTGTTTTGACTTAAAAAATACTAAATAGTGTCAAAATTGACTTAAATGTGTTTTTAAAATAACTACTGTTTTATTAAATTATATAATAGTCATAAAAATATAAGGTTCAGACAGAGGACATATATAATGATAGATATTTTATTAATGAAACATTTTAGGTTCTCTTGTCATTTTATAGTATGTTTATTAACCATATACTGTAAGAATACAAGAAGACATAGTAAGAGTTAAACTATTTAACTAAGGGTTAAATAAAAATGATATGCTTAATATAGTGACCTAATCATGTCTAAAACCTATTGGTTGAGAGTATTTAGACCCTTACTCACCTTATCATAGAAATAAATCCATTTTGAGCCATTATAAACCGAAAATGATTTTATAATAAAATAATATTTCATGCTCTACCTAAAGATCCCATCACCTCTACAATAAAAGGGTTCTTCCCATTATCTTAAATTCACAAATCCAAAGCCATTTGTCTTGGCCAAAACCTTCTCAAATATCTTCCCAACTACCCTCACTTCAACTTAGAGGCCTTACTTCGATCAGAACTCCAACCTATGAAGCCCTTTTGTTCAAATCAAAAGGAAGCACCCGAAGAAGAGATAATTATTTCATCACCTCATTCAAAGTTCATTTCATCTTACAATTCATCCTTATTTGTTATTTCCATACAAAAGTAATAACTCCAATACCATGTACATACTATGAGGTTCATATAAATATGTTACAACCATATTCATTATTCTATCCATCCTATGAATGACAAAGTCACCATACATGCGTACATACGGCTTACCATCTCCATATTATGGTGTAGTTTGTTATTCAACACTAAATTATTTGGATGGGTATAATATTGAGTATAAATGATTTAAATAATAAATATCACTTATTAATTATTATTTATATATAATATACCATCAAATTACATATTATTTCACCCTCAATAGAATGATATCATCATTCATGCGTACGTACGACTTGCCGTCTCCACGACGCTATGAGATTCATTTCCACATTCACAATTCAATGATGATTATAAAAATATATATTAATAATAAGTATGGAATATATGAAATAATAATTATAATTTATATATATATATATCATTCACTTACTTATGTTCAATATGATATGAAAACGGAAAATGCGTTTCTGCGTACGTACTGCCTACCGTCTCCATAAACGGTGTTTTTCATTTCATATATGTATATTTTATACATATTTATATTATAAATATATGTGATACATAAATATATTTTTTTCTGGGAGAAATTAAATCATGATATAAGTGATTAGATCAAGAGTAACAAGTTTAAACACGAATGATTAATAAAGTGATTGTTACCTGAAATTTTATTTTAATATAGAAAATATTATTAAATGTGTAGTATAATGAACTAAATGAATCAAGTATGATATCATAAATATGAATATGGTTCTGGTATAATTTAATAACATACTATGGTCATTATAAAAGAGGTTAAACATACCCTTGACCAATGGAAATCACAAGGTAAGGGTTATTTCCTCATTCTCATTGTTATAAAAGATTATTTATCTTTAAGTATCTACTAGGACATATTTATCATCCATGTCCATGTTTCATTAAGATGTTTTAAAAAATAATCTTTTAAGGTTTTTTGGAAGAGACTATTTAATTAGATCATAATTTTAAATATTTTTTAAAGATTTATTTTTCAAAATCTTTTTAATTAATGTCCTCATTTTCAAAATGATTTTAAGGATTTATTTACATTGACATGATGTTTTAAATAGTTAATTTATTTAAAATGTTTCAATGTTTTAAAGGAAAATTTGATTAAAAAATATCTTTTAAATGACTTCCTTTAAAAATTGTGTGACTTTTAAATGATTTCATGAAACATGGTATTTCTCCCAAAGAGTTTTATTGATTATTTTTAACTATTTAAACATCCTTCATTAGATATTATTATTGATTGAGGTTCATTTTCTGTAATAAAATCATTTATATTTTCATTTAATGAGTTTTGATATGTTGACCGTGGATGTGTTATTTTTCTATAATACTTATTTGTAGTATTGGCATGTAGCCTTGACAATGTTGTTATGTTGTCCGGCATTATGCATTCCCTCGTTATGAAATAAAATGTTACAAGTGATTATTCAACTAGTAGAATATCCATGTTCATGTTTATATGGTAATTTATGATTTATGTTTTCCATGTTATGTTCATGTTTATGTTTAAAAGTTTGTTGTTTTTATTACACATATTGCCTTAAAAGATTATAGCTTTCGCTAAATTATTTACCCTTACAGAGCATCTGAGCTCACCCATTTCTTATGTTATGTTTTCCAAAGATTCCAAGAAGTGTATTTTGATTGATATACAGGGTTATGCTAGTGGAATAATGGAATTATCAATGGATTATTTATGTTTTTTTTTATTTTTTAATGTGTAATGTAACATTCATGTATGTAGTCTATTTTACAAGACTACAAAACTGATCGGTCTATCAAGAATTGATTCCTTGTAATTGTGCCAATGTATTAAAATAATTACTCGGTTCCAAGCTTCTATGGTTGAAGAATTATAGTTGGTATAAGAGAATATTTGGAAACAACCTTGGAAATAGATATAGATAAACTCTGATTAAGAGACATAACCCTACGATATACATTGAGTATTAGCATAGAAGAACATCCAAAATTTTGGTAATGCTGATATTATGTGGGTTTTCCATGACAGACATATCGGTCTAGAAACTTCAAGTGGAATTGGTTCTGGAACAGATGTTTATAGGGGTGAAAACTCTGAAAAGAAGTTTTGGACATGACTCACGATATCCTAGTACATGACAACAGGCCTTACTGTGCACCTTGATTCAAACTCTTGATGGATATGCTTATGATAATCACATTTTCTTTAAAAAACATTATAAAGGATTTATGAGTAAATATGGCAGCAAATAAGTCATTTTTATGATTATGAGACTAAATGTGTGAAAATATTCAATTAATGTGGATAATTTTTCTAGTTTTTAGATTATACATTATGATATGATCTAACCTAGTGTATTTCGTAATTTAGAAACGGAACACAGTAGAAGGTATGAGAACATTAGAAATAAGAATGATCCAAAGAGTAAGAAGGATAATATCTTTAATGGTCTTAAGACAACAATTTGGAGAGAAAAATTCTCCCATGTATTTTCATCATATGAGGAAATAATATCAGGTCTTAATAATATAAGTAATGAATTATTTGAGTCTTATGGTTTTAAAGGGAAGAAATAGAAGAAGAGGATGGTAGAAAAAATGATGGATAAAAGGAATAAGGTAAAGAAGTATTTTCCCACATGTGATAACTTTGGAAAGAATCGGCTTGTTAAATGCTTGAGAGGAATGGGAGTCTGTTATATGTTTGGAGAAAAAAGACACCATGTTCTTGATTATAAGGGTAAGAAAAAGGGTTAAAATGTACAATGATTCAACTTGAAGGTGTTGGGACACTACGTGAATCAATGTAACAATCATTATAGTATACCCCAAATGATTCTATAGGTTAATAATCAAGTTATGATG
The DNA here is from genome assembly GCA_963277665.1 of Viscum album. Classification (NCBI taxonomy): domain Eukaryota; kingdom Viridiplantae; phylum Streptophyta; class Magnoliopsida; order Santalales; family Viscaceae; genus Viscum; species Viscum album. The sequence continues at coordinate 401,955,010 of OY728148.1, read as the reverse complement.
CTACCATAGATGAAGAGAAATGCTAAGTGTTCTTAAGTTATTAACAAATAATTGTGTCATTTGAGTATAGTATTAATGATGTAAAAGTTATAAAATTTAAATAGTATATAAAGATAGTACTATAGTACAATTTCAAATAGGCTTTGAGATTGCGTGGTACTGAGAAAAGTGACTCAATAGCTAGTTAATCTTTTTGGAAAATATATGGTTGATAGAAAGATAAACCTTAATATGGTCCAGATACTGGGGTAGTTATTTTGGAATAAGAGATAATTTTGATGGATAATGTATATTAGACATTATTGACTACCTTGAAACAAATTAATGGTTTGTTTAATCCATCATTGTTGGAGATTACAACATTTTTGGATTTAAGGAGTATATCCAGTATTATATGTTTTAAATAAGGATTAAAGAGGTACATATCTATTCAAATAAGGTTATATGGTAATTCATGTTGAAACCATGTTTTAATAGAATACATGATAAAGGTATTCACATGTTGTTATCTGATAAAATATATAATTATTCTGTAATGTTGACCTTTCTTATAATTTTTTGGATAGTGAGTTTGGATACTGAGTATTTTGGATAAGTCTAAAGGATCAGATTGAGTAAGTGGTAAAGTTGATATTTTGTTTGAGGTTAATGCATGATTTATTGAATACTTTGACCTAACCTTTTGTTTTTCAGTAAATATTTATGGGATTAAGGGAGCACATTTAGACTTTATGATTTATCAAATGTGCTTCAGGTATAAAAAAACCATTTTTGAACATTTATTTCCTAGTGTAAGGGATAAAGTGAAAATAGATCCAAGCACAACCAACTGATGGGAATATGATTATGATAGGTAATGAAATCATGTGTGATTTCTTGAGTTCTTATCTTGAATGTAAATTAATCAATCCACTTCAAAAAATAAAATAAAATAGATTATCTAAATAAATTGTTATCCTAATACCATATGTTTTGCTGAACTGATGATACATTTAATCATCATATATTGATGGTTTTAGGCCCTAAATTTTACATTTATTGTTCACTAGCTTCGGATTTATGACCATAATAACTCCCTATAAATATTTACATTTTTCCTCTAACTATGTATCTCTAATTTCAACCAATTTTCTCTAATTAAAAATCTTAATTTTTTCTTGACTTTTTCATTTGACATTCCACCTTATTAAGACTAAAATTTATTAACCCTATTTCCGATGTGGATTTTTCACATAGGTATTTTCTTTTTTCATCCTTTTATTTTCAAAGAACAATTTCAATTTGAGAGGAATCAATTTATTGAAGTAGGGGAGAATTTAAAACCCCGATATTGTATAGTACATTATCTCTTTAAAGTAATTGAATAGCTTGCGCAACACGAAACACCTAGATCATGTGCATCACGACCTATCAAACTAGTCATTTAAAAAAGTTATTATGAATAATATCATCCACATTTTTAATTATATATATATAATATATAATTTTAACATTCATATTTTGTGTTTCTTAGACAAAATATAAGGAAAAATTCAATTTTTCAGATAAAAGAAATATTTTTAAAAAAATTCAGTTTTTCCGCCTTTTAATGGAGAACCCTTTTATTAAAATCCAATATTTGATACTTTTATATATTATATTTAATGAAATTAAATTATTATTTAGAAGCGGGACATAAAAATTTTGTTGTATAAATTTTTGGTACTTTTCTAATAACTTTAATATTTCGATGAATAATGAAAAATAATAAATTTTATTTGAAAACAACTTTTTTAATAAAAATAATTTAGAGTGTTAATTTATGAATTTGAGTGGACTAAAAATATTATTTGATTGTATTTTTATCATTTAATATAATTTATGTAATTTTATGTAATTTCACATTTAAATTTCACAAAAACACATGTCAAACTTTTTTTACTTCTTAAAAACTCGCTTTTTGGTTTTGACAGTGTAAATTAATTTTTAGTTAATTTATGCAACTTATATGTTATTAATTTGTCAAAATAGACAAGAAATTTTAATTTCTAATGTGAAAATTATCTTTGGGTGATTTTTTTTCTAAAAACATTCATTTTTTCATAAATAGTAAAAAGCACTACGTTGTAGATAAAATCCTACTTTTTCATTTAAATAATTGTTTTTAATTTAAAATTTATATTAATTTCAAAAATGATACGTAATACATATATTAGTCAAATTAAATTCAATGAAGTCATTTTAAAATACGATTATACGTATAAAATTTTATTGAGCTTTTTAACATCTTTTACCCACCTTCTAGAAACATTTTCAAAATTTCATAAAACATAATTTTACCGCTTCTATGAATTGACTTTCCAATATCTTAGAGACAAGGTTGAAATCACTAAGTAAAATGTGGTGGAATAGGATGAAAATAATTTTTGATTAATAGTAACTTTTGAATTTTATTTACCATGGTTAAAAGTAAATACGGTAATTAAAGATAAAAATGATATTATAATTACCCAAAAACTTGTCCTAATTCTATTGGAAAAGTTTTTTTTACTAAAATAAACCATAGGAATAAAATAATATCTTTATTGATCCACTTTTATTGGATTGGGAAATTTATTATAATTTATTTAAAGATGTGTTAAAAGTGTTAAATTCAAACATTATTAACTAAACCATTTTTAATATAGAGTTTTACATAAGATAAATTTGACAATAATTATGCATTATAAATATAAAAATATTTAATACATCATTGTATTTTATTTATAATTTATACATATTAAATAATTAAATTTATTTATAACACAATGATGATGTAGTAATTACATTATTAATGAATGATTAAAATAATTGATATTATAAATATCAAAATAAATGTAAATTGAGATCTTTGATGCCATACATGAATTTTCTAGGTGAATAGGACATGTTAGGGATGATATAATGTATTTTTTTAATTAATCAATTTTATTTAATTTCAAAAAAATCAAATACGAAATAGATTCAAAATTGACATAAATGAGTTTTTAAAAAAAATTATACTTTATTAAATTATATAATAGTCATAAAAATATTAGGTTCGTCCAAAGGACTTATATAATGATGGATATGTCATTAATGGACCACTTTTGGTTCTCTTGGCATTTTATAGTAAGTTTATTAACCATATAGTGTAAGAATACAAGAAGACATGGAAAGAGTTAAACTATTTAACTAAGGGTTAAATATAAAATATTTGATTAATATGGTGACCTAAACTTGTTTAAAACCTATTGGTTGAGAGTATTTCGACACATTCATACCTTATCACTAAAATAATTTCATTTCGATCCATTAGAAACCGAAAATTATTTAATAATAAAATAATATTTCATGATTTTTCTAAAGTGCCCTCACCTCTTTATAAAAGGGTACTTCCCCTTCTCTTAAATTAATACCTACAAAGCCATTTTTCCCAGCCATAACCTACTAAAATATCATCTCAACTACTCTCAATTCATCTTATATTCATTATATTGGTCATAAATCCAACCCAATGAGCCATTTTGTTCAAATCAAAAGGAATCACCCAAGAAAAAGGTATTTATTTCACAACCTCTTTTAGAGTTCTTTTCTTCTTCCCCTTCCTCTTTCTTTGTTTTTTCCAAAACAAAATAATAAATCCAGTACTATATAAAAATTTTGATTTTATTATAAATTTGTAAAAATAATATTCATTATTATACCCATCATATTAATGACAAAGTCACCATACGTGTGTACGTATGGCTTACCGTCTCTATGTCATGGTGTAGTTTGTTATTCAACATTTCATTATTTTTAAACCTATAATAATTTGAATAATTGATGTAAATAATAAATATAACATGTTAATTATTCTGTATATATAATATACCATCCAATTACATATTATTTTTCTATCAATAGAATTATATCATCGCTTGTGTGTGTGTGTATGGCTTATCATCTCCACGACGCGATGTGTTTCATTTCCACGTTCACTATTTAACGATAATTATAAAAATATATATTATTAATAATTATGTAATATATGAAATAATAATTCTACTGTATATATATATATATCATTCACTTACTTCCATTCAATATGATATGGAAATAGAAATGTCATTTATGTGTAAGTATGACCTACCATCTCCAGAAATGGTGTTTTCAATTTCATATATCTATATATTATACATATTTATATTCTGAATATAAATGATTCATAAATAATTTTTATAATCTTTAAGTAATTAAATCATGATATACGTTATACAATAAATAATAACAAGTTAAAACACGTACAATAAAGAAAGCGATTATTATACGAAATGTTAGTTTAATATAGAAATTATTATTAAATGGGTAGTATAAAGCCATAAATGAATCAATTATGATATCATAAATATGAATATGGTGCTATTATAATTTAATATCATACTATGGTCCTTATACATGAGGTTAAACGTACCCTTGGCCAAAGGAATGTAAAAGGTAAGGGTTATTTCCTCAATCTCATTATTTTTTGAGATTGTTTAACTGTAATTATCAACTGAGACATATTTATCATCTATTTCCATGATTCATTAAATTTTTTGAAAAAGGAATCTATTAATGTTTTATGGGATATATTCTTTAACTGAATCATAATTTGAATTTTTTTTAAATATTTATTTTTCAAAATCATTTTAATTAATGTACATGTTTTAAAAGTGATTTTAAGGATTTATTTATATAGACATGATTGTTTTAATGTGTTATTTTTATTCAAAAGTTTAAAAGTAGTATGGGACAATTTGATTCAACAATATATTTTGAATAAATTTATATATTAACTATGCTACTTTTAAATGATTTCATGAAACATGGTATTTCTCTCAAAGAGTTTTATAGATTATTTTCCACTATGTCAACATCCATTATTAGATATCATTTTTGATTGAGGATTATTTAATATAGTACAAAATTAAATACTATATTCAATGAGTTAGGATATGTTTGACTATGGATGTACTATTTTTTTACCATTCATGGTTTATGGTTAAAGTGTTGACATTTTGTATGCTATTTTTATTATAAATGTTTATCTTATGTTTCACCATTTTTTATATGAGGAAGGAATTGGACGTAGTCAGTGGAGGGTGGGGCCCTCTATAGCCACTCAATGCATTGATAGGTCTCATGGGACAAATTAGTGTCAGGTCACAAGTCCTGGAAAAAATTATATATAGTCTTGGCATAATGCCTATGCTATGTGGTTAGGATTTCTGACATTATGCATTCCATCATTATGCAATTATTTTATACATGTGATTATTCGACTAGTAGAATATCAATATTCATGTTTATATGGAAATGTTTGATTTATTTTTAACATATTATGTTCACATTTATGTTTAAAAGGGTTTTTTTTATTACACATCGTGCCATAAAGGTTTATTAATTCTGCTAAATTATTTACCCTTATTGAGCATCTAAGGTCATCCCTTTCTTATTCTTTTTTACCAGGATTCACAGAAGTGTATTGTGATTGATATGTAGGGTTAAGATAGTGGAATAATTGTATTATAAAAGGTTTTTTTATGTTTTATTTTATGTTTTAATGTGTAATGTAACATTAATATAAGATAACTATTTTCCAAGACAACTAATCTAATTGATCATTCTGGACTTAATTCTTTGTAATCATGATAATGTATTAAAATAATGCACAGGATCTGAGATTCTGGGGTCAAGTCATTACCTAATTAATTTGGATAGTTACCTTATCTTCAATAATGTGTCATAGATGACATTCATTTCCATATTCTTACAATTTCTCTGCTTCTTAATATGTTATCAATGATATGGGTTCATTATTTTATACCAATAGAATCTATTATTAAAAAAACATCTTTAGATCTATAATTAATCTTATCATGATAAACAGAAATCCAATCCATACACATAATAACATCAAACTCTACTAAGGAAAAAACCACAAGGATTACGAGTAATGTATTTCCATATAAAACAGTGGTATGATTCTTATAATTCATTTTTTTTATAATATTTCCCTTACTGTTTTAACCATATGGTCTATTTTCATTTATTGAGGTAAAATTTTCAATTTAACAGAATATTTATATGAAATAAATGAATGTGTATAACCATTATCAATCCATACATTAGTAAAATATGAATAAACAATCAAAGTACGTGATACCACTTCATTGGATGACCCAACATACGTTGAAGTATTTGAAAAATATTTCATGCCTCTTTTATGCTTATAATTAGGTTTCCTTCAATTATTTAGTTCATTGTTCAGGATTTTATTTTCATAATTCCCCATCTCACCACATTTTAAAACATTTATATTTTTCTTATCAGAATTTAACAAAGCATCGCCATGTTCTTCTTCATTGTAATCTTGGTCCATATATCGAAACTTACCACATTGAAAACACTTCCCATATATTTTATGGAATTCACTAGGGTTTGTTTTACCATAATTCTCACAAATTGGAAACTTTTATTTGATTCCATCTTATTTATTGGACTTATTCTTACCCATTTATTTCCATATAGACCACTTATTTTTATTTTTGTAAAAGTACACATGCTCCTCAACAAACTCAATTTGTACCCTCTCATTACATTCAATAATTTTATCATATATGCTGAATTCACAGAAGGCTAATTCCCTTAGATATCTTAGATTTAGTCCTGAGTAAAAAGTATTGATTTTACTATCAAGATCTTGAATATTTTTCTATCAAAAATTATGAATTGGGTGAAGTTTTCTTTATACATGTGCACTGAATCTTCCTACTTTTTATTTCAATTCCAGGAATTTATTTTCCGTCTTAATTCAAACCATCTAAGGAAAAAAATTCAGAGAACATATTCTTGAATTCATCAAATTCCAAGGCATCAATCTCATATCTATAATTGATATTCATTACCATTGAAAACCACTGATCAGACTCACATTCTGAATTTTGAATAAAATGAATACATTTTTTATTATATGAAAATCCTATGACATTAAATATATTTTCAAGGGATTTAATCCTTCATTTAAAATCCACTTAGTCAGAAGACCCACTAAAATTATGTTGATTTTTTTTCATAAAATTTTCAACTATCGTCAAGTTACATTGTGCTAACTATATATGTTCCCATTCATAGATTTTGATGCCATATAAAACATGTGTCAAGTCATACATCACCATCACAAACTACCCAGTTACAAATTCCACCATTCTAGGTTGAATATTTAGAAATATATCATCCTCTCGGTTCCTTCCTATCTTAGCATCCTTGTTTCCTCTAAGAAGAACTATTCTGAAGAAACATATCTTAGATGAATCGACTTAGTAATACTAAAATGTTATTTCATTTCAACACATACATAAGGTAAAATAATTTATTTTATTCTATTAATATCATCTTAACCTCTAATGTCATGTAGACTATTCTTTAGTACCAACTATAAGGACCTAGTGTTAAATATTAAATAATCAAGTAATTTTTTTTAGAATTAACATTTTTAAATTCCCAAATATTATTTCAGTTAAGTGAATAAAATAATTTGGATGAAAATTCATAAATATCAATCCCATAAGTATAAAGAGTGAGTACTTCAAAAACAATATCCATTTATTCAATAATAACAATATTTTTAATAAAACATGAAATTGGTTTAAAAAAATCATTACAACATTCACCATGGATTTTTCTTTTCTCTTAACCATCTATCAACACTGTGATTTTTATAAAATATAGGGATGAGAAGAAAAATCTGAGTTTGGGACATAAAAATAAAAAACATTATTCAATTAATACTTATAAACATTTGAAATTACTTTCACAAGGTCTTACTTCTCACCTATATTGTATCATATACTTAATTTGTGAGAATACGATATTTCCAAAAAAATATAAAAAAATAAATAAAACCATAAAGGTAACGTGGGAAATTACATACCTAAGAATATATCACTCACAACTAATATATGTTTTTTAACCCTCACGACTACTATAAAATTTAACCCTCATAACTACCATATAATAAAACCCTCACAACTACCGTATGGTGTGACAATAACAGTCATAGTTGGAGTAACCATATGGTCTACCTACAACATAAAAATACAAAAAGCATTGGAGATAGATATAGGTTCCAATATTCACCATAAAAAATTCACCAGAACCATATAATAACCATAAAACACGAATACCTGTATCATAAAAGCTTTCCTTTTTAAATTTGGTAAAAAAAGGAATTTTAAAAGTGGTTTTTTAAAAAGAAAAATCTCTTACCTTAGGTTCTTATTACCTAAAACATTTTCAAACAATATGTATAATGGTTTAAATAGTGTTATTAATATATTATAGAACTATATTTATATCTATAATACCTTATATGATTTTTTAGTAATAAATTTCAACACAATTATTAATTATATTTTACAATTTCTATTGATTCAGGAGCATTTATTTCATGGCTTCTAGAGTTGGATTATTAGGAATATTCTAGTACAATGGAATAAGAACTCCATATGTAAAAATAAATGGTATTAATACATTTCATGAATTTTTTATGATACAATATATAATTTTATTTGAAATGAGAAAGATTTATTATATAAAACATTAATGAAATTGATTTAATTTATTTTGACGGTATTTACGACCATCAAGAACTTGTATAATTTTATTTAATATCATTTTTATATATATTTGTTATAGACAATTATATATCTTTTTTATAAATTTTAAATTATAATTAAACTAAAATAATGTTTTTATGACTAGCCTTTAAGGGGTTAATGGTAAGTTAATGTGTGTTGTGCGCGATGGGGGTAAATAAACACATCATTATGATGTTATCATTTTTAGAACAAAATTAAGGGGAGGATGATTTTGATGATAAATTTTTTCATCAACATGATAACTTTTCATTATATATAATGTAATGGATTTTTCATTCCTCTTCGATAAGGGGAGGTTCGGGTAAAATTAGAAACCAAAATAAACTAAAATAAAATAGATGAAAATGAAAGAGAATTTTACCTCTTGAATTCATCTAATTGAGATCCATAGTAAGGCCCTGGGTAATGGAAATTTGGTGATACTATAAGGTCATGGATGTGGGAATAGGAATGGGAAGAAAATTGGGTAGAAATTAAACAAGATACAAGGTTGTGAGGTGTGAGGAGAGGAGGTGGTGATTGGTGGTATTTATGGAGGATGAGAGGGGTGTTTTCACATTATTATATTCATTAGTTTATTAATTTGGATTATTCCTATGAATAGTTTTATCATTATCAATATATATATATTAAAATAATTAATGGGATTTTAAAATTATGGTGATTACATCGTCGATTACTCCTAGAATTGTGTATTTAATTTATAATTTACATATACCATAAATTACCATATTTTACTATTCAAAAAAATTCATGTATTTTATAATAATACATTCATGACATGTAGAGTTCAAAAAATGAACTCAATTTTTTGAAAATATTTTTGCAAATATGATAAATTAAAATTTTAATTAAAATAATCATTTATTATAAAAAATACTAATTTTAATATTATAACAAATTTTATGACACATTGAAAACATGATTAATATCTCACAAAATTATCTTATAATCATAAGAAAAAATATTAATTTAGGAATCTGTTTAATGAACATATAAATCCTTTAAAATAATTATATTAATTATAATATTGTAATTAAATATTTATGACTTATAAAAATACCAACACTTAATTTATCATTAAAACATTTATTTAATTATTCCATGACTTATATATATCATGATTTCATTTATAAGATATATAAATTTTTGGTATACTTTCATATGTGATGTTACTATTCAATTAATATAGATCCTTTAATTTATATAAATACATCTTATTTAATTATACATTTATAATTAATTTAACTATTAAAATATATAATGGAAAGAAATTATTTTATAAGTACCTAGGTTGTTACAAAGGGGTTCATGGTTTCTCCTAGTTGGGTTCATAGTTTGGGAAAGAGTGCACAAAACATGTGTTCTCCATTGTCCAAGGGATGTACGGATCAGATTGGTGGGGAAAATGGTTTGGGAAGCCACACCGTAACCATACATATCCCAAAAGTCTCAAAATATCTCCAAATTTCACCTAAAACTACATAAAATAAGACACAAATAAGTTGATCAAAAATATAGTCAAGTAGTAACTAAATAAGGTTACAATATTTTATAGTAAACCATGCATGTAACATTGTGATGCATACTATCCATCTAACTTGGACATGCATGGTTGAGAAACACAGTTAGACAACACATTGCCTCATCACATAATACCTACTACCTCAAACTGAATATATATTTCTATTTAACAATATTATCAAACTTTTATAATAAAAAGAATTCACAAAAAAAATATCTTTTTTAATCCCAAATTCATTTAAATTTTGTGGATTGTTGTTATACGAGATCAATGGTGTTACATATTTTTCTAATATGCATGATTTTTATTAAATCGTAATATATTCTATTTGATTGATATATACCCTTTACCATAGTCATAAATCTCCATTCTACCATAATCTGGATTGGTGTATCATTCTCGATCTTATCACGGGACATTGTGTGGTTTTAGTGGGGTTAGTCCTTAAATAATTAATACCATAAAGTGATTTATGATGAAATTTAAAGTAGGAACTTGTGATAATTGAATTGATTTGGTATGGTCGTAGTATACTTTAACCTAGTAAATTAATTAGTATTGGAAAACATAATATTGATTCAAAGGCCCCATATAATCATATGAATGTTCCTTGACCGTCTAAAATCATTATTAGATGAGAGTATACTAATTATAGTTTATATTTTTTGTATGGTTCCATACATTATATTGTTTTAGGTGTTGATGATTGTGTGTGTCCAATATAGGATAATGGATATCATGGGAGAAAAGTATGTGAAAATATTATTAAATATACCCATTTATCAATGGGTTTAAATTTATTACACTTTTAGTTGTTATATCATTTTGTAAATTTTAATCATGACTATAAAAAAAATAGGTATTTTAATCACTTGAGGTAGTTCTCAATGTATATTCCAATAAGTAGGAAATACAGAAAAAAAATTGTTTAAACCTCTTTTTGTATTTGTTGTCAATGGATTTCAATGTGATTCTAAATGATGGTAATAAGATGTTAATGGAGAATGGTTGAAGTGATAATACATGGAGAATTTTTATAGAATCATAAGAGTTGGATTATATTCTTGGGAAATTGTTTATGTTATTTAAATTAGATGATTGTTGCACTGATCTGAAGTTAAAATAACTTGTGTCAAAGGAGACACAATGTTTACGTTAATAATGTATCATCCACTTGAGGATGATTAAAGTGTTTTTGGATTCATCTTCCAAAACAAAAATTAAGAAGAGGATAAGAGAGTTGGTGATTCATGGGTTGGTTTGAAGTAAAAGGTGTCCATGCATTTCAATGCATACTTAAATTTTCAACTACGTATTTGTGTGGATTTACCTAAAAAAATTGGTCATCCATCCAAGACACCTAGATAACCTCGACTAAGGGTATATACGAGACTCTAGGTCGACCGACCCTAAGGGAACCCAACTAGGTGAGTCAGCTAGCCACATAAGGATCATGTGTAAGCATGTAGAAGCGTACGGGGGGATGAACCCATGCATAGTTGGACTGAATCCGGCATAGTGGGTGGGAGTAGAGTGCTCCCATAGATAACACAGTACGGGGCTGTACCATGGAGGTAGAGGGAATAATTTTAGCATATGTTAGATTAACTTGATAAATAAATTATGTCTCATCCACATGTTCATTTCGATGTACAAAGGTGATTTTAATGAATCGATAAATCTCAGTTGTACATCTAAAAATGAAAGACATCTCAGTCACTCATCTAATCGAGTGATTCTCTATATAATCATGGTTATTCATCACATTCGTTCCCCACCTGTTTGAATGAGATTCTTTTGATTGCAGTTGTGGCAATTTATTAGTTAGTGTTGTCATCTTCTTCTTCCAGTGCTCACCGGTACCATTGCTTGTAACCAGAGCTGATGCAGAATCACGATCAAACCATCATGATCAATAACAAAAATCTATAGTGGTTCATTGGATCATACTAAGACCATTCATTCAATAATCATCTTTCATTAATGAGTAAAACTAAAAGAAGAAGATTGACCAAAGCAAGCAAAGATGTGAGGCCAAGTGGTTGATTCGCGCCTTTGTTTTGAAAGATGATTGAATTCAATCTTGATTGCATGCACATAATTAATCCACCAAAATAGAGATATGACACATGTAAGAAAAGTAAACTTCTGAAGATATGTGGAATATCTTTATCTATGGTTTTATGTTTTGAATGTTGTGGATCATATCCAATTAAAGTGGAATATTTGAAGATAGTATCCCTCCATATTATGAAGGTAAAATATTTAATCGCTTCCTATAATAGGGGAATCCCCATGCTGAAAGAGAATGCTAACAATTGCTACATGAGAGATTATATTTTCAGAAATATGGAATCTCTGTGCTTTTAATAAAAAAAGGGATAAAAAAGAGAGCCAAAAACCATCTTGTTATGCGACGGTGGTCTCCACTATCTATGCATATGGGAACCAGGAATCCCAAGTGTGAGAATGAGCTTCAGACCATACTGGTTTGAGAAAAATATATGCTCACCTATTATGCTCCGCGAAGAACCAAACACTCTATGAAAAAAAGATCCATGAATCCTATGTATGAAGAAGAAGATATGTGCATCTCTTACATGAGGGAGGAAGAGTTGTGGACCACTTTGGTTCCATGAAGAGAAGGTAAACTTCATCCTATTTGAACATGGAAGTTATACTATTTATTGGGATTGTTTTGAATAATAAAGGGTTCCCAAATATATTGGTAGTATCTGTATGCATGCAATCAAGTGTATGATGTAAATATACCTGAACCAATTGAAAAGAAAACAATAAAAAGATAATAACAGGCCCAAGGAACTTTTTGAAAAAAGGGAATTACTCACATGCATGAACCCATGTACATTATTTTAAGGATATCAAGGCAGTGTGTCTAAAAACAAGTATCACTCATTCAGGTGTGAAAAATGGAAAATGGAGCGTACTTACATAGAAGAAATTCACCAACATGCATGATTCAAAGACAATGAAGTGTGTGTGTGCATGCATTGAATTAGAGAGACGAAAAAGAATTGTAAGTACATACATGCACTTATTATTTGAATACATCCAAGGTAGCATTTGTGTGGACTTATAAAGGGAGAACCCAAATAATATTTAGTGAATTCTATTTTTTTCACTAAAGAGGAATATTGAATATAAGTTCATCAAATCGAGACATTGATGCATGCTGTGTATCGTGTTGAATAGAGACAAAGAATTTTTTTTCCAATCTATTGAAGAGACCATCATATTGATAAACTGAGCATGAAATCACTAAAGGAAGTGAGTAGGGGGTGGGGGTCAATTGAAGTGATCTATGAGATTCAATGAGCTATCCCTAAGCTTTTATAAAGGCAGTGTTCCTAGGAAAGAGTGATTGTTCCCAAACATTTGTAATCAACATCAAGTGAAGATTAGTAGAATTTTATATGACTGGAAACCTGCCTGTGTATACAATGTAGCCCTTAGTGTTGAACCAAGTATAAGTGTTGTGTTATTGTTATGAATTTGAATGTTTTAGTTACTTCACATATCTATCATAAAAGTTTAAAAAAGTTCCTACCAATTTGGTAATAATATCAATCATTTTGTGAGAAAAAGGTGACTCCTTGATTCACCCTCACCCCCTCCCAGGGTTATCTGGGGTCCTACAAGTGGAATTAGAGAGAAATTTTCACATATAATGGACACTCTAATAAAACATATTATTTTTTGAAGATTTGAGTTTCTTTCCTAAGTCGTTGATGAAGTGATATTTGTATGAAGATTCATTTGTCTTTGAGAAGAATTCGATATTTAGAAAACCATGATGAACATGAAAAAGAAAGATAATATAGTGTTAAAGACATACATCATGCCTAAAGAAAATGAAATATCGGGTTCTCTGTGACTTATTTATAATGAAAAATAAAAGGTTTGGAATGTAAAAAAACAAATTGCTCAAGCTTCCACCAAATATATTTACAACCTTTCTAACTCATAAAAATCATGTGGTTAGGAGGTATGTGTTATCACTTTCCAAAGTTTTCTTTAGAATAATAATTTCAGCACAAGTGGGGATATTGATCAATCTATAACCTCGCATGAACTTTCAAATGAGAAATTAAGAAATCATATGCATGATATTCTTGAAGAAAGATATTCCTTGGTTTGTATAATCATTTAATGTATATATGTAGTGATCACCCAGTTGGAAAGAAAAGTTAACATTATGGAAAAAGGATTGGAAGAAAATTTCATTGAATGTTTAAAACCCTCTATACATATTAATGCCTTTAAAGAAACAAATATGGAACATAAAATAAGTTCTATACAATACCTCAATGAAGTTGAAAAAAAGGATGAAGTCATAGCATCTCTTAAATAAAATATCCTTATTTCTATAGAAGAAGTTATAATATTGAATAAGGATTGTGAAGATAAGATGATTATGATTGAAGATCATAAAATCTTCATAAATTTGAAATGTCTTGATTTGGAAGCCCAGTTGGTCAATCCTATAAATTCATTTGTTTTGACTTAACAAAAGAAGGAAACAGTTGTTACTGCTATTCAATACACATTGGAGTATTCTATGCTTAAAATTTCTCCAACATGTGATAAGAATATTAGGACCTCACTCAAAAATATGTGACAAGTAGATGGGGCGGTTCAAGATCCATCCATCAAATCTTGTACTCATGTTTCTAAATCTATTTATACAAATACTACATGTTGGAAGAAAAATTATAAACAAGTATTGTTGAATAAAGGTGATAAAATAACCTTCGACCATTTCTAGGGTGGATAGGAACAATAATGTGGATGGAATTTATACATAGGGAGAACAACATAATTTTAAGAAGACACAACCACATTATATATAAGATTTCAGGAAGTCATGGTTTGTGTGTCATTGATGTTGTTGCAATATTTTTGGGAACTATTTAATAAATTTTTAGTGCGGTCCCTAGAATGAAAAATTACAAATGAATCCCATATCTAGGAGGAGTAAGCCAGAGATGAAGAAGTGAAATCCATAGATCCATAAGCATCTATATAATGTAAAAAAATTTGTAATGATTGATAACATATATGATATATGTAATGGTAGTGATCACAAGGTTAGTGAATTCCATATATCAACTTACATATAAATCTGATAAGAAGAGAAGGCCTGAAAAGATAGAAAAGAATGAATAAGTTGACTTGGGAATTGATTAGAATAATGTTGAAAGACCAGATACTTTCAAGAAAACTTCATAAAAGAAAGCTGAGAATTCATTGCATTATAAATCCAATAAGGGGAAGAGAAATTCATCCAAAAGAACAAATAATAAGGATGACACTCAGATGAATCCATGTGTATGATCCAATCATGAAGCCTCATTTTTAAATGAAATATTAGTTATCTGGTCAGAAGACATATAATTATTGAAGAAAATTGAAGATGAACAAGCCAAGTCTAGTACAAAATAAAAAAAGATTCAAAATGATGAAGGTAGAGTAAATGAATGGTTTCTACTAAAATTAAAATCATGTGTCAATAAACTTCTACATGAGATATGAAAGAAATCAGGTCACATTGCTAATGGTTTCCTAAACATTCTACCATAGAAGGAAGGAACCCTAAATGGTAGGAATGGTAAATCATTCATAAATGACAAAAAGAAGAAACGTTCTCCACATATAATAGAAGTGAATGTGAAGAGATCCATTATATATCTACATAAATCAAAAAATAGTTTTAGATATGCAAGTATGAATACCAAAGGAGATAAGGAAACTTGGTTGAGAAAACCATATCAACCTTGTTGTTCATATTGATTAAGTAAGAAGGATCCACCTTATTCCTTTAAATCATTGTGTATTTCATTTTTGGTTATTATATAGTTAATTTGAGGTGATGAAAATTCTCTGGGGAAAACAATAGAAACAGTGAGGAGGAGTATTCCCCTTGAGTGGGAGACATATGAAGAAGCTATTAGAATTTTTATTTCAATGAGCATCAAATTCAGTTATCCAGGATATTTTATAAGGATCATATCATTGGAAAAGATATTTTATTTATTAATATATCATTCTTGGTTACTCAAAATAAAGATCATCTTGTAAATTGGGAGAAACTGAATCAATCAGGGACATCAGAAGAATAGATGTGCCCTAGGGTTACTTATCTTGTCTATCTCAACTGAATGTTTTTTATCTATCTATTTAATTTAGTGAAAGACGTTTCAAGTTAATTGTTCCAAGAAATAATAATCTCATATTTATCTTCATCCAAGAATGTATGTCAAAAAACATGGAGATATGTACCTAAGTCCTCATCTCATAAGGTATCATATCAGTTGGTAATGGACAACTTTGTTTGTTAAGTAAAATCCTTTTTTCTACACCGAGAACAGATCTAGTAGTCATAGAGTGAAATAATGAATGAAAAATTTCTTATGTATGGATTGATAGCCATTTCCCATGAAATTTATATTTATTTTAAATAAGGGGGCGATAAGTGAAATGAATATTTTATATGTAAAAAGGGGAGAGAGTGAAATGTGAATATGAGATAGGATTCACGCTAACATTGGAACATTAATTTGATAAACACTACTAGAATTATAATAAGTTGCACAAGCTAGAGTATAATTGTATTAGATAACTCCATTGGGAAGTCACTGAATGGTGTATTAGTGACCTCCAAATAGAGGATTCTAATACAGAAAGGAAAATATACGGGATTTTTTCCACCTTATATTTTTATTCTTTGGAACATCTCTATAACAAATTACGACCACCCCTTTGCCACACCCACCACCCCCAAGCCACCCTTTTCACCCGTGGTCACACCACAACCCCATCTAGTTTCCCTAAGATCTCCCCCCCCCCACCCCAAAACCCCAACACCACAGACTGGCCACACCTAACCTACCTAGACCCTCCCTAGCCATCGTGCATCTTCCATGACTATTGAAACAATCATGTGAAAAAACTACCACTTCATCATTGTGTGACCCACACTCCCATTGAATTTTGGAGTGAAGATTTCATGTTTTTATAGTGTATCTTTAGGTTTCACCAAAGAGATGATGCTAAATGCTTTAGTGATAGGCCAAAAGCTTCCACCATTTGGCGGATTCTAGGAGGACACAAAAAGGATTTAACGGCGTCTTTTAGCGGTCTCTAAAGCTCTTATTTCTAGTAGTGATAGAACATTGGGTATTTCCACCAAATATAAAGGGGGATATTGTTGGTAACACTTTTTCGATTGGTTGAAAATGGATGAAAATGAGGTTTCCAATGCTGGTAAGCTGATGTTAATGGAGAATGGTTGAAGTGATAATGCATGGAGAATTGTTATGGAATCATAAGAATTGGTGCCACGCTTTGAAAATTTTATATGTTAATTATTTCATAAAATTTTTCACTGATCCAATGTTCAAGTAACTTGTGTCAAAAGAGTCACAATATTTACAACAATAAATTTTCATCCATTTGAGGATGATTGAAGTGCTTTGGGATTAATTTTCTAAAAAAAATTAAGAAGAGAAAAATATAGGTGGTGATGCTTGGGGTGGTTTTAAGTAAAAATATGGCCATGCATTTCAATGCATACTTATTTTTTAAACTAAGTATTTATGTGGATTTACTTAAAAAAATTGTGCAGCCATCCAACCCACCATTCTATCCTCGACAAATGGTACATACAGGACTCCGGGTCCACTACACCCAAAGGAAGCCTCCTATGTGAGTCATCCAACTGCATGAGGGTTGTTTGTAGTCCTACATGATCCTACGGGGGGGTGCAGGTGAGCCTATGAATAGTTGTACTGAATGCTATGCAGATGGTGGGTGCAGATTTTTCCCATAGAGAACACAACATGGGGCTATACTATGGCGGGATATGAAGTAATTTGAGCATATGACAGAGATTTTTGATACATAAATCACGGCTCAATGGTGTATTAATTTCCAAGTGGTATAATGATTTTAATGAACCAAGAAATCTTGGCCATCCATCTAATCCTTCATGAAAACTTGACCATTAATTTAATACAGTGCTTCTCCATCTAATCCTGGCCTCTCATCACATCTTGTGTTTCTACCATTCACTACCAGAGAGCTTCTGTTTTCAAGAATAGATAATCTATATGCTTTCAATAATTAAGGGAACATAGAGTAAAATTAAAAACATCCTAGTAAGTTAAAGAGGCCCAAACACTCTATTCATAGGAGAACCACACATCCCTTCCATGAGTAGGAGATGCGAAACATCTTGGTTTGTGAAGGAGATATGCACACCTACTGTGCTTAGTGAATAACAATAGACTCGATGGAAATAAGATACACACGTCCTCTACATGTAGAATATATTTGAATCTATTTCTTGTGGGAGGAAGATAAGTGAACCTCTTTTTTTCCATGGATATAAGGTAAGATTAATCATGTTTGAATGTTGAAATTATATTGTTTGTAGATTTTTTTAAGAAGAAAGTGTTTTCCCAAAGATGGGAAGTATCTACATGCATCCACTCATTTTTATGATGTCTTGATACCCAAAATAAGCGAAAAGCAAGGAAGATAAAGGGAAGAAGAATCCTGAGGCCCTTTGTGACCAAAGGGAAGTACGTATATGCATGCACCCATGTGTATTATTTAAAGGAACTCAAGGTATTGTGTGTGTACAAAGAAGTATCACTCATTCGGGTGTGCACAAAGGAAATTAGAATGCACATACATGGAACACATGCAACTACATGAATGATTTAGAGACACTCAAGTGTGTGTTTCTGTGGGCATGAAAATAATGTGATAGGGATGAAAAAAAAAATGTAAATGTATGAACATATTATTTGAATATATCTAAGGCAGTATGTGTGTGGACTTGTGAAGGTAGAACAAGAAGATGTTTCAGTGTGTTCTATTTTTTCACTAATGAGTAATATATAATATAATGAAATAAATTTGGGAAATATCTGAAAGAAGTGTGTCATGTGTAATAGTTACAAATAATTCCTTTTCAATATATTAAAGAGACCATGGTGTCGATAAACTGAGCAAGACTTCACCAAAGGTAGAGATCTAGAGAGATTCAATGAAATTTATCTAAGGGATATAGTAACCAATCCCTGAACTTTTTTAAATGTTGTGTTCTTGGTATAGAATGACTATGACCAAACCTTTTTAATCTAAAACTAGTGATGATTAGTGGTCTTTGGTAGGACTGGAAACCTGTCAGCATATGCTCCTTGGACTTATCCCTTAGTAGTGAACCATGTAAAAGTGTAGTGTTTTTCTTATACATGTGAATGTTTAAATTACTGAACATATCCACCATAATGGTTTAAACCAGTTCCTAACAATGTGCAAACAAGATCCATCATTTTTTAAGAAAAAGGTGACACCTTGATTCGTATCCCCTCTCAGGGTGGTCTGGGGTCCTACAAAAATAACATTGAAAGAAGTCCAATAGATAAAATTTTCTAGATATAAGGGTTATTATTCTCATCAAGTGATTGGGTGTTGGATAGATGATTCATATATTTATTTTTTTCATTCAAACAAATTATTTTCATTTTATGACTTGTGCTATGAGTTTATTACAAGCGTCCTTTTCAAAATGGTTGACATTATTCCAAGGAAATCAGTATATTTCCTTGATTGAGTTGAATTAGTCATAAAACTAGTACGATAATGAATTATTATCATAAACCCTTATTCTAGAAAGACAGTATCAATTATTGGTCATTCAATAAGAAAATTACACCATAATGAGTTTAGTTTGAAATTAATATAATTTTTAATTTTCTCTATAGTTTTATTTTATGATAATTAGTGGATAGATTTTCATTTATGGTAAAATTTATGATCAAATGTACAAAAACAAATGGGTATCAATTTTCTGATTACATTTAAAAATATATTATAGAATGCTAATATGGTGATTAATTTATTACGGGATATGAGTTCTTATTGGGATATGCATTTATATTATTAATTCATGCACAAGAATTACTTATTTTAATACTTAAAAATATGGTTTACTATGTGTTTAATAATTCTTTAATTTTTATTATTTGTTTTGGAAAAAGGTTGATAATTTTGTTATGTTTCTCATACAAAATAATTTTTGGAATATTTTAAATTCATGTTCGATCATATATAAGTAATTAAGTACACATGATGTACTTTATTGAATTACAATATATTCATGATCATATATAAAATATAATTGTTCAACCCCATGTAGTATATTTTATTTTCAAAAAAATAATTAGCTAATGAAGAAAATAATTAGAGTCGATAATGAATCTTTATACAGTTGTCACCTAGTTCAACCAAGTATACTATAAATAGCTTTACAATGTTCGAGTCATCAATGGGGTGTAATAGTTTACCAAAAAGTTTAAAATACATGATTAATTATTCCAAACAAGAAATCAAGAAGAAAATTTGAGTCTTCCTAGCTACATGAATACTTGAGTTTTTAAAAATTACTTAGGTGACGATATAGGACTAGTCAAGTGACCATGTGGAAAAATTTAGTTACTATGAAAAAAATCGTTACTATTTGAATTAAATTTTCTCAATGGTCACTAACACAACATTACAGGGACTTAAAAACTACCATCAAATAGAGTTGGGTTTAAATTTTTTTCTTGAGGTATAATTTCATGACGTTTTTTTTGGAATTAAGTTTGTTATAAATACCAAAATTAATTTCACATTAAAAAACTATATGCTATGATTAGAATCACCAAAACTACTATAATAATATTTTCTGTTATATGCTCCCACTTACAAAAATCTTATCATTAATTATTCAATATAAATATAAATTTTTTTCTTTAAAATTATTATGGTGAACCTGTTATATTTTTTAAACATGGTATAAGTTGTTTACACATTCATTATATGTAAAACCAATCTATATTATACGGTTTTTAGTTATGTTTTTAGTCATTTTAAAAGGAATGGGGTCTAAATTTACTCTAAATTACTTGTTAAAATTCCACTCTATTTCATTGATTTACTTTTTTTTCAAATTTATATTATTTTAGTGTGGTTATATCTAATATCACTAATTTATTTCTTACTAATTCCATGTGAAATTTTATTCTTTATAATAATATTTCCAAAAATATTTTTATTATATAAAAAATATTTTACTTTAGTTACATGTATTTTCAATTAAAGTGTAAAATATTTTAGTGATAAAAATTGATTAAAATTTTACATATCTTATAGTTTATTAATTAAATGTGATTTTTGTGATGGAGAATTATTTTTAATTTCTTTAGGAGGTATATTTTAAATTTGTAATTATCAATTCACCTCACCCCCTCTTAAGAATATTTTTGATAACATCTTGTACTATAGATTCCATGATATTTAGTTTCTCTAGAATTAAAACATCATATTAGACCATGATAAAGTCTAAAATTTGAAATATAACTTTATCATTTTAAATGGAATCTATTAAAAAAGAGGTCCCCACTACTAACAAATTACCATACCTTAATGTCACTAACAACTATAAATAGAAACAAAAAATTAAAATTAATGTGTAAATCATTATCATTGATATATATCCTATTATTGAAGATATGTATGAATATATCAAATCTATCATAAATAAGTAAAACTGTTCTAATAGATATTTTTTTTCATTAACGAAAAAGTTATAAACACAATTTTATATTCACAAGATAAAGTGGAATTTAATTGTATTTAGTCTTATGAAATTACATAATAAATATAAAGAACTTTTGATGTTTCCCATTAGGGAATAAATAATATCAATTAGACATGTTTAAATATATATAGAACTCATTAGGATAAAATTAAGATGAAATATAATGGATATATCTCTAAAATATATTCCAGGTTGAATGAGATCATCAATACCATGAAATCTCTTAGATAGAAAATGAAACAAAATACAGAATCATTTAATAATATTAAAAATTTCATCTGATAAGGGGATAAGTACTACCATAATGATAATAGAATCATTAAATATTAACAAACTTACTATAATGGTTCTAGAGGTATGATATTTTCGTGTATGGTGAAAAGATAATGTAAAAAATGAGTAGATGATGAACCTAGGAAATAAATGACCTTCTATGTCCTATATTGATAGAAATAATGTTGTATTGGAGTCCATTAGTAGTGACATTAAATATGGTAGAAAATATAATGTGAGTTATATAGACATAATATTTAAAAAATATATAATAAGAAAATACATTTCCAAATATCTTAAACCATCAAAGGAATGAATGACAATAAAGGAGAGTTGAAAAACGATAACACTTATAGTGATGTGGTTTAATATGAATGCAAGAAGTGAAGTCATATAAAGAATAAATTTCAAAAGTTAAATTATAATAAAGAGTAAAATAAATTCATGTATAAAAAGTAAAATAAAGAAGTTTATTTCTTCACCTATATTTCTTTGAAATAAATCTCATGTAACTATTAGCATTGTGGTAGTGATGATTTGAATGATAAATTAAAACTATATATAAGGAATCACATAGAGAGGTACCTTTAATATTAATTTTACCAAATAGTAAAAATTATGATGATTCTTATTTGACATTCTATGACTTAGAAGACCACTATCATGTTATAGGACACTATGAATGCATTAAAATTTAAATTTAATGCACTAAAAAGAAACATGTATTGTTTTTTATTAAAGAATATGTGCTCAAATTTAAAATTTAATATAAAATATCTTCAACATTTTAGAATTAGATTCTCAATCATGAGAATGAAGAAATCATAAAATACCGATAAAATTTTACAATATGCAGAGATATCTAAAAAAATAAAATAATTTAAAGGAACATTTAAATAGATTAATGGATTAGGTTATCAGCTTGGGAAATAAAAGAAGTTTAACAAAACATTATATGTGTCCCATTCCAGAAATAATGAAATAAGTATATATCTATTATGTAATGTTTATTGAAATATTTTTCATCAGTCAATATAATGTATAAAAATTAACACAATATTTTATTTTTTAAAGAGGAATTTATTTTCAATGTTTCATTCTTCAACTTATGGTAAACCTATGAGACACGTTTTACTGCCTAAGGTACTAGTAAATACCTTTTCAAAATCCAATTATATTTCGTTACCAAATATTCCTTGAAATATATTTTTTATAGGTTAAATTTTATAATATCACTAGTAAGAGCCTTTGATACTCAGAAATTATAAGTTCACAACATATGACTTTTGATTACTGTATCATAAAAATCCATTTCAAATTATAAGGAGTACATATTACACTTGGAGAAAATTTGAAATAAAAAACAATTCGTTTATGGATTATTTGTATTTCATATTCTAAACTTATTTTTAATTTATTTTATATTTATTATTTAATGTAAAATATTCTAATAATTAGTCACGTAATTGAAGATAGTTAATTTTTCAATTTTAACAATGAAATGAGAAAAAATATATTGTAAATATGGATTTAGATTTTATTTCCAATAGAAATGCTTTTTTTATAATTGATTTAAATTAGTTGACTTCCAAACATTTTTAAACATTAAGTGATTTTAATAGAGTGTCACATATATAGAACATAATACATGGAAACTATAATTTTCCTTAACTTAGGAAGCCTTCTATAAAATGGTTCAATTAAGGATCTTCCTAATCTAGAATTATAAACTAATAAAATTCTTAAACCATGTTAAAAGGGTAAACAAAAAGGTTTAATGAAAATAAATTTTGGAAACTTGAACATTGTAATGTCCATTCACTAAAGAATCATTATAAGAAAATTTAGTTATGGATATTCATAATCTTGGATTATGAACTGATAAAATATACAAATAACGCCCAAAGGGTAAAAAATGGTTATATTTAAATCAATGAAATTGGTTTCTACCTATAAAATAATATATTTGGATCATATAGATTTATTTAGACATTTAAAAGTTTCTAGTATAGGCCTAAAGAATAGTTATTATTTCATCTTTGATGAATATTCTATATCTAAATGGTTTTAGTTTTTATCTCATAAAAGTGAAGGTTAATTTATGTATTTTTATTTTTTAAGGATTACCAAAATACTTAGTGTACTTTAAATACATATAATAATAAGTGACCATATAATTGAATTTTGAAATCAATATTATGATTTTACTTTTCGATGATATGGGAATAGTTAAAATTTTCTTCGCCTAAAAATCATAAATGAATGGTGTTTTTTAAAGGTTAAAAAAGGAAAAAAAATAACAGTCCATACCATGATAAATGAGTATGATTTTCTTATTTAATTTTGGTATGAAGATGTGAGAAATGTGGCAAATCTATATTCTATAACCCAATGCTAATGGTTATTTATTACATTGAAAACTGAACACATAGATCACAATACACAATATCTGAATGTTTAGTAGTTCTAGAATACTATAAATATAAATGATAATTAAATTACATTAGAATACAAAGTCTATCATAAAAACGTATAACTATTTATTATTCCATTATTTATTATTTTTATATCACCTAAATAATTCCTTACAGTAATAAATAGAAATGGGAAACAATATAAAAGGTGAGATCAAATAACTAGTAAGGGGATTAATATAGTAGAAGATAACATTGCATATATATAACATCAATTTTGGGTTAATATGACATAATTTTGGATTATTATAGGGATCTAATAACACTAATGGCAGGAAAAAGTAAATTAAAAAAATTAATCGATGATCACCATGTAAGAAACAATTAAGTCCTGAAGACTATAAATAAAAAAACATAAACATGCATACCATACACTGAATTTACCACTACTTGTTTAGCCTTTGAAAATGAGTTTGGTAAAAAAAACCCTCAATTAAAAATTACATGATTATTCTTTTTATGGTATATCCATGGGTAAAATACAAATCATTTTATGTTCGAGTGGGACTCTTCATACTCTATAGTGTATTGACACTCCATCCTATAAAGTAGGTAGAATAAATATAGCTACTGGATAAGGGTGTTCTACCAATAGCATAGTGAATCTAGAATGTACATCCACATACCCATATAATGGAATAATAAATCCTTATATATATATATATATATCATTAATGTCACTCCTTGACATATGTTTCATTTACTATTGTGTTAAAATTCATGTATACAAACTTAACTCATAAAAATATTTCCTAAATAATGAACTACCACATATTGTATCACATAGAAAAACTATTCAATGAAATCCTACATGGGGATTATCACTGAAACAATAAAAATTTATGTTTAAATTCAAAACTAATTTAAGGAAATTCCATGTATACCATGCCATATGAAATGATTCAATCATACTATACTATTGAAGGTGATAGTAAAATGAAATATAAGTTCATGATTTTATAACATACTTTAGTCATAAAATATGACATGACCCATTTCATCATTTTAAAAAGGGATTTAGTGTATGTCCCATTTAAATATCCAACTTATATAAAATTTTAAATGGATTTGTTCCGTTTCACCTTATATTGTATCATATACAATAATTTTTTAAACCATATCCAAAACTCTTTTTTGGATATCTGACAAAATTCATTCATAAAGCCATCATAAATCTTCATGTTATATTATATCCTATGAAATACATTATAAACAAATGTCTAGATGTCTTTTTATTAACACTGAAACAATTTTAGAGTGGATCTATGATTCAAACTCAATCCTCATTCAGTTAATCACCATGTGTGACCCCATGATATTTGAATCATTAACAACAAATATAAACCCTTAGATACAGAAATGTTATCAAAGAGGATCCTGTATGAAAGTATTATTACTACTAAAGATATAAATGGATCTAGAATGATCTCCATAAAACCATGTAGCATTGTACCTAAGTCCACTATTTTACTCACATGCTATAATTCACTCCCTAATATTCCCTTTTTTCAATAAGTTGAGTGACTATGAGAAACTGAGTATTTAAATACCATTTAGTAAACTCATACATTCTAAATTATTCCCGGTATATAATGACCTAGTTGATAAAATACATCATATTTCATTAAAATTTATTGATGATCACATCATATTCCCCTCATTCATATAGATAATAAAATCATATATTCTATCTAGGTGTGTTTTCACACTCATTAATCCTTCCCAATTGATGTTTGAAATGTCATACTTTTCACTTGAGAAGAAAAATCTAGACTTTGTTGATATCTAACCAATGACATAATCAACAACATACCCAACCATTTCCAAATTAGCTATACCTTAATTCTTACATAATAAATGTATCAATGTATGATGGTTATCATGATATGTATCTATCTAACCCATGATATTGGGGAAAATATAATCCATTCACCCTTATTATACCAAATATATACCAGATTACACGATATGATTTATACTTTGTCAATTATCTAGTATATAAAAACAATTTTGATGACTCATTACAATATTCTATATGTTAATAAAATAATCCAACACATATAAACCATATCAATTATTCATAACTAATAATACTCCATGACTAACACTGGTTAGGGATAACTAAAAGTCAAACATTGAGTGGTCAATTTTAATTATATTTCATGAAATTCACTTCAATATATACAGTTATATCGCCAATATAAAAGAGTGATAAAATATAGATTTCTTTTTATATATAAATTTAATATTATTAAAAATTTCAGAAATACTTAAAAAACCCTACATAAGATAAAGTAAAACATTTCCTATAATATATACAGTCATATCATCCTTATGTTTATTTAACTTTTTGGGGTTGTGTTATTTAAGTAAATCAATATGTACATCTTGTCACATATTTATGTGATAGTCTCATAAAACCCTCCTAGTGAACTATTTTATGAGTAAAACCTTTTTTGTATTTAAATTTAAACAATGGTGAGATTTATTAATCATATTCTCAATTCTCATCTTTTTTAATATATTAAATTTTCTTAGCTTCACAACATGATCATGATAACTTATGTTTTCTATATAGAAATTTTATTAGTGTAATATCAAACACATTTTCACCCTTCCTTAAATTTTTTTCTTTCGAATATTTTCACAAATAATGTACATATTTAAATTATTACATACTATCACATCCAAATAAAAATTAGTATTATGTAAAATACACATTATTAAAAAATTTAAATGTTACACATATAGTTTTATTTACTTATATACTCTAAAAATATTTTTTTACATTAAGTGAAATTAAATTTTTATTTTGAATGGTTTCATCCTTTAATAAATAGTTATTTTTAATTTCTCAAGGCAACTAAACTCTAATATTATATTTTTCTTTATTTTCACATATCTTAAACTATATAGTATATTAATTATACATCCCTTTAAATTTATACTATTATATTGTTTTTTATCTTCACTATTTTATGCCTCTAAACATTATCCCACTAGAATCTAAAAAACTATTTTAGTTTTGGAATATTATGATAAGATAAACAAACTTTTGTATGTTATGAAGTAACACTTAATTCCTTTTAATATGAATATTTAACAAATTAATTTTTTTTATTTCTTCTATGATATTCTATGTGTTGGGTGAAATTTATTCCTAAACAATTAAAATTCATCAAAATATGTCATTGATAAGTGATGATAACACCTTCTACCAGATTATAACAAACATGTAAATACACATTTTATCCTAGATAAAACATTTTCATCCTTTTACCCTTTTTAAAACATGTTTTAAAATAAAATAAATCATAATACATGTGTATTGAATCCATTATATCACATTGTTCATAAAACCCAATTATTAACAAAAAACCCTATTATTATATAAAATAAATAATAAGAATATAAACATCATTTACTTAGATCCATCAGATCTTTATAAACTACTTTGCATTCAAATATTTGTGTAAGAACTATTACATTCATCACGTTAATGAAAACTAAAATATCTATAATTTTTTAATTAATACTGAAATACTTAATAATCAAAATACCTATAAAGTATGCATTCTGTATCATATACCATTTAAAATAAAAAAATGGTTTTTATAACACTAATACCTGAAATGAAATCTATAGAGTTTCACAAACCCCTTTAAGTTATCAAAAATAATCTTCCCCTATGGAATCATTACTCCTTTAATTTACAACTTTTATTCATTGACCTTAACTATCTACTCAGATAAACCTTTCCGGGGTCTGCAACTAACATTTTTAATTTTATTTTAATCCTTTATCTACTTATACTATCAATAAAACACTAGAACATAGAAACCATATTCCCAGTTCATAAATTTTCAATCTCTTTGATAATAATAGGGTAAATTTTTTTGAACCCATTCATATTGTGAGAACATTTCCAGTGATCAATGTAAGATGAATTCTCTAACCATAACAAATCCTTATAGACAATTTAGTCTCCACGTGTCATTAGTATACTCAGTAATATTGAATATAATTTAACATAAACAATCATATTGAGTATATGAGACATCAATTTCTTATATTATTTGGCGTAAAATGATTTGAAGACTTAAATGAATCATTATATGCTTCTCAAAAGAATATTTATTCCATCTATTAAATAACTTCAACAGTTCAATTTCTTATGTATTCTTTTACATAAGTAATTTTCTTAAGATAGTTTTCTTTTGAGTTTTATATATAAATATTATCCTTCTTAATGAATGTTATAAAATTCAATTTAGAATGTGGTAATAGTATTATCTATAATAAAAGAATTTATTATATGGGTATTGTGTTTTATTATCATTTAATAAAAAAATTATTAAATTATATCACACTAAAATAATGATTTAATTATATTTTTTAGTGTTAAAGGATTCATATTTTACTATCTATAGGTATTATTATCATTTTCCTCCTCACTTATATATTTATGTTAGACATCATCCTCATTGTATAATATAAGATTCATAGATAGTAATTTAGAAACATATTTTTCCAATAAATATAGTGGACAAACCCACCACTAATCAACTTGTAACCCAATCATATAAAGGTATATCAACTATGTATAACCCAAATAAAATACAAATAATGAGAAACTAATCATATTAGGTTCACCCATTACATTATTTCCATATAAGATACACATTTTGGATACCTAGATTTAGAATGACCTTCCAAGTTGGATAATCGAGGTATTGACAAGTGTTATATTTGAAGGAACCTAACACTTATTATTTTAGGGGGATTTAAACCCACCAGTTCATCTCATTTTACAACCTTTATATATCCATGTTTATTGAGATTTAGTTTAATTCTTATTCCATCCTATAAATCAATATGTTCAAAACCTATTAACTTTTAACAATTTTCACTCCCATAATTTGTGTTAATAACCTAAAATAAAAGACAAAAATATTTACATATATGAAAATTAATCTTATGCATATGTTATATTAAATTTTAATTTAAATGTTTCAACTTATATGATATTGAGAATCTCTTTATGATTAATCTTAGATCTATATATAACCATGCCCCACCATTCTAGAAAATGGTAAAAATCTAAAATGTAGTGGGAGGCCAGACCAAAATTCCCTCTATCTAGGGATAATCTAATCAAGATTCTCACAAACTAGGTCAGGATTCCATACAACACAACATCTGACCTAGTCTGAGACATGTCCTGAAGAGAATTATTGATCCACATGAGCTGGAAACTAGGTTTGGGAATCAATGTAATATCTATTTGAATAGTTTTTTAAAATGAACCAAGTTCAAATTAAATCATCTGTACAAGTAGAAAAATCTAAAAATAACTGATCTTTGATAAATATAAAACTAATCTAGATTCAGAAACTACTAAAATAGAAACTGAATCAAAAAAATTAGACTGAACCATTCTACATTAAGTCCAAATGATCTCTTTGTCACGACTAACCTCATGAATGACCTTTCCAAGAAGGGGAACCGAAACTAGAAACCTAACCCTACAAAATAGCTTCGGTATTCCTACACTAAATTGTAGAAGTAGGGTGTGATCTTAAGAGCTCAATAGAATACCACAAAAAAATCCATATGTTCCCTTTCCCAAAACAATAAATGAACACTAGTTTGAAATACATGTATAAAAATAGGTTTATCTCATCTTAATAAACAACACAACTTTACAATTTTAAAACACTACAAACTATATCAATAATTTTCAAAATTATTACCATTTTAAAAACCAAATCCCAAATCAAAATCCAAGAAAATGTATACTAATACATGTTAAAAAAACTAGGAATAATAAATAAGAAACTAACTACTATTTCTAATCATGATAATTCTTTATTAAGAAAAATAAATTTTAAGGAAATGTTTGAAACTAGTAATGTACACAAAAGATAATCACCCAAACTAATACATAATAGATAAATCTATGAATTGTAATTTAATCCTATTAGATATCTTACCTAATAGGAGATTCCATTGCATAACTATCACCTTCTCATCTGGATCATCAATGATAAAGTTCTCAATGTTTTATTCAATATTTTCCCAATTTTTAATGAACTATTCCATAGAAATTTTATTCCCATTGAATCTATATGACATTATTCCAAGATATTTTTGGATCTAGTTACCTCTCCCCCTATAATAACTAAAATCAATATGTCTTCTAACCATCCATTCAAATTTCTCTTTCATATTAATGAACTGAATTACCATATCAAAGAAATACTAATATCTATTAACTATTCTTTCCCACTCATCACACTTGATCAATTCCTTATCACTTGAGAGGATATCAGATTCATCAACTACCTTTTTAGTATGTTCTAGGTTAGAGATAGATGATTCCCCTATTGGAGATTCTAGAAACTTAATAGTGTTTTCCTAAACCTTTTTGGAAACCTTTAGAGGTAGCTTTCCATTACTTGAATACCAAGTAATGGGAGGACTAGGTAATAAAAAATAATCTTTCCTTTTTCATAGCCTGCGAGAGTGCGTGATAAACCCATCTAAATCGATGATGGTTTTTATTCCATTCCATCAAGAGGAAGTAATAATGTTATCCACAATGTCCACTTCTTTGGACTCAACAGAGGAGTCTGGATTAGAATCCCTATCCACATGGGAAACCACCAAAATCATAGGGGGATCTCCCATGGGAAGCCTCTAAATTACTCCCTTCCTCAAATGTATGGAATTCTTCTTCTCCCATCACTACAAACTGATTTTGATATTGGAAAACCATACATCTAGACATAAAAATATCAGTATAGGAAATTCCATCCTACAATTATTGCTTTGTAAAATAACAAGAAAGAAAATAGAGAGGAAATTAAAAAATAAAATATATGTTGTATATAATTGTCTTTTCTTAAACATCCCTATAAAGATCCTTAGATGTACTCATTTTGGACTCACCTTCTGGAATATGGTGCAGCTTGATAGTCAATAACCAATTGGATTATCTAAACTATACTCACTGGGGGAACAATCCACTTGGACTCTAAGACATACAAGTGATACCAACCCATATAATTAGGGTCGATAAGAAATAATCACTTGACCGTCTAATGGATTCACATAAAACCCATGTCAAATATTTACTGTCTAAGTAAGAGTCCCTCATACGTGTGACTCAACTTACCTATCGTCACCACACTTTCCTACCCCAAACACTAACACCACCTATATGAGAGACCATAGAGGAAAATTCTCTATAGGGATTCCTATCATACAATAATTCATTCATATGTGAGATTCAGACCATCACATTATATGATATTTACAATAATTTCTCATACCATGCTAAAATACCAACTGTGAAATTGTATTTCCAAAACATGTTTCATTTCGAATACAACGTAATGTGCCAACCAGGCCTCTCATCAAGTCTATTTTAAATACACAAAAAATCATTTTCAAACCATTTTCCAAAATGATATAAAACACCACTTTTAAACATACAATGCCAAACAATCCAAGATTCAAATTAATCATTATAAACCATATTCAAAACCAAATTTATCCCATGAACCATTTAAGAAAAACATGGAGGCTTAAATAGAATTGGGAGAAAGATGAGAAAGAAAGGTTAAGTGTTTTGTAAGATGGGTTTTATTGTTAAAAAGATTTATCCAATTCCATCATCATTTGTGTTCCCATCCATCTGTGCACTCCAAGCACACATGGATGTGGACACATATAATGTTACACCACACTTATCATTAGAGTTACGCAAAACCATTTCCAAAGAAACATCACATGCCTTTCAACCATCTCAACAAGAAAACTATAAAATCAACGCTTCTCGATATATATATAAATCCCAAATCCAAATCCAACTATCTTAATTAAACATATTTAAGGGAAACACCACTCAAATAATCCAATTTTACATTAATGGATCAATTGAAATTTTATAAAACACATTATGTTCATATATAAAAAGTCATATATGAAGAATCACAATAAAAAAAATTTAACAAGTATTTTTAACACTAAAAAACCATACCAAAAAAAACAAAAAACATCAGAAGACTATTAAACAAATTTATAAATTTTTCAGAAACACAAGAGAAAAATGGATTATTCCAAAAAGGAAATTAATGGAGACACCTACCACAATAGTGTGTAGATGAAATTAGACATCAAGAGAAGGGATAAATGATCCCCATGGACGATCAATACACACTAGATCCAATGGAAATTGATTCACAAATAAACTCTAACCCTTAGGGTTTGTCAAAGAGTGAAAACTCGTAAGTAAACACAAATAACATGAGATAGAAGGGGGACATAAGCATAAAAATGACTAAAAACCAAAGGTACTCTCATATAGAAAAATCAAGGGAATCGATGGTGGTTTGGGAGAAAGGGAGAGGGGTTTGGAGAATCCCCTGGTGTTCCTAGGTCATAGGAGGGAAGAGAAACCTGATTTTAGGTTAATAGAATAGAGGATAAAAGAGGAAATTTATTATTTTTAATGACTAGGAAGCTCACACAATTTGGACACAGGGTTTTCCAAAACTGTCTTCCAATAATAAACCTCTCATTGTGCATTAGGGACACCCCTCACAATCTAGACACACAGTTTCAAAAATGTGCACCAACAATTCTAAATGCCTCTATACAAATATGACACCAAGTTGAACAGTTTTTTGAGTAGGGTGCATGATTTTCTATAACCGTGCAAAAACCGTGCATAGGAAGAAAACATGCCAAAAAATTTGAAAATAAAAAAAAATAAATTGAGAGTCAACCTGAACCATAAAAAAATATCTAATCCAACAAAACAAAAAAAATAAGGGAATATCCATTGCCGGGGAGTTACAATTATCCACATCAAATACACTTTCTACCCCCAAAAGTCACCTAGATGAATGATAACCAATAAATAAATATATTATTGAAAAAAATGAAAAAAAATCACCAACCTCTGGGAGACCTTTTAATCAACAATTCACACCTGACCGATCAAGATGAAATCATAGCAAAAGAATGATGGCAGAATAGGTGGAGGTTCTTCACACCATAATAACATGACTTACACAAGAACTTCAAAACCCAAAAAACACCACCAACAATTAAATTGTATACCCACTACAAGGAAATAAGAAAAAATGGGACCCCAGACACTCCCACTCAACAAAATTAAAATGGGAACTCCAACTACTCTACCCAGGGCCATCTAATGTGGGAACAAGGGAACTCCCAACATGAAAAAGAAACCTCCCACACAAACCCAATTCCCCTACACAAGAGGAAAAGGAATGAAAGAAAACCAAACCAAATAGTAAACTTGTAGAAAATAATTAATTATCATCTACACAAAAACATATATCTCTAGTAAAGAACAATTAAAAATTAAATCATATTTACAAAGGGACAAACCTTTAAAGAATCACATTTAAATAAGTATAACCACTCTAGAAATAAAAGTATGATTTCAACACACTATTACATGGAAAAGCTGATATTATAACACTAGTAATAGTATAAAATGAAATTGTCAAATGTATTAACACCAATGAGAAAGAAAAAATATAGAACAAGGATTTTGACATCCTAAACGACTCATGATGGTGTTAAAGATTCACTATGGGGACTGTGGCTAGAGCCCTGATGACTGATGCATTGAATGTAACACATGAATGCACTAACATCCTCTGATTAAAATTTATTAATTAATGAATTATTCTTATATTAATTATCCAGATGACCCAAATTTCCACAAAGATGGCACGTATTTAGAGGATTTTGACAAGAGAGATTCAAATTCCCAAACCGGCCCCACTAGTGGCACAGAAGCAAATGGTCTGATGAATTAAAAACCATAACCAATGATGGAAACTCTTAGTATATAGGTTTCTTAGTCATTCACTCTTCTCCATATTGGTAACTTCATGAGTAATAAGATATACTATATTTCCATCTACCAGTACTCCAGAATCCAACATTTCTAGGAATGCTTAATCCACCGCCTTTTAAAAATGATGATCTTTATAGGATAAGACTCACTCCTTGATCTCTAGACAAAGACCCGCAATAACAAGAGAAGCCTTCAACAGATCCTATGACATGATATCCAAATAAAATAAAATATATCCTTGAAGTGTTCAAAATAGGCCTTCACCATTTGTTGGCCTTTTTGAAATTCATGAGCTCTTCCCTTTTCTTTGTCTTTACCTCCTTAGGTATAAACCATTAGAAAAATATGGATTTAAACACATCCCACTTCAGGAAAAATAACATCGATGGAAGGAAAAACAACCCCCATTAATCTATAGATGGACCCTAAAATAAACAGAGGACAAAATTAACTATAACTACTTCTGGAGTTACATGCAATTTGAAGACAAAATAAAATTCCCCAAGCCATTCCAAATCCTCTAACAGACCTTGATCAACATGAAGGATAACAAATACTCAAGAAAAACTAAAAAACTGGGCATGCATCAATAGGAACCTTGGGGATGTTTCTGGGAGACATATTATTATCAACATGAGAAACAAAAAACCAAATCCAACATTAAACCAATACACAAAAACAAAGAACATCTTGAGCAAAAACAACAGGTTTACAAACCAAACTAATATAAGAAAAATTGAAATTCGACTTTTCAAAAACCACTATTTTCATTTATGTTCTAAAACAAGATCTATTGCATAAATATTTTCCCAAATACTCAACCTTGAAATACTATTAACCATCACATATGTTCCCATCTATTTCCATCCACCTGTTCCAACCCTCACTTTCCACACATACCCACCGATATGTGAACTTTTATAGGAAGTACCAAGTGTTTACTTACCATATCATTTTCAAACCCATGAAATCATAAAATTTTAAATACATTATTTCTCCTTTAGAATCCATATTTTAAATACTAAACCATTTCGAATAATTCATTTTCATTTTTAAAAAATATTCTTAGTACTAAAAGGCTATTCCCAACAACGGTAACCAAAATACAAAAACAACTCACACCAAACTACCAGAATGAGAAACCTGTGTTTGTGCGTAGCTCGACGGCATAATAGTGGTACATGAGCCAAGTATCCATCAAAACTAATAGATACTTGGACCATGCATTCATAATCCACATGGATGATGACTCTATGTGAGATTACATCATGTCACCAGATCTCCCCTATTGTCATTCCCTAATCAAAAATAAACTAAAACAAGACAAAGAATCAATTCCTGAACAACCCCTGGAAACTCAGGTCTCATCATGAGTGGTGGTGATTAGGCACCAACCCCTAACTTACCTCATGTTCCCTATTAATCCTATTCTCAAATATATATGAAACAACAAATAACAAAGGGCCTCTTATGATTCAATTTTTGTGTGAAATAATCTAGGATTCCATCAATCCTGACATTCGACCCCATCCGAGACATAACCCTAAGGGAATTCCCAATCCCCAAGGGATGGAAACTAGTGTCAAGAACCAAAGTTATAACTATGTGAATGATTTTCCCTATAATCCATGACGAAAATACATAATCTGAACAAGAAGAAAAAATAAAAAATAACTAATATTTGAAAAATATAAAACTAATCTAG
The DNA here is from genome assembly GCA_963277665.1 of Viscum album. Classification (NCBI taxonomy): domain Eukaryota; kingdom Viridiplantae; phylum Streptophyta; class Magnoliopsida; order Santalales; family Viscaceae; genus Viscum; species Viscum album. The sequence goes on along the minus strand of OY728148.1, from coordinate 401,918,777 downwards.
ATGCAATAATTAAAAAAATATAAACTGAAAAAAAGGGACAGAACCAAGCTAAATGATCTCCATGTGACCACATGGTAACTGCCATCCTCAAGACTAGCCTACTCCAAGGGTGAGAAACTAAACCAAAAAACCAAACTTGCAAAATGGATTGGGTCTACTGACACTGAATAGAATAGGTAGGGTGTGAGCTTAACAAATCAATAGTAATCCACCATATAATCCATCATTTTCCTTTCCTAAAATAGTCCACAAATATTATTTTGAAATATATGTATAAAAATTTGGATTTTATTATTTTAATAAACAATAGAATATTGCATTTTTAAAACACTACACAACATATTAGTAATTTTAAATAGGATTACGATTTAAAAAAATACTAAACAAAAATCTAGGAAAAACTATACCATGTCGTGGAAAAAAATAACCCATATGAACAAACAAGAAACCAAATGTATTGTAATTTTAGAAAGAAAATATAGATAATAACCATCGGCATTTTTTAAACATCCATAGAGTGATACATAGACGTACTCAGTTTAGAGTCACCTTCTAATGTATGTAAATCTCCATAGTCAATAACCAATTGCCTACTGTAAATTAGACTCACCAGTGGAACGACTCACCTGGAATCTATGTCATCCAAGGGGTACCAACCTGTCAAATCAGGGTCGATAAAAAATCATCACCCGACCCTTTAAAATATTCCTAGGAACCCCATGGGAAAACTATACCATGTATAGAGGAGGCCCTCAAATTCATGACTCTCCTTAAGTTCTATCATTTTACATAACTACCCCAATCACTAAAACCACCTATATGATAACACATATAAATAAATTCTCTATAGGTGTGATCATCATACAAAAAGTTATTCATAGGTTCCAACCAGTCCATTGCATCATATTATTTATGAAATCATTTCTCAAAACATGATAAAATTCCAACTAGGAAATTTTATAGAAAAAAAAATCCTTCATTTCTAATGCATCATCAAGTTCCAACTGTTCCTTACATTTAGTATATTTCAAACACACCTATAAATCATTTCCAAATCATCATAGAAAATGATATATAAAACCACTTTCAATCATACGATTCCTAATGGGCCAAGTTTCAATGGACACATTCAAAAAAACATTGAAAACCACATTGTGACACTCAACCATTTCATAAAATAGGAGGGATTAAATAGAATTTAGAGAAGGTGGATAAAGAATGGTTTTGTGTTTTTAAAAAAAGGTTTTATTGTTAATAAGATTCATTTAATTCCATCATCATTTATGTAACCATCCACGTGTTCACTCCGTGAACACCTGGATGATCCCATATCCAATGTCACACCAAAAGTATCCATGATGTCACCCAAAAACATTTTCAAAGAAACAACCCATTCCATCCCACCAACACAGAAAAAATATATAAAATCCACCCTGAACCATTTATATAAATCTAAAATCATAGTCCAGCCAATATAATAAAACATATATAAGGGAAAGCATCACTCAAATAATCCAATTTTACATTAAAGGCTCAATTAGAATTTTATCAAGCACATTATGTGCATATATACATAGGAATAATTGAATAATCACATTGAATCCCATTTCAAACAAGTTCTTACAAAAATAAAACACCACTATGAACCAAAAAACACACACAATCATGTGAAATATATTTATAAATTATTCGAATCACACAAGGATCAATGGAATGTGCCTAAAAAATGGAAACACATACTTCAATGATGTGTAAATGAAATGAAATTTCAATAGAAGGGAGACAAGATCCCCACAGACAATCCTCACACCCACTATCCAAATGAAATTGAATCACATACACATGCCATAAACCTTAGGGTTTGGAGAAGAGAGAAACACCACAAGGAAACACCCAGAACAAGAGAGCGAAGGGAGAGGAAAGCATAAAATTGACTTAAAACCAAAGGAACATACCTTAAGAACCTTTAAGGGGAATAAATAGAGGTTATGGAAGAAGATAGGGAGGTTTGAAGAAGCACCCTAATATACCTAGGTTTTAGGAGGGAGGAGAAACCTTATTTTGGGTTAAAATAATGGATGGGAAAAGTCTTGATTTAATATTTTTCATGATTTGGTAGCTCACATGATTTGGCCGCAAGGTTTTCCAAACAGTGCACCAACCATGCACCCCTAACTATACTTAAGAGACACCCTACATGGTCTGGATTCATGTTTTAAAAACCATGAACTAATTGTTTTAAACACCTCTATTCTTAAATGGCATGAAGACTCACAGTTTCTCGATCAAGGAACATAGTTTCTTATAACCATGTTAAAATCGTGACTAGACCAAAAAGTCGCCCTATACATCCAAAATTCAAATATTTAAATTGGGAATCAACCAAAACCTTAACAAAAAATATCCAATGGAAATGAAAGAATAATTTAAGGGAATATATATGGATGGGGTTTGAAATTTATAGTTTATAAATAATCATAATTGTAACACCTAATATGTATAAAATATATTCAATAACTAAAGTCAAGTAATAATTTTAATTACAAACAGAGGGTAAGGAAGATGAAAAATAAAATCATTATCATACAAAGAATAGAAGTCCTTACATTAATTTATGAAAATTTAAGAGTAATTTTAATAAATTACACAAAATAATACACATATTCATAAGATAAACAATTTATAACTATGAATAAAACATGGTAATGACTTTTAAATAAATATAAATTTTACATATTTAAAGTTTCTTCAAACATTTGTAAACTATTCCATAATAAAAGATAATTTGAAACACATCATATTTTATTTATACATTATGGAAAATACATTATATTGAATATAAATAGTTTATATTAATTCCATAAAATAAAAATTATATTATTTATTATATGGAATTTTACTTTAATATAAGATATTTTATTAATTATAAATAAAATTAATCTATTATTCTTTTTGTACAGATTTTATACAATATGAATATAATATACTTAATATTTAAAAAACATTGATCCAATCAATCATAATTTTTTTATGTGGTATAAATATTACCTCAAAATAAAGATTCATTTTTAATTTTTACAAATAATAATTAAAAATAATTCATGATTTAATTATAAATAATTTCTACCATAGAATTATAATATAATTTATAAAAAATTTAAAAATTATCCTTATAATTTATTTTAAAAAATTATTTTTATGTCAAATGGAATTTCATATAATTTGACAGAATTTATTTTCCACATTAACATTAAATATTGAGGTATATTTAATAAAAAATTATTCCATAAATATCTATTAATTAATTAAAAACTCTTTATACATAATCAATTTTTAAAATATGTATACACTTGCAAATATACCCAAAATACCGTTTACCATTATTTATAAACAATTTATTACTAGTAAAATATATTTCATATTTTAATTTCAAGAAAAATAAATTTTTTGAAACTATCGTATTATACAATTTGAGGGGAATCATAGGATACTACTGATCTTCCATGTATTATTTTAATACCAGAAAAACATTAAAAATAATAGTCATATAATCAAATGTGATAGACAAAAAATGCACAATTAATCGTTTTGATGAATAATCGCCTAATCATTAACTATAATATCACAAATAATATTTAACAACTAGAATCATTGTAGCATATACAAAATTAAACTCTATTTTTATTGAAAAAAGGCAAAAATATTATATTTTACCATATACTAATATCATATACAATGATTAATACAGATCTAAAACATCTATACTGAGTCAAATTTTATACTAGGCATGATACATGGAATAAAATATCAATATTTTTTATATCATTCATGATTTCATAAATATAAGACTATTTAAAGATTAAACACACATTTTGGGTTTTATATGATTCTAATAACACACTATTAAGGGTATAATAAGTGATTGATATACCTAAAAAATGTCACCATATAAGAATAAATGAAATCACACGTATTGAAGATGAAAAAAACCATAAACATGTGTACCTTACACAAAATCCGCCATTTTTGTTTCATCATCCATAGTTGAATGATTTCTACGATTAAAACCAATGAAAAATCAAAATATTATTCCCTCCTTGGTGTATCCATGGGTTGAATTCTTATCACTTGACCTTTGAGTGGGACTCTTCATCCTTTATGGCATTCTATATCCTCATCATTTTAGGGAGGTAGAAAAAATAGAGCCATGAGATATGGGTGTTTTCACTATGTCTTTTCCATTATTTCATGAAAATATTAAAACCCATTGAAATGGGAAAATACTTCTTATATAGATCTATCAATGATTCCCATATAGTTCTCTCAAATTTACACATGCATTATAAAACAGGAATAAATGATACAACCTAACTCATGCAACTCTTGTATGGATAATGAACTCCAATGTATTACATGACATGTTACTATGATATCCTATATGATAATGATCACATGAGTGTTAAATATTAACATTTATACCACCATATAATTAAATTTATATTTATATATGACGTGCCTCATGTCATTCTTAAATTATACCTTATATTTGAAGGTGTTAGTGACATTAAATCTAATTACATACATATATGATATTCTTTAGTTGTAAAATAAGAAATGTCCTATTTCGTCATTATGAATAGTTATATTAGGTTTATATACTTTAAATATAATCATAAATAAAGGATCTTTGTTATCATTAGTGTTATGGAATGATTAATAGAGTAATACCATAAAATCATATAAAATTATAACAGTCAAATGATTCCATAAAAATAATGATATAAGAAACATAATCCATTCATGGGAAAATAATGGGAATAAAAATAATCTCATTGATAACAATAAAAAATTTCATAATAATTAAATGAAAAATATTGGATATCAATACCATAAAATCAAATCCTCAAGATAACACATCATTAATAAAAGTTTAGGCATATACCCAATAACCTTAATTGTTTTTATCATGTGATCGGCCAATGCATCGATTGGATATATAAATATGGACCCTGGATGTCAATTGATTATTATGATGCATTTATTATAAAAATAAATTGATAAGAAATTTAAAAAATGATATTAAATGTTAAAAAATAATGCACCTTATGTAACATCTTATATAAACATGGTTGTGTAAACAATAATTTTCCATATTCAAATAATGGGTGTAGGGATTATGAATATTTCAGAAGTTAATTTTTCTGTAACTTTATATGTGCATACCATTCAATATATATTATGAAATATACAGGTTTTACAACATATATGATAAAGGGTATATGGAAAATAAAATATTAGAAAAATCGTAGATTTAGTGTAAAAACCCAGAATACAAAAATGTGTCCAAGAACATGGAAGTAGAAGAAAAATATAAAGTTAGGAGAGGGAGATAGAGAGTGATAGGGAACATAAACATAATAAATACATAAGAAGATAGACTGACCCTTTAATAATAGTTTAATCTATGGGATATGAATCACTAATAGAATAAAAGAGATAAAAATAACACTAAAAAGGAATGTTTACTAAGATATTTATTTAAAACGTTTTTATATATGACTTGGATGAGGAGGTAGATAATAGGGAAATGATTTATAAATAGCTAAGAGATTTAGATGATAAATCCTAAGAATTAATCTTGAATCACTATGTCTATTCCTTAACATCAAGAATAATAAATTTATATTTATTAATTATATACTTAAAAATTCATTTTAATTTAGTTTTTATTATTTACTCTTATTTATTTATTCTATATGTATTTGTTTTATGTTGTTTATTTATATTATTTGGTGATGTTCATATCATAGTTCCATAACAACATTTTTATAATGGTAATAGTTAGAGGACATTATTAAATGGTTTTATAAGATATATATGTAAAATGTTAGAGTGTTCATTCCATTTTATAATTAAGTGATTTAAATATTATAATATATTATTAAAAATTATAGAGTCTTACTTAGTAATCTTGTTTTATATAGTAAAAATGATTGTGATTTTTTTACATATAATATCATTATTATCAGGACTATTTTATCATTTTGGATTCATAAACATTATAATTAATATATTATTAATTTTACATTAAATCATGAAATATATTTTTTTAAATATCCATGAAAGGATTTATTAAAAATAAAATATTATCATTCACCTAGGTATCATAAAACCATCATGAGTGAATGATGTATTTTAATAGTCTTTAAATTAAAAAAGAATATATATATGTGTGTATGTATTTTAATTTCATAAAAACTATAATGTATAATTATACTACTATTTTGATGTTACTTTAAGGATTACCAATGTTATGTAAGGGGTAAGAATATTTTTGAAATGAGAAGAAGTGTGTTTGAATCCCTAATATTGACATAGTGACAAATTATAAAATATGGTTCAATGAGATGGAATGGGTGATATTTCATCAATAATGGATCAATTGGATATTTATAATGTAATGACCTGACCCTAGATTTCCAAGATCTGGTGTCTGCTATTAATTATGTTATCAGGAATACTTGGAATAATATCCCTAAGGACCGAGAGTTTAGTAGTATTGATAAAACAGATACACACATGAGAAAAGAATAGACTAATTACAACATTTTTATGTAAATAAATAACTTAAATTTAAATATACTCCCTCTAGTAAATCCTTAAATTTCTTTTATAGTATGCCTCTTGGATTCATGTGAAAAAAACATAATAAATGTGATCTCAAATCCTCATTAAAGAAAAATAATATGGGATGAAATAAATATCGAATTAGAATAGTCCATATATCAAGGTAAATAACTAAAAACACATACGATGTAGTCAATAAATGAATGTAAGTGTGTAAATAATATGGAAAGATAATATCTGAAAACACATGTCATTCAAATAACTATATAAGTAAAAATAAATATTACAATGTAAGAAACTGAAACACATGCGATTTAATCACTAAACATAAATTAAATGTCTTTATAGATATGTTGATGGACAATCTCTTGGATTAATAAATAAAGAAACTATATAAGGGAATGCTTAATTAATATATTCCATGTATCCTAGTTACATGGAACCTTTATCATTCAAACCATTCACAAGTGTGATTATAACATATTGGGTGAAAACCTTTCTAAGAAGGCTAAAAAATGACTAGTCTCATTATACTACCAAAGTATCAAGGGTATTTCTATAACCGGGCCCCACCTGAGTCATGCCAATCCAAAACATTCCTCATATATCGAATAATCGATTCATCAATGATGCTTATGAAATATGTGTATGGAGTAAGAGATACAAAGTTTTCAATATTTATGAAAATTATAAAATAACATTCAAAGTGAAAAATGTATAAAATTATAAAAGGTTTAGGGAATAAAAATATCAATGATAAATGATATGGTAATGTAGTGGAAATAAAAAGTTCAATGATCATTAGAAATTGAATATTTTAAGGGGATAAAAGGAATCAATGAAGTGAATATGATTACAATACTTATCCAAATATATCATAAAACATCCAAATGAATATTAAAGACAATAACAATATAACATACCCAAAGATGACTAAAATAAATAGTGGTTGTTATTGATTAATGGAACTATTATTAAAATGTCTTTTAAAAACACTATTGAGGATAATATCCAATTTTTAACCTTTCCTTTTCAATTAAATATTGAAAAAAATTATTTAATAATAAAACATTGAAACATGCAAAGGAATCTTAAAAGGAATGATAGTGGGTAAATATATACATATTTTAAATGGTAAAAAAACATTCCTTTTACTTGGTAAAAGGTTATAAAAAGTTTTTGTTCAGAAATAAACAAGAATATATCATTGAAAAAATAGGTTATACAACTAAAGAAATAAATGAAGTCGGGTTTTCTTATAAACATTTTCTAAAACACCTTGAGTATCAAAGAGTATAAAAATGGTACTAATACTTGAACAGGACATTAATAACCATATGAGGGTAAAAGGAAAGGATTTATTCCAAAATTCCCATATAATTTCCTCAAATGGAAATACCATTAATAGATCATTAAAATTATTCTTGAGGAAAATAGTCTTTAAACATTCTAAAGTGTCCCATACCATATTGAAACATTTTAAATCAAAATCCTCAGGAAGAAATAAAACAAAATAAAATTTATAATATCATGAGGGTAATGAGATTCATGATTTATAACTTAAAAGTTCATTATGTACACCATATAAAAGAAACAATGTGCATAACAACAAATAAGCCTTAATTGAATGCAAGTTGAGATAAAATCCCACAATTTATCATTATTTTTTGTTGTATAGTATTTATACTCTTTTCTAGTGGTTTAAAATATGTCAATAAGTAATATAATAACCATAATCATGTGTATAATACCATATATTAACTTCATTTGATATCTCATTACTCGTTTGTTAAAAACATTCTTTAATTTCTCTATTTAGGGTGTTATTTGCCCAGTTTTCTCAAGTATGTTTTTACTTGTTACACATTACTCCTATTAGTTTGATGATGGTTTAATAATATTAATAATGTAGTTTATGATTTAATTATCATATATAATCATTATATATATATTTATAATAATCAATACTATTTTCTGATAATAAAATAAATACTTCACTCATAGAGATGGTACGCTCTATGTTTTCATTTACACCACTTTCATTTATATGTCATATTAAAATAATGAAAATTGAAAGATAAATATGAGAATTATAATTACAGTATCATATATATTTCCTATATGTTACATAGGTTTTTTAAACTCACCTTAAATGTGTTCCATCTATAACTTGAATGAGTCACATCACTTTGAGGAGGAGGTAGTCCAAACAACAACAAACAATGATATCATATTTATAAAAAAATGGAACATATAAGTATATGTGTTATAAAATATGTACAGATGCATAAAGACATAATAAATATCATATATAACATATATAAATAGAGTTTTGATCCTAATTTCCACTAGTATAGGTGGTAAAAGAAAAATGAACAATTTTTATTTCGTGAGGCGGTAGTTCACCATACATAGAAAAAATATGTTCATCACCAGTTAAATGGAATTGTAGGTGTAATGACCCGCCCATTCCCGTCAACTTAAGAGCACATCGTGTCATTACTTGGTCTTAAGCGACATCCCCAAGCCACCAAAGGCTATTAATAAATGCCGAAGGATTTCAAATACATGTGGGGGATGATTTAAACATTATCAATTAAACCAATAAACCAACAAACTATTCACTAGATTATTCATGAATAAAAGAAAGACAACTCGCAACTTCATGTATCTCACACCCACCTCAAAGTGTGAAACAATATAAGAATAACCAAGTATCAAAGTACACAGTGGATAAACAACTAAATACTCTCAACAAACCAAAAGACTCCATACTGCAAAAGCTCTAAGATCCAAAATCTCAAAACAGAAAAAACATCACGTGGTAGTGCTAAAAATGTGGGAAGTGTTACCTTTTCCCCTATCCTAGAAGATATCTTCTGCAGAAGCACCAAAGTGACAAAGAAGGGGTGAGTATAAAACTCAGTAGGTTTTCCCCAATGACTTCCCTACTCATGTCAATTGGATAGAAAATTTATCCAATTTTAAATAAAACATTTTAAATAAAAAGGTTTCAAAAAACTGTTTTTTAACATATTATAAACAAGTTCCAAATCCATTTGTAACCAAATGAAAATGATAGACATTGAAACCAATTTTTAAAACAAGTTATTTTTCCACAAACGTAACTAAAAAATGAATTGAAACCATTTTTAAATATTCTATTATCATACCCAATCACTTCCACACATCCACACAAAAAACCATGCATGAATCCCAGATCTCCCTCTACTTGTGAGTGGTGAGTCATCCTTTCACTAATTCGTCCCTAGTGAACCAAATGACGGTGAGATCCCTAACCCTTATCCATCCTATTAATGATGGGGGAGACCCCTAACCCATATCCATCCATCATGAACCCTTTTACAAGGGAGATCCCTAACCCTTAACCATCTCGTTAATGAAGGGGTAGACACCTAACCCTTATCTGTCCCACAAACCCATTAACACACATAACCATCATGTCCAAAACCAAGTGTCTTCAACCAATTCAAACCATTTCAATAAAAATGGACCTTATTGAAAACCAAATAATATCCAATTTCTAAACAATAATTTCACTTCAATAAAACATTCCCATTTTTTGAAAACATCTAATCTAAAAAAAATTCCACAACTTCAGAAAATACCGTTTTAAAATACATATTTTAAAACCAATAACCAAAGAACTCATTCAAAATACACAATTTTCTATATTTCAAAACCACCACTAAATAATATTTCCAATAAGATTTCAACAACCAAATAAAAATCAATTCAACACTATAAATTAAATTTGAAATTATTACAATCAGTTATACTATGTGGAGTTGAGAAATAAGTCTCCAACCTCAGAGGTTTTGATGATAAACCCCAGCGAACGATGAATGCTCAAGAAAACCACGTTGATTCTCCAAGAAGCTTCCTTTGATCTCTTCTCCTTCCAGGAACAAAGCCAAATCTTATCATATTAGGCATCCACACACCTAGATCTACCCATAGCGGGCATAGGTTTATGAAACCAATAGTAGGGGAGAAGTAAATCTAAGTAGATCAAAGAAACTGATTAATAACGAATAAGAACGGTCACATACCTCAAGAATCCAGCTTCGATTCACCAAGGGAAGCCTTCAAATCACCATTGGATGAAGGGGAGAACCGTATATGGACTTCAGATAAGAAAAATACTGATTTATGACCTAGTAGAAGTATAAATGACCCACATAAATAAAAAACGTGTCAGATACATTTTTTAGGATCTCACTTAAACCGTCCACATGGTTAGTTCGCACTGTTTGACAAACTGTGCACTAACCATGTGTTAGCTACTACCTAAGTAGACCCTCAAATAGCCTCCTCGTGTGGTTCCATAACAATGTTCACACCATTCCAATGATCTCTTCCTAAAACATTCCATTACGCTCGATTTGTCCACATGGTTAGAGAAACTGTTCACCGCCCATGCGACTTGCATTTAGCTCCAAATAACATAAGCAAAGTTCTCCCAAATATCCATTCTATAACACGTACACATTAAAACCAAAAAATTAATTAATTAAGGGTAATATACTAGAAACTATCGGTAATACATTCTCCCCAAAATTGGTCTTTCCATCCTCAGAAAGTAGAAATCTATCACCCATCTGAAAGAGTTCCGACCACTACTCATTCATTTCCTTTTCACATTCCAAAGTCTCTTCCTAAATCTGACCATGCTTCTATTTAACCACACTAGATAAATGATTTTTCTACAGATTACTTTATCTTTCCAATATAGAATCCTTATCGCGATATATAAAAATGAAGCATTAGGCTCTAGGTCGATGTATTCCCATCTAATCACATGGTGATGATCCGGCTGATATTTTTTGAACAGAGATACATAGAATACATTATGCACTGAACTATGCCATGGTGGTAATTCCAACTGATATTCCACCTCTCTAATGCATTATAATATCTAGAAAGGACATATATATCTAGGAGAAAGATTTACCTACTTCCCAAATTGACGATGTCAACTCCTTGGAGAAATTCTCAAGAAGACATGATCACCCACAATGAATGACAACGGTATTCTACGATGATCTACATATGATTTCTTAAGACTCTAAGCCATTTTTTTCATCTTTATAATCAATTTAATCTTCTCCATTGTTTCTTCGACAAGGATTTTCCCCACTAGTGATGTTTCACATGTTTCCACCCAACATAGTGGAGAGTGACAAGGATGCCCATACATTGCTTCCAAGAGAGCCATGTGCATCGAGGCCTGATAGATGTTATTATATGAGAACACCTCCAAGGGTATATGCTATTCCCTTGAGCCACTAAAATCTATTAAACAATCCCACAACATTTCTTCAAACGTCTATATTGTCCTATCATACCGGTCTTCTATTTAAGGATGATACGTCGTGCTCATATTTGATTTAGTCCCAAGGGTTTCCAATAAATATTTAAAAAATGAGATGTGAACCTTGGATATTTGTTTGAGATGATTAAAATTTTTATTCCATGCTTTTTTACCACTTCTTGGATATATATTAAAGACACGTCCTCCACCGTATGAGTTTCATGAATTAAAATTAAATGGGAATACTTTTTAAGCCGATCCACTATCACGCACATGGAATTGTGTTTCCAAACTGTTCATGGAAGACCTGTAACAAAATCATTCACTATCTACTCTTATTTACACATTGGGATAGGTAATGACTAAAACATACATTCTAGTCTCTAGTTCTCTCCTCTTACTTCCTGACTTGTTATGCACTTTGAGACAAACTCGACCACCTTCCCTTTCATGTCAATCCATCATAAATGCACCTTTAATGACTTATACATCTTATGTGTACTTGGATTTATAGCCCATCTCAAACGGTGGTAAGTATGAAGGAGTTGTTCCTAATAAGACATATGTACAACCATTTAACCTCTAATGCATAAAACTGAACTCCCATCAGGTTTTCCACCCTTAATGGTTTTCCTACCATTGACTATTAAACTCATAACCATACATTCTACATCATATGTTTGTGCCTCTTTGACTCTATTTACCTAATAAAGAACAAGCATAATAGAAATGAAAACCATAACCACACCTCAGCCTTCACATTCCACATGCATGTCGGTTAAGACCGATATCAACTACCATTCATCTAAAGCTTCTTTCATCAACTGAGCATATGAATTTCTGCTCAATGCATCTACCACTTAATTCCCTTTTCATAGTGTGTGCATCAAGACAATGATAAAAATTTGCAGATATTCCATCCATCTCATTTTTCGCATATTAAAATCTTTCTATGAGAAAATGTGTTTCAAGATTTTTTTTATCCATGAACACCATAAATTTCTCACCAAAGAGATAATGTCATCATCTATTTAACACATGGACAACTATGGATACCTCTATATCATGTGATGGGTAATTATTCTCATGTAGTCTCAACTGCCTTGAACCAAAAGAAACCACATTGTCTTCTTGAAAGAGGACACAACCCATCCACAATCCCGAAGCATCACAATACTTGACATAACCCTGTCTGGATTCTAGGAAAATAAAAAATGGTGTTGATATAAGATGGAATATCAGCTCCTAGAAATAATTATGTAATTTATCTATTCATTTGAATGGTGAATTCTTATTTTTCAGAGATGTCATTGGAGAATCTAGTCATGAGAAATCATGCACAAAGAGACGATAGTAAATAGATAGACCAAGAAAACCTTGTATCTCGAAAGCATTCTTCAGTGGTTTCCACCATATAATAGTTTCTATCTTTTCAGGATCAACATAAATGCATTTTTCAGAAATTACATGGACAAGAAAATGTACTTCCTATATCAAAAAATCACACAATGATAATTTGGCATCAAAACAGTGATCTTTCAAGATTTTTTTGAATGTTTCTAGGTGCTCCTCATGGTAATCCCTTTCCTTTTAATACACTAAGATGTCTTCCACAAAAAACACAACCAAAGAATACAGATATTGATGAAATATTAGATTTATCAAATCCACTAAGACCAATGATGCATTCGTTAGACCTAAAGTCATGATTTTATATTCATAGTGGCCATATCTGCTTCTGAAGGATGTATTTTGAATATCCTCCTTCTGAACTCGCAATTGGTGATATCAAAATAAAAATTCAATTTTATGGAACTATTGAGATCCCTTTAATTGATGAAATAGATTATAAATGCATGGAAGTGGATATCTATTCTTTATCGTAACTTGGTTAATCATACAATAATCAACACACTGCCAAAGAGTTGCATCTTCTCTCTTCACGAACCAAACTGGTGTTACCCACGGAGATGTACTTGTCCGAATGAAACCCTTTCTTTCTAGTTTCTGTAATTTATCTTTTAGTTCTCATAGCTCTATTGGTTCCATACTATAAGTAGAAAGAGAAAAGGGACTGGTCCCTAAAAGGATATCAATCTTAAACTCCACCCCCTTATAGGTGGTAACTGTGAGAAGTTCTAAAGAAAAACATCTTGAAATTGATCCGGAACTACTGGAAAACTATTTTCCTTGATCTTTTCCATTGATTCCATAGTCAAAGCTTCCAACTTATAAGAGATCGTTCCCACCATTGGTTCCAAAAAGCTATTTTTCCCTTTTTGTACCATCCTCTCTCCTCTGAAGAGATGCTCGATGGCATCCTAGGTTGTAAAACTGACTATTCTATTATATTAGTCGATGTGAGCCTTAAAAATTTTCAACCAGTCCATACCTAGGATAAGATTATAGACATCCATGTCTAATATCAATAAGTACCATTTCAGCTTAACTTCACCAACAGTTATAACACATGCTCTACAACAAAGTCTTGAAATTCTCTTTCACCAAAGGGATTTTGTAGTTTTAAAATAGAACGCATCATTTCCAAATTTAAACATAGAAAATTAATTGCATGAGGAGCAATGAAATAATGTGATGGACCGGTATCAAAGAGCACTTCCACAAGGGTATAATTCAAAAGAATCATTCCTCTCACTACAGATGGTACATCCTAATCATTAAAATCATTTTCTCAGCTCCATAAAATTACTTCATTGCTGCATTGTTCCCCTTGTTACCTTGTAGAGATTTACCTAGTTTAGTATTCATGGTATTCCTATAATCACCATGGTTTGATATGCTCTACTGATGAGACTGATTCTTTTATCCTCTCCCTATGGAAGCATATGATTCTTGCGACACCAGAGAAGTTTCTCGATCCCTTAACCTTGGAGAAATATGTCAATTGCACTGAAGATGTCCCATATTATTGTAATTAAGAAATGATCTATTATGTACCGTAAACTATCACTTTATGTGGTCAACCAATCCACATGGAAAGAAACAATCTTTTCTCTGGGGTCATGGAGGAAGGTTGACTGATATGGCTGTTTAATTTTGATTTCGACTTCCTCGTTGAAAATAGGGGTCCCTTTTCTATTTGTTCCCTATGGCTATGTTCCCACGTTTTCCTTAATGTATCATCATATCTCTTCCCATAGATCATGACATATCACGTTCATCCATAGTCACTTTGTTCATCATCTCCATATATTCTATAATACAGAGCACTGAAATCTTTGATCGAATCTCCTAACACAGCCTCGATTTGAAGATGTGTGTCTTCAAATAGGAACTTGTGGCATCCTATTATGCATGATAGACTAAATTTGTGAATTTTTCTTTATACACTATGACAGAGAGAAATTATTTTTTCAAGCTGAAGAAGTCCATTGTTTTTGGGATCTTGAATGTGTGAGGATAGAATTGTTTATTAAATAATTCTTCAAAATACTCCCATGTAATTATTTCATCTAATTTACCATGCACTTCTAAATCCCACCACTTTCATGCAAGACCCTAGAGCATATATTTCACCATATTGACCATTAGATCCACTGATGTGACAATGAAATTGAAGATATGATTCATCCAACTTATCCATGCCTATGCCTTTTCAGGTTCGGCATGGCCCCAGATGATAGGTGGATTATGCCTTATGAACTGGATGGTATGGTCCACATTCCATGGATCATTCCTTTGGTTCCCCGTATCGATAGCTTGAAAATATTTGACAATACTCTGAACCCGCTTTTGGTTCACCTGTGGTTTTGGTGAAACCACACTCTCTACATGTTCTTCGTGTTGGTTTAGACGACACTTATTGATTCCATTTTTAAAACCAACAACAAAATCTATCAATCTCACTCAATATAAACTGATGGCTTTGCATTTCAAATTTGATCACATCAACTATCCCAACATTGTTTTCTAAAAAAAAATTTCCATGCATAACCATTTATGAAAACATTCCTTGACTCTTTTTGAATGTTAAACCAATTTCAAAATACCACAAGAATTCCCTTTTTGAAAATAATTCATTTAAAAAACGATTTCATAATTTTTAAAAAATAAAAACTTCTTCACCACATGAATCATTCATGAAAATGAGGTATTCAATCCTAGTGGGAATTCCTTCCTCTACAATGCATGTCATGCTCATCTAATTGGCTAAACCCAAGACAATGAGTTACCTAAATACGAGAAGTGTCTCCAAAAATGTATGTACCCAACTCCCTGGTAACAAGAAGGTCACCATAAAATGGTTAGCTACGTCCTTTTATGCTATATATTTTATGTTCTGAAAATCTAACTCTTGTCTAACATTTTAACCCTAGGAACAGACAAGAAGGAATTTCAACTCCAATAACAAGAACATTGGTGACCCCTTGTTAGGAAAGGTCTAAACAATATGAGACCATTTTTAACCCAAAGGAATGACCAGATTGATACAATTTTAAATGAACCACTCATTCCCATTTTCTTGAGAGCACAACGAGTCATTACATTTACTTAAGAGACATCCCCAGGATGCAAACGGCTAACAATAAATGCTAATGGGTTTCAAATACATGTGGGGTACAATTTACCCTTTATGAATTAAACCAATAATATATTCACTATATGTTGCATGAACAAAAGAAAGAGAAGTCACAACTTCATGTATCCCAAACCCATATCAATGTGTGAAATTGTGGAAGAATAACTAATTATAAAAGTACACAATGGATAAAAAACTCAAGAATCTTTAAAAACCACAAGACTCTAATTTCCAAAATCTCCAAGATCCACTATCTTTGAATATCCCAAACATCATGAGGTAGTACTAAAAATGTGGGAAATGTTACCCTTTCCCCTGTCCGAGAATATAGATTCTGCAAAAGCACCAAAGTTCCAAAGCAGGGGTGAGTATAAAACTCAATAGGTTTTCCCTAATGACTTCCCTACTCACGCCACTAGGATATAAAAGTTAGCCACATATATATAAAACATTTTAAATAAAATTATTTCTAAAAATAATTTTTAACCCAATATAAATAAGTTCCAAATCCATTTGTAACCAAATTAAAAGAAAATCTATTGAAACCAATTTTTACCCCATGTTATTTTTCTAGAAAAATAACTAAACATTGATTTGAAACCATTTTTCAATATTATTTTATCAAACCCAATCCATTACACAAATCCTCAAAAAAATAGTGCATGTAACCTATATATCCCTATACTCGCGATTGGTGAGTCATCCTTTCACTAAGTCATCCCTAGTGAACCAATTAAAGGGGATGATCTTTAACCCTTATCCATCCCGTTAATGATGGGTGAGACCCATAACCCTTATCTATCCCACGTGCACCCTTTCATGGGGGAGATCCCTAACCCTTATCTGTCCCATTAATGATTGGGATAACCTTAACCCTTATCCATCCCGTAATCCCATGAACACACACAACCATCATGTCAAAAACCAAGTGTGTTCAACAAATTCAAACAATTTCAATAAACCTGCACTTTTATTCAAAACCAAAGAATAAACCAATTTAAAAACAGCCATATCACTTAAATAAATAATTACCTTTTATGGAAAACAACTAATCCAAACCATGAACTGCAATTCTAGAAAATCCTATTTCAAAATATATATTTTAAAACCAAGAATAAAAGAACTCATTCAAAATCACCAATATTTCAGATTTCGCAACCATCACTCAAGAACATTTCCAAAATGTTTTCAACAACCAAATCAAAATCAATTCAACACCACAAATTCAATTTTAAATAATTATAATCATTTATACTATGTGGAGTTGAGAAATAATCCTCATACCTCAATGGTTTTGATGAAAAACCCCAATGAAAGAAGAACTCATAAGAAAACCAGGTTGATTCTCTAAGAACCATCCTTTTGTCACTTTTCCTACCAAGAACATATCCAAATCACATCATATTTGGAAACCACACTTTTAGATCTACCAGTAACAGGCATAGATCTATGAATCCAAGAAGAGAGGAGAAGTAGATCAAAGAAACTGATCTAGAACAAAGAAGAAAGATAACATACCTTAATAATACAGCTTCACTTCACCAATTTAATCCTTCGTACGACCTTCGTACCGATTGAAGAACCTTCTCTAGCCTTATGAGAAGAAAAATACCCTGTTATGGTCTCTTAGAAGCAAAAAATGACCCACTAAATAACAAAAATGTGTGAGATCCAATATTCTAAGATCTTACTTAAACCATTCACACAGTTAGTTCGTGCGGTTAGACAAACTGTTTGATAACCATGTGTTAGCTACTTCCTAGGAAGACCTTCGCACGACCTCCTCCCATGATTTCCAAAACCGTGCGCACACCAGACTGGAGTTCTCTGCCTCAAACATGCCATTACTCATGGTATGACCACACTATTAGACAAAGCATGCGCTACTCATGTGACTTCCCTTTAAATCCAAATCACATAGCTGAAGTTCTACCAAATATCCCAACTATAACCCTTACACATTAAAACAAAATAACATTAAGTAATGGTTATATACTACAAACCAGGGGTACTACAATGGGTAAGTGTTGGTTGATCCCTTAACATAATAACATATTATTATTTTTAGGACAAAATTGTTATTATATGAAGGTGTAATAATAATATTTGGGGTGGTGGACAATTAATTGAAAGAAAAGAGATCATTGGAAATTGTTACTTTAAAAATCGGGAAACTCCTTTTGGTATATACCAAAGGGCTTCCTTGGAAGGATTTATTCCCAGTGGGAGACTTCAATGTTGAGTGCATCAATGTTGGGAATCTATTTAGGAATTTATTGGTTGAACATATGTGTTTTGAGAGGTGTAAGTAATTGGGAGAAGGGGTGTCCTTTATATTGGATGAAAAGGACTCACATGGAATTTTGAAAACAAATTAGCTATACAAATGTTTTTACCTAAAAAAGTCAGAAAAAACAAAAAAAACTCAATATTTAAAGGTTAATAGCTGAATTCTGTCTATAAAATTGGTGTTTTATATTGGATACATCATTTTGGACCTTAAGTTAATGGTTTAGTCCTTTATTAATATTTATTTTAACAATAATCATTGTTTTAAATTTTAATTACTTTCAGAAATATATTTTCAAAAATCAAATATTTTATTTTGAGAAATTATAAATTCCGATTATTCCAAATATTTAATCCATTTTTTCAAATTCTTTTTACCAAAGATACATAAATTAATTTTAAATTCATCCCACATGTGGGACAATAATTCTTGTTTTTAAAGTAAAAACATTTGAAATATTTCTATGTTTTTTAATAAATTTCAAAGTGAAATTGATTCCAATGACCAAAATTGGAATAATGGATAAAATCATTATCTTATTAAACTTTAAAACAAATCAAAATTAAAATTTTCCCATATAAATAAATTAATTGAACAATCCATTTTTAACTAAAATTCATCATTTTTAACTAATAACTATAAAATGAAATGTTTTCAAAAAATATCAAAAATTCACCCTAACATAATTTTCTTGTTTATATTTCAAATATGAAGCTTATATTATAATATTAAAGCAATTAAATGTTCAAAATCCATATTTAAAATGGGTTATCACTTAAAATATGGTAAAATTAACTTTATAAAATATAGGTTTTTTTGTGTATATAGTGTTTGTTCTTATATTATGCATATCAAACCTAATTCAAGAATATAAATTTTTTTGACTGAATATATAATATATATATTTCATTAAAATGTTTATGTATTTATAATCAATTATTTTTATTAAGGAAAAACTCATTTGAAAGCATAAATATAGTAATATTTCTTTTTATATCGAATAAGTTCTTATTTTCATTTCTCATTAATTGTTAACAAATGGATTTATTTTGTATTCATAAAAACCATAAATTATCATTAGTTTGTTATAAATATTCATAAACTATAATATAATGGATATTTTATATCATAATATATTAAATAATATAATTTTAAGAATAAATTGTTATTTGGTGAAACTCAAACTTTTGTGTAACCCAAGATATCGAGGACTATTTCTCTTACATGTAATGCAATATAACTTGGTGTTACATGTATTAAATTATATAGAATATATTATAGTTATTTATTATTGTAGTATATCTATTTAATATATTCTTTTTTTACACATTTTATTCATGTCATATAGAATATTAAATACAAAGTTATACTCTAACATTTCAGGGTGTTACATTGTCCCCACATTAATTAAATTTTGTCATCATAATTTAAACTCAGTCTTGTTAATATATTGTTTGATATTTACTACATTTAAATCCACCATCATGATAAGGGTTTATAAAAAATACTCTATAATAGATATAATGGGAAGTACAAAGGTCACATGGACTACAATGTAAATGTGTCTCTAAGTAAAGAGAACATTATCATAAAGTAAAAATATGTACTTAGAGAAAAAAAATGTAAATATTTATAGTGAGTAAATGTGGTAATCAATAAAAAACAGTGTATTATCAATATAAAGCTGAAGGTATAAAATCTATAAATCTTTGATGATTTAAGATACCATCAGTTAAACAAAAATTTTGGAATTTTGAACATAGTTTACTTTGAATTAATTTTCATAATGTTGGGTAATTATTTTTTAGACCAAGAATATAATAAAGTATTCCCATATGATATGTTTCGATTTCTTATAAAAAATACACACATTTGTTTTCCTTAGCCCAATTTCTAATTCATCTCTTTACTCCGAGAAATTAATTACTAATGATGAATTTTTATGCCTGAAGCACTAAAAGAAAATTTCAAAGGATTGTATGGCCAATAGAGGTGTGACTTGTCTAACTATTTTACTATAACTTCCAAATCCAATGTTGTGAATATATTAATATCTAATGCTCAAATGTTATATTATCAATACATAATTATCATTTACTAATCAAAATGTTTAAATAGAAACATTGAAAAAATAACCACGACATTGTGTGGGTCAGTGGATAGCGTCAAACCCTTATAGTCATTCAGTCATGGGATCAATACATGTGGCCTTACTGGACTTGATATGTTTTGACATGACATACATGTCTTCATTTTACAAAAAAATTATAATTTTAAAAAATAAATCAAATTAATATACTTGAAACAAGGTTAATTACTCAATATTCTTTAAACTAAAGTTTCCGAAACAACACTAATTTATAAACACCTCATCTATTTATTTACACGAAGGTCCTTCCTTGGTCTAAAGTCTATCCATAATATTATTTTTAGGATTTATAAAACATGAATCCTTATTTTTCAATCTAAAACAAATTTTTTTAACATAGGATATTGATTTGAATTATATATTCAAATCCGTTATAATTGTTTGCAAGTAAAATGTGAATTTTCACAAAAATATCACTTGAGAGTGTCAAACAAGGTGCACAATAAGGATAATTGATGTGTAACACGTTATCCGGAGTCATAGTGAGAACACATTGTCAAAGCTATTACTCCTAGGTATATATGTTCCAGAACTATGTCCACTTATAGTATCCAGATAGGTATGTATTTCAAGGAAGACACCCAAAATATCTACCCTAACAAAATTCTAGGATTTTCTTTTAACCTTCTCCTCAAATTTTACCTTAGTTTTATGTTCAATATCATATGTTTTTGAAAATCTAGTTCCTAAGTATTATATTAAACTACCATTGATACCAACTATAGTGACCCAACCTCATATAGCCCTGAGCTGGTGTCTGTTTACTATTAAATTGGCATGATTAGATGGAATACAATCCAGAAGTAATAGAAGTTCAGTAGTATTGGAAAACCATATATATACATGAGAATGCAATACACTATTTATAACATAGTGTTTTTCTATGTAAATAAATAAATTTCTTTCAGGTTAATTATAATCCATCTAGTAAACCCTTACATATCATTTACCGTACACTTCATGAATTGGTTTACAAAGAAACATAATAAGGGTGACGTAAAATTATAAATAAGGGAAAAATACAGAAGAAGAAACAATGAATCAATTAGAATAGTCAATATGTCATGGTAGATAACTGAACACACATTCCATGTAATCAATAAACTAGATGAAAGTGCATAAACATTCTAGAAAGGTAATAACTAAAAAAACATAAAAGTCAAATAACTTGATAAGGAAAAATAAATATGGACGTGTAAGTAATATAAATTCATTCCATTTAATCACTAAATTGAAATTAAATTTATACATATATATATATTGATTCATAATATCATGGAAAAATAATTAATGAAACTATGTGAGGGAAATAATTAATTATTGTACTCCATGTTTCCCAGGTACATGGTAACTTTACCATCAAGACCTTTCACAAGGTGGTTTTAAACATATTGGGTAATAACTCATCTAAGGAGACTAGCAAGATGAATAATCCCATGAGACTACTGATGGATCGATGTCCGATCAATAACTGGGACCAACTGGTGTCATACCAGTCAAAAACATTATTCATATATTGAATAATTGATTTAATGATATGCCTTATCAAATATTTTTATGGATTAAGATATACTAATTTATCAATATTTACCCAAATAATCAAATAAAATTCATTTTTAAAACCATATAAAAGTGACATTTAGTTATATAAATTAATATATCCATGATAAATGATATGGTATAATAGGGGAAATTCAATGTTCAATGATCCACAAAAATAGAAAATTTCAAGTGAAAAAATGAATCAATGAAGTTAATGTGAATATTATTCTTGGAATAATAAACCATAAACCATATAGAAGAATAATAAGGATTATATCAATACATGATACCCTATGTGGAGTAAAATAAATAGATTATTTCTATGAATGGAAATATTATAAAAAGATATTTTAAAACAAATCTCAAATAAAATGTACTTTTCTTTAGAAACTCTTTTGAAATACACTTTCATTGGAAATAAATTTTAAAATTATTTTCTTTAAAAATTACCCTTTTAAACATTAAAATAAAGCCTTATAGAATAACTATGTTTAAATCTATACATGTAACACAACGTAAAAACAACATTCCTTTTTCACATAAAAGGTTAGAAAAATGACTTGTTTGGAAAGTGATAAGAAGATTCCATTGAAAACATTGGAAATAGTAGAGAAGGGTACAAATGAATTTACCAAATCATTTTAAGACCATTTTAAAAACATTTTATTAAACATTATTTCTAAAAGAAATAATTTTCTCTAACTAAAAAGTGAAATGAAGTTAGTTTTTCTAAAAAACACTTTCAAAAACCCATTGATTACCATATAGTGGAAAAATGCTACTAATACTTATAAAATGTCATGAATAACTAAAGGATAGTAAAATTAATGGTTTTATTCATCAATTTTCATATAATTCCCTTAAATATAAATTCTATTGAAAGACCATTAATATTATTCTTGAGGAAAATAATCTTTAATAAATTCAAATGTGTCCCAAACCACATTAAAACATTTTAAAACATAAACCTTAGGAATGAATTAAATTAAGTGAAAGTTATAATTTTATTAGAGTAATAAAATTAATTATATATCATGTAAAACAGATATATACACACCATGTAAAACAAACTTGGTGCATAACAACAAATGTTACTTAATGGAATGAAAATTGAGAGGAAATCCCTAACATTATCCTTCTATTTTGTTGTTTGGTATTTACCCTACTTTATAGTGGTTTAAAATATGTTACTAACTAATATCATAACAAAAATAATTTTTATAATTTTAACTCCCTGAAATGATAAAGGGTTAAATGACTAAATGATATGACTCATTTCAATAAGATGCACCTTTCTTTTCTGAATCCTACCTGATTAGAACTCCATAGTTAAGCATGATTAGCATAGAGTTGTGATCAGGTTTGGTGAACTTATATAAAGATTCCTAGAATATGTTCATGTAAGTACAAATCACACTTTAAGGAGAATTTTTTTTCCTATGGGGGCAGTTATTAGTCAGATGACCCGTTCGGGCACGTGGGTGGGCTCTACGGTGGGGGCCACGTGTCTTCAAGGAAACTGGTTGTACATGGTAGGCCACGACTCAAGGGAAATGTTAATTAAGGGTTTATTTGCATTCAATAGGGTTCATATGTTAAAATAATACTAAATTTTAACTTTTTATAATATATCATTACCCATTTGTTAACAAACATTCATTAATTTCACTATTTTAGGTGGTAATTGCACATTTTTCTCAAGTAAGTTTTAACTTCTTACTTGTTGTTCACATTAATTATATCATGGTTTAATCATCTCAATAATTTAAACCATTAATTAATTATTTTATATAATCATTATATATGTATTTATAATTATCTATAAATTTTTTATAAAGGAGATCAAATACATCATTCATGGAGATGGTACGTCGTATGTACACATGAATGCTACTTTAAATTATTTTATATAGTAAAAGAATAAAAACTGAAACGATAAATTATATATTATAATTAAAGTATAATATAAATTTTATATATGTTACAAATTTTTACTAAAATTTTCCATAATAATTTCCATGTATAACATTAATGAGTCCCTTCACTTTGAGAATGTGGTCGTCCACATTTCCGTAAACAATGTAAGTGTATTGATACAAAATGGAAAGTATAATGTTATGTGTCCTAAAATAATTAAAGAATAATAAATACACAATAAATATCATATATAACATATATAAATGCATTATCTATCATAACTGTCTCTATGAGAGGTGGTATAGAAAAAATGAATATTTATCATTTCGTGAGGCAATAGTTCGACATACACAGAGACAATATATTTGTTTCCCATTAGATGGATGTGTGTGTAAATGTATGTTAAAAAAATAATATAAAAACATATATGGATATTTAGGATACTATTGTTATTATATGGATATTTTATAAGATAATTTTAGTGGGTGGAAAATAAAATTAATGAAATGAGATCATTGGAAAGTGTTACTTTAAATATCAGGTAACTCCTTTTGGTTTATACCAAAGGGATTGTTTGGAAATATTTATACCCAAAGGTTGGATTCAGGGTGGAGGGGATTTATTTTAGGAATCTATTTGGGTAGATCTCGATTGAACCTATGTTGTATTAGAGGTGTGAATAATGGTGAGAATTTTTGTCCTTTTATAGTGGATAAACAGACTCACTTTCTATTTTGAAAACTAGTTTTGTGTACCCACGTTTTTAGCTATGAAAATTCATCAAAAAGAAAAATAAATAAATAATATATGTTTAATGGAATAATTATTTCCATAAATGTGGTGTCATAAGAGTTTATAGGTCATTTTTCTCTTAAGATAAAGGTTTACTCCTTTATTAAGATTAATTTTTACCTCAATTATTTTAATTAATCTTAATTAATTTCACTAATTATTTTGGTAAAAAACAATTTTGTTCTTATTATAAATTATAAAATACTGTTATTATGAATATGGAATCCATTTTTTCAAATTCCAATCATAGATGTGGTATAAATTAATTTCAAATTCATCCTGCAGACCAGACGGCAATGCATGTTTTTAAAGAAAAAAACATCTGAATTTTTGTTTTGTATCTATATTCAATTTCAATGTGAAATTGATTTCAGTGATCTAAATTGGATTCATTTTTAAAAATATAATATAATTAACGATTAAAGACAATTTATAATATAATTTAACCTTATAATATAATTAGATAAAAAATCAATTTTAAACTAAAATTCATTATTTTAAACTATTCATTAAAAAATGATATGTTTCTAAAAAATATAAAAAATTCATCCTAACCTAATTATTATGTTTAAATTTAAAATTTAATATCTATTTTTATGTATTAAATTCATTCATGTGATTAATTTAATATTTAAAATGGGTTCCCTGTTAAATGATTGTAAAATTTCCTTTCAAAATATATAGGTTTTTATGTGTAAAATAAAGTTTGTTATTATCTTATATGTGTCAAACCGTATAGATGAATATCAAAAATATTTGATAGAATATATGAAAGATATATTTCATTAAAATCATTACTAATTTTAATTAATTATTTTTATTATGGAAAATCTATTTTGGAAATATAACTATATAATATTTCTTTTTATATCCAATGGGTTCTTATTTTCATTTCTCATTAATTGGTAAAAAATAAACTAATTTTATATTTATATAGACCATAAATATTAATAAATTTGTTAATAATATTCATAACATATAACATAATGGCTAGTTTATATTATATTATATTAAATAATAATATTTTAATAAAAAAAATTATTTGGTGAAACTCGGTCTTGTGTATTACACAAGAAATCGATGAAGGTAGTTCTAGAATGAAACACAAGTTAACATGGTGTTACATCCATTATAAGCTATATAATATATTATATTTATTTAATAATTTAATGTATCAAGTTCATATATCTCATTTTGAAACATGGTGTTGTGTGTCATAAGCACTATTTTACACATAGTTGTACTTTATAATTTTGGGGTGTTACATATAACATTTTAATAAAACCACAAAATATAATAAAAAATGATTTTAAAAAATTTTATGATAAAAGAATATCATGTATGAGATATATAAAGAGACATAGGAACCCTTACATTCCTCTTTGAGTTTCATCATTTAGACTGATTCTAATGCATTCCTATGACCGAAATATGTGGTACCCTAGGGGATCACAAGAAAGTATATGAGTGGTTAGAGAGATTTTAATATAGATATTTGGTAATAGATTAAGATTTAGGAGTGAGGAGGAAGGGTTGGAAAGGGTTTTTTTATAGGTAAGGTGGAGGAGTTTCATTGAATAAAATATTGAATATTGTTTTTTATTTTGGCTCAATAAATTGAATGTTTTTTATTAGTGTATATTTTATAAGTGTTTCATCAAAAAATAAATTTCATTGACACTTAAAAACGTACAAAACATAATTTATTTTTTGAAATAATTTATTAAAAGTAAAGAATCAGAAGTAGATTTTTTTGGAGAATAAAATATAACTTCTGATTTAAAATTTTAATTATAGGTTTGTAAATTAATATTATTGTTTTTAAATAAATTATTGTATTCATTATAAACATTTTACATGGTAAATATATTATTTAACAACTTTTGAGTCATCTTTAACTCATGACGATGTCAAAAAACATACAGTACACGTATGAACTATTTTTTTAATATTCACCAAAAAATTAACATTTTTAGAAGAATAATGAAAATTAATTCTAATATTCCCAAATATTGTTTATGTTATTTATTTAATATATTGACCCATTTTTTTTAATTTTAATGTGTTTATTTATTCTTTATATGTAATATTTATGATTAATGAATAAAATAGTGAAAATATCTTTATGTGTTGTGTTCCATTTATTTATATTATTCATTTATATATGAATTGATATTTTATTTAAACAAATGAATTTTATAATGTAACCTAATTAAGTGATACATTTTCATTAATTTTAGGTTCACACTATTCTTAAAAAAGGAAAAAATTCTTTTAAAATTAACTTACATAATTAAAGGTATATATTTATGAAAATACACATTAAAATCACAAGATGTTACTTTCTCCCCCTCCTAAATAAATTACATCCCCATAATTTTAATTTACTCTCACTGGTGAAAAGTATTTGATGATATCATTAAAATAGTCACAAATGCATACATTGGTTATATTGATAGCACTACAGTTTTTTCTTATGTTACACAAGAGAACTCATCATTTCCCTTAAAATATGTACATGTTGATTTTATTATTATTAAACATCGTTTTCATTCATGTATTATTCCATAGTAAGGATCATGAGTTTCTAGATACATACGATTCACCGTTTTATATTTACGATCCTACAATAACATCATTTGAGGTTTAAAATTATATTATAAAAGTAATATATGACCAACCACACTACATTATACATTTATGAGGTATATTCCCTTGATTAAGGACGAATTAATTTTAAAAGTGTCTCATATCCTTAAAATGTAATCATTGAAAATTCGAAGTATCCCACTTTCCTCTGAACCCATGATCATAATGAACTTTATCACCATACTTGAAACAAAAATGTAAGCCCCTCTAGAAAGCCCTAGACTATATCTTCCAGAAATATTATATATTTGAAATAGTAACATTCCCATATTCTTATTCTCAAATGTTCTTTCTTTATTCATGTCAACCATTCCCTCCTTCTCATAACTTCTTTCAGAAATAAATGACTTGGATAGATCCTTCCTAGTATTTATGGAACTTATCATTATATCCCCTTATGATGAAAATGTTTTAGAGACTATTTCCATTGGAATAATTGGATTTAGTCAATAAAATATGTGATAAAGATTTATTTAAATATTTTTGTCATGACTCATCCCCCGGGGCCCGTACTATGACTACCCCAAGCCCGCCTTCCATAAGCCAGGGGATGGCAACTAGCACCAAAGGCATAATTCACTAAAATAAGGAAGTCATTGCCTTTATAACCTATAAACGCACACAACAGAGCACACATCTGGATACAAAACACTAGTTAAATTTTATAACAAAAGATTGGTGGAAAGTAAAAGGGGCCGGAAATACAATCCCAATTGTAAAGTAAAACGAACTGGAAGTACAAGAACAACTGAAGAAGGGAAAAACAGCTACTTGGTCGTCCTCCGGGATTCCTACCTGAAGGGTAGGTAAAGATAGCCTCTCCGAAAATCCACGTCTGCAAATATCCTACGTGCACCGAATCGTTGTATAGGTCCATCTCTGGGTACCGTCTAGTCCGGGTACTCTCAGCCTTAGTAAGCGTTGTCCATCATCTGCATCCAACACAATGAGGTTCGGGCATAGACCATTCCACGGTGAGTATAACGATACTCATTAGAAACCCTGAGACCCTCAAGGTCTCACAAAATCTAACAAGGATAAATCATAATGTATGAAATCAACAAATAACCCAACTTAGTTATATGCCCAGACAAATACCTATGTTATCAAGTGATCCATCTCAATCATGAGGAAAACACAAAAGTACTGACTCAACTCAACCGAGATTTTATTCACATTATCGAAACCATGGAAACTAGAGAACTCCTGCTAAATTGAGTACCGCGATACTTCCACCAGAACCAGGCGCTCCCCATTGAGTTATTCAAGTCACTCCAAGTCAATCGGTCTGCAATCATCAGGTCTCAGCCAGCTAATAGGTCTCCACACTCTACTTCCTCGTCACGGGAAGGATTCGCTACACGAGATATTGGTCAATAATCAAAATTTTACTAATTATCATGATAAAGTATCTTAATGTTTCTCTACATCATAAGGATCTCAAACCAACATTCGGCACGTCAATTGGATGCCCGGTCTGTGAGTTATTATCCATTTAGTCCCGATGACCTGGTTGGATTCGTGCATGATCCAACCTGATCGTATCTCAACTCTACCCCAAACTCCAGTGGTGTATAATCAAAGGGACCATCATGCTCCAAAATTATCAATGCCACTAATGGATTGTCAAATGGGCATCTGGTGCCAATGATATGGCTAAAAGAAAGTAAAGGGTCGTAGTGGGCCTGGGTCTGGTCCCACCCGGTCGGACCCACCCAGCCTGACCTAGCATGGGCCAACCTGGTTCGGGTGAACCCAGCCTGACCCATTGGGTATGGCATGGACTGTTGGGTGGGCTATCCTACTGGGTTCAGCCCGGCCCACTAGGAAGACATTTCCTTTATAACCTATAAATGCACACAATAGAGCACACAATTGGATACCAAACACTAGGTAAATTGTTTAACAAAAGAGTTCTGAAGAGTAAAAGGGGCCGAAAAAACAAGACCAAATGTAAAGTACATAGAACTGGAAGTATAAGTACAACTGATGAATGGAAAAACATATGGTGGGTCATCCTCTGAGATTCCTACTTGAATGGTAGGTACAGATATCTTCCTCATCACTCTATGTCCGTCAACATCCTCCATGTACCAACTCTCCGAACAGGTCCACCTCTGGGTACCATCCAGTCCTGGTACTCTCAGCCTTAGTTAGCACTGTCATTCATCTGCATCCAACACAATGAGGTGTTGGAATATCCCATTCATGGGTGAGTATAATGACACTCAATATGGACCCCGAGACCCTCAAGGTCTTAAAAAATTCAACAAGGATAAACTATAATGTATAAAATCAACAGATAACCCTACTTTGGTATATTCCCATACATATACCTAAGTTATCAAGTGATCCATCTCAATCATGAGGAAAACACAAAAGTACTAACTCATCTCAAACATGATTTTATTCACATTATCGAAACCACTACTGCTAGAGAACTCCTGCTCAATCAAGTATAGTGGGCATGCCGCGACACCAAGCGTGCTTCCCTATAACCTTGTACTACTGAGGTACTCTTCCTATCGAGTACAATGAGTATGTCGCGTCACACAGAGGTTCTCTATATCGTGGGTTTTCTAACACAACCAGGCGCTCCCACTCAAATCCTACAGAGACACTCTTCAGGTAGAGTACCGCAGGTCTGCTGTCACAACCAGGTGCTCCTCCGCCTTGGGTCTACCACCACAACCTGGCGCTCCCCAATGGGCTAGTAAATTTTTTAACACCTCATAATGTTAAAGTGTTTAATGACTAAATGATATGACTCATTTAAAAAAGGTGTACCTTCCTTTTTGGGAGCCTACCTGATTAGAACTCCACATTTAAGTGTTCTTGGCCTGAAGAAGTGATCAGGATGAGTGACCTTCTGGGAATTTTCTTAAGGTGTGTGTGAGTGAGGAAAAAACACACTGGAAAGGACATGTGTTGACCTATGGGGAAAATCATTAGTCAGATGACCTCTCTAGGAATGTGGGTGGGCCTCAGGGTAGGGACCACATGTCTGCGGGGAAACTAGTGGTACTTGGTGGGTTGGGACCCGATGACTGTGGTAAGGCGGGGTGTCTGTGCTGTCACCAGGACCCGGTTGTCACATTTGGTATCAAAGGTGGTTACCAGCCTTAAGTGTGGTGCACTTCCTTGGTACATGCATGTGGGTGGGCCTTAGGGTGGGGACCACATGTCTGCAGGGAAACTGGTTGTACTTGGTGGGTCGGGACACGATGATCGTGTTATGGCGGGGTGTTTGTGCTATCATCGAGACACAATTTTCACATTTGGTATCAAAGGTGGTACCCGGCCTTAAGTGTGGTTCTGTTCCTGGGTACATGCATGTGGGTGGGCCTCAGGGTGGGGACCACATGTCTGCGGGGCAACTGGTGGTACTTGGTGGGTCGGGACCCGACGACCGTGTTAAGGCGGGGTGTCTGTGCTGTCACTAGGACCCGGTTTTCATATTTGTTATAAAAGGTGGTACCCAGCCTTAAGTGTGGTGCACTACTTGGGTTGACTTGTAGGGCCCACAATGAGGATGTTGTTTTCTAAAGGTGGGGGTGATTGTAACACCTCAGAATTATAAAGGGTTAAATGGCTAAATGATAAGACTCGTGTCAAAAAGATGCACCTTCCTTTTCGAGAGCCTACCTGATTAGAACTCTACTGTTAGGAATTCTTGGCATAGAGTAGTAATTAGGATTCATGACCTTCTGGTAATTTCCCAGGTTGTTTGTGAGTGAGGAAAAAACACACTAGAAAGGACATGTGTTGGCTTGTGGTGAAAATCATTAGTCAAATGACCTGTTCAGGCATGTGGATGGGTCTTTGGGTGGGGACCACATGTCTGCAGGGAACTGGTGGTACATGGTGAGTTGGGACCTGACGATCATGTAATTTCGGGGTGTATTTGCTGTCATCGGGACCCATTTGTCACAATTTTTACATAATTTCTATTGTGTCTTGTTATTCATATAAATTTGGTTCATATCCAAAATTAGTTTCCTCTCATTTTTTCATTAAATTTAAAATTTCCCTTTCTATGTCATCTCTCCTTTACCATGGAAAAAATTTATCAATGTATAAGGCCTTAAAATAATTTCATTTGATGATTTATATCACTTAATTCTTATTATTTTATGTAAATTACCTAAATTGATCAACATATCTCTTTAGAAAATATAGCACCATATTAACATTCTTCCTTTTAATATAACAAAAAGCACTAGATATCTTTTCAAGATACATAATATATTTTTCATAGACTAGTATATTAGTGGTTTCCTTAAAATATGGAGGATTGTTTCTCATGAAAATATCCAATGTTGTCACACCGTACTAGGGAGAAACATATTGATCTATACAAGTATGATTATTTAATATAACTAGAGACAACTATCATAATATAGTGATAATTTTCCAAGACCCAACTCCCAATTCATTTTTATCTGTAAATCAATAAACTAATTGTAGGTGTTGAAATGGTTTCTATTCCCTACATGATGTTCCAATTATATATATTGACTTATAAAAAATTGGTAAATATTAAATATAAAAGGATAGATTTATCTTTTATAATTCCTACATATTTATTACAAACGTATATCAAATAATTTAGGTATACTAGGAAACATTTTATAATTTCCTAAGACATTAAACTTTTGTATTTATATATTATTTAAAAAAATGTTCTTATGGTTTCTATGATATCTACTATGACAATCCAGTATCTTATAACCCATATATGGTTATCATTTATTACATTGTAAATATAATACAAATATCACAATAAAAATATCTAAATGATTAATAGTATTATGAGACTAAATATAGAAATGATCATTAAATTATAATGGAATTTAAATTATGTCATAAAAACATATAATTAATAATTAATCCATCATTTATTATCCGTGGATAACATGTAAATTTATTTATGGTTTTCTAGGGAAAGGGTGAAACAATATGAATTTATGAATATAGATGCCCAATAAATGGTAGCATATAGTTGAATCTATCATGTACTAAACATGAAATAATGTCATAAAATGGAGATATATGATTAGGAGTGATATGTAATGATTAATGGAATGATATCAAGAAGTTAAAAGAACGTATAATTTTCAAATGATGTCATACTCTTGATGACATCATCATAACACAATTCATTGATGGGATAGTAATAAAAATCAAATATTCACATGTATAATAAAAAATGACGTCCTATTGACCGACTAAGTAATCTCATTTATTTTAAATCAAAATATTTCCAATACATCATATGTAAAATGCTAAGAATACACCCAATAGCCGAGATTGTTTTTCTCATGAGACTCGCCAATAAATCAAGGTTATTTTTAGTTTTGGACCCCATACACTATTTTTAATTTTTCCAATGCATTCAACATATGAATAAGAAATGTATAAAAAGTATAATAAATAATTCTCCCTAAGTAACCTTTTACATTGAAGTGGATATGTAATAAATAAATATATATATATATATTTAAATAATAAGCATTTGAATTGTTAATATTTTCTTATTCAAAAAAATGGTACAAATTAAAATGTAAATACTCTTCAATGCATGTTATAGAGTATAATGTATTCACATTGAATAATTTTGCGGTTATACACTCATGTAAACAATAAAAAACTATAGAAACAGTGGAAATATAGAGAATACATCCATCAAATAATTAAAATTGATATTTAAGACAAATATTTTATCGAGAGAGATTGATAGATAGATAGTGATAGAGAAAGTGATTATATGAATGGAATTAAAAGTAGGAGAGACCCATTGCTAATAATGTAAAGTATGATCTATAAATAAATATGAAAGGAAAAAAAGAAACACCCTGAAAATTTAAAAGTCTTAAATCATGTTTGAAAGAATATACAACCCACAAAACCAATATTATAAGATAATTTTATTCCCTAAGACTTTATTATTCATTTCTTTTTAAATTAATTCAACATCTTCAATATCTTTTGGATCACACAACCCCGAATCAAAATGAAAATTAATATAGTATATAGTTATAACATTACTGTTAAATTATCATGTATTAATAGGACTAGCTAAATTATTAAAAGTATATGGTTTACACATGTATAAAATAAATTTAACCGTTATCTATTGATTGGAAATAAAATAATTATAATTTTTAATAATAACAAATGTTTTCTGAATTTTTTTTAAAGGATGAATATTCTGGATTTTCCCGCATAATTTAATATTAAGTTTTATATCTTTTATAATTTTTATTTAATAAAATTATATTAATTTTTTAAATAATAGTTTAAAATTTATTTATTTGTATATTTTGAAATTCTTCCTAATGTATTGATTTTTTTATGAAAAATGAAAAATAGTTATATTTATTGAAAATGTATTTTCGTTTAAATTATTTACAAAGGTACAATATGTTTTAAAAATTTTAAATTGAAATTTCTTAAATTTTATTAAAATTTAACAAATTTAGTTTATTTTTATCAATTCTATATTGATTTCTGATATAAAAACTTTTCAAACAGTTGAATGCTTTTCTTTGGAAACCCTGTTTTTTCATCACATCTGCGGGTTAAATTTTAAATTAAATTATAAAATATATGTGAATTGAATTTGGAAAAATGGATTATATTTTTTGAATAATATTTATTTATATAATATAATGTCTTCAACATAGAATTTTTAATGGATATTAAAAATAATAACAATTAGTTACCGTGGTTAAATGAAAAAACAAGATTACTGGGGGTTAAACTAAAAAGATAAAGGTTACAAATGACCTAAAATTTCCTAATTCCAATTATATTTTCATATTTAGACCCTATCACATTATTTTATTTAAATTACCAATTATATTGGATTTTGTAATGAAAAAAATGAGTGTAATTCCTTGTTTTATAAAAAACCATTTGTCTGCTCTCCCCCACTTATAAAAGGCCATATCCTCTCCGAATAACTTCACACTCCCAAATACATTTTTTTCGGCTAATTAATACCTAAATCCATTAATTATATACTTTCCCACATATAAGAGTCCTTATTTTGTTTTGGAAAACCTTTTAAGAAGGCTTTAGGCATAAACATAAAGTGTCTCTTTGAGGAAGATGTATAGTCTTTAAACAATCCCTATCATTTTTTATTCCTCCACCTAATTAAAATATTATTTAACTATGATAATATAAAAACAAAAGTATATAAAATATAATGATATTATATTATGTTAATTAGATGACGTATACCTATCCTCTCTTTAATCCAATGGGAAATGAAACCATCAATTTTGTGTATAGAGAACTACTACCTCACGAAGCGTTGTAATTTGTTTTCTATTACATACTCATGTGGTTTAATATAATAATTTATTTAACATATTTATATCATATATATGACATTAATATAATTATATAATTATAATATCACATATACCTTCTTACCTTCCATCTCATTGGAAAATAATAATGTTTCTCATTTCTATGACACACTACAATATTGTGAATTGATGTGACGTGTTTTTTCCATTTCCATTTTACTTGGATGTTAATAAAAATAGATTAAATTATTATATTTGTTCTTGGTAACATAATTACACATATTTTGTTATTAGTTCATAAATAACTTCTTAATTTCCATTCAATTTAAAATAAGATAGCGCCGCTCATGTTTACGGAAGACTACCACCATACGAAGCGATGTGATTAATTTTTCACTAATTCTTTACATGGAAACAAATTATGATAAATTAAATTAATATATTTTATATATAATAAATAATAACTAATATAGATAAGTTTATATATTATTTACGTCTTTTTTGTACAATCCTTCACAAAACAATCGAAACATCATTGATGGGTACATATGGCCTACCATCTCCATTAAGATTACAATCCATTTACTATATATAACTTTAATATATTACTCTAAATAAATATATAATTATTATATTGGATATTTATATCAAGGTTAAAATTTAGGAAATTATGTAAATATGATAAATGTAAAATTATAGAAATCATCAAACCAAAACATATATAAAAAACAAAGCAACTACCACCTGAAATAGTGATTTTAATAATTAATTGTTAATAAGTATGTGAAAAAATCATATAATTAGATCATTTATAGTATTAGATAGATTAATATGGTTATGTAATATATTTATAATATACTTATATTTATAATACATGAGTTTTAGACACATATGAAGGAAGTCAAACCTCTAGTACATGTTTCTCGTCTCACTTTTATTTCCTTGAGACATATGCCATAATTCCCAAAAAAACAATTTGTGTATATAATGAACCATTGATATAAAATATCATTACTATAATTATCTTAATGATATTTAATGTTTCATTGATTTGTTATTTGTTTCATTGTGATTATTATTCAAAATTTACCAAAGTTTTAAGGGTTTAGTTCACAACCTCATCATTAATTAGTATTTTTATGATTTACTATACTTGGAGGGAATTATTTGATATTTTAAGAAAAAAAAATTTTCTTAAAATATGGTTAATCGTGAAAATTTAATGTACATTTTACATTTTAAACTATTTTTTTAGTAAAAATGATTAGAACATATTTATGAAAAATATTCCTTTATTTCTCCCTTTTGTCAAAAATCCTTTATCATCCAAATCCATGTTTCCAAAAAATGATTTTATTTTTTTTAAATTATACAAATATTTTATAAAAATAATTTCTATGGGTGTTTCACTATGTATAGTTTCTTTAATGGAATCTTATTTTCATTTTTTTAATGATACACTTTTAACATTTTTGTAAAACCAAGTGAAAGGAATATTTTTTCAACTTATACTATATGTATAGAATATCTCACCATCATGACCACTCATTTTTGTAAATAATACTTTATATTTTTCATATGAAATTTTCAAATAAAATTATTTTCAATATATTTTTTGATGTTTTATTTATTGAAATACTTTCATAGTGAAAAGGTTGTTTTCTTTAGAAAGGTTTTTAATGATATTAAGTATTTATATTCACCGATGACATCAACACATTATTTTAATTATGATACACTATGGTTAAGTTGCATTTATGTCATAATTGTTATTATTTAAATGTTTTATGATAAGTTTGATTGGGTATAAAAAAATTACTACCATTCACTGTATTATATTTGATGGTTTATGATTATGTTTATTGATTGGGGTAATATAAAAATTTCATATGTTAGTTTTTTAATATGAATGGTTATGTTTATTATTTTTCTCCCCTTTATTATGTGGAATGGATTTGAATTATTACGTAACAGGTGGGCCCAAAAATTATATTGACATTCAATGCATCGATAGATCTCTTGATACAATATAATTGGCCAAGCTAAATGGGTTTTTTAAAGTAGTTTTATACTATATTGTGAATGATATTAACAATATGTTTATGATGTCTGAGATTATTAAATCCTTGACTATGTGATTAGTTATTGATTTATGTGTGATTAATCAATTAGTTATATTATAAATGTATAATATTCAATCTATTGTGATAATTTATATTGTATTATTTGACTATAATTTATTCATACCATATTATTTTCATGTTATTATTTAAATGGAATGTGTTCTAGTTATTTACTTTACCATATTGATTATGATTTTTTATTCATGGTATATTTTTCTATACTTATACTCTTTCTAATCATCAAAGATCAAGCCTTTATTTTGTATTATTTTCCCCATGATACCAATAAGTGTTTCATGATTCTTATAAAGGGATATGCCCAGAGGAATAATAGTTTTCTCAAATAAAACAATTTTTCTATTTTATTTTTTATATTGTAATGTTTATTTTTGGAATGTATCTATTTTGTAAAGAATAGTATGCTATTCAATACTTTTTAATGAAATTTATTTTATCTGGTCCCAATGTAATGAACTAGATGTCAGCTCTATGAAACTAGGTTTATGGTCATTATAGTTAGTATTAAAAAAATTTAGAATCCTTTAGATGTAGATTAAGGAAAAATATATTATAAAAAACAACCTAGGATATACATCGATGATAATTATAGAATAAATTATAATTGTTTGGTAAGGTATATATTGAGTGGTTTTTTCTAGAAATATGTCCCTATATGGATACTATACGTTGATATGGTTCATTCATATAAGAACATAGGTATAATAAATCAAAAAATAGAGCACCAAACATGACTCGTTCATTACTTAGTACCTGAAAACTAAACATACTTAGCATCTGTTTTAACCCTTCCAAGGGATATGAATTGGATTAATTATGATTTTATTTACAAACCATTATGAATGATTTAAAAATATCTTTAGTATTTGAAAACATTCCCAAATAAACCATTTTTTAATTTTATGATATTTCCCATGGATAAATATTTCACTTTATATTAATAGTTTCACTAGTTTTGTTATTATAAATTATGTTTCATAATTTTATGATATAATGTATTGTATTCCATTATTTAACAATGGTTCCAGGAAGAATAAATCGAAACTGTATTAGTACATATAATCCATATAGGGATTTCCTTATGGGAAATATAATGACGTTGGAGATAGATCTTTATATGGGGATAA
This sequence comes from Viscum album, assembly GCA_963277665.1. Classification (NCBI taxonomy): domain Eukaryota; kingdom Viridiplantae; phylum Streptophyta; class Magnoliopsida; order Santalales; family Viscaceae; genus Viscum; species Viscum album. The sequence goes on along the minus strand of OY728148.1, from coordinate 401,880,349 downwards.
ACAAATTATATCTATATTGGGTTAGCTGACTTAGGTTATGATAAATAATCATTCCCATATTTAAAATTCTACTAATATAAAAACATGGTAAAATAACATTTTAACACTTTATGAATCACCATCCTATATCATTTAATGGTACTACAAATCTTTTTCAAGTTGATAAATGGATAACTTCCTTAGATAATATATTTATTGCTTTAGGAAGAAAAGGAAGGGGAAACATTTTCCTAGAAATTAATCATGTTTTGGGCGATGTGAGTCAATGGTGGTCATTGATTCAAAACACTAAGGATAAAGAAGAAATAAAAAACATAGAGTGGAAGGATTCTAAATTTCTCTTATTATGAAATTATTTTCCTCATGATTTACGTGTGGATATGGTGAGAAAATTCACAAGGCTAAGAAAAAAACGAAAGACGAAAATGTTTCTAAGTATGAATCCAACATTATTGGGTGATAATGTCATGCTTTAGACTATGAATGTAATCCAAATAGTCATATTGCCTATTTATTATATGGGTTATATTTAATCCTTTCAAGGTCACTATTCCCTGATACATTATCATCTTATGAGGACATAGTATTATGTGCTATCATGATATAGAAATAATTCTCTATGTCTTATAGAATTCAATTGGAATAAAGAGAAGAAGATCAAGGCTGAGAAAAAAAATGTAATGGGAAGAAGGGAAAGAATGAATTTTCCCATATGATAATTATGTAAAGAAACATTCTAAAAATTAATTGAAAGGAATTGTGGTTTATGAATAGTGTGGAGAAATTTCCACCATGATCGTGATTAAAATGTTAATAAAGAAGTTTCAAATGTTTAATTCATTAACTATAAGTATATGGAGGCACTATGCAAATGAATTCACTAAGAATTAAAGTAATATACCTTAAAATAAGCTAATATATCATGGTCAAGATTATTATATTAATATAGAAAAGGAGGAATGATTAATGTGATTGTGTATTTGGATTCAAGAAATATGTAGTAGAATTATTTTAAAATGATATTCTCTTTATAAGAATCAAGAAATGTAAGATTATTTTACTTTAATAATATTTCTATAAAGATTTAGAAACATATGTTAAATAACACCAGAACAATTTATTTAGTGGAAATATAATATTTTTGGAAAAAACATGATGGAGGGAAGATAACCCTTAATATGTTCTCTATATTGAGATAATAATGATAAATAGATTTTATGGGATTGTAAAGTGACCTAAAAATATGTTAATGATTTAATGGATATTTCTATCGTTGATGGAGTTTAATTAATTTTTGTTATTTATGGGAAATATTTTATAATATGAGATATTGTTTTTAGAATAATTAATTCTTTCATTAAATATTTTTGGTATTCAATTTATTCACATATTTTGTATTTGACATTAAGATATACTGTATATTGTTTGGGTAATCGAATGTTAAGTTGATTCTGGAAATTTAGTGACCTCCCATTTAAATTTTTGGACATTGAATTTGGTAATACATATTTTATAAATATATTATCATTAAAAATTTATGAAATTTATTAAGTTTAACTTTTTGGAATTTCTAATGAGGTATTAGTGACAAACATATTATTTAATAACTTTTTCTGACCATTTTTTTAGAAAATATTAGAGAAGACAATATTGATTATTCTAGGGATCTTATGTGATCTACTATAAGTTTATTTTAGAGCCTCAATAATGAAAAATTAATCTTTAGTAATTATTGATTGGTTTACAAAATGAAATTGTGGTGTAAATTTTATAATGAATGAAATTCGACTTTTAAATTAAGTATATTTCATTGTGTATTTAACCTAGAAGGTAAAGATATTCTTCAACTCTAGGAAAAGGATAATTAGATAAATATTTTATCAAAGAACCTTTATTTTTTATGAAACAGTGGCCTTTTTACTCATTATAGATTTATGGATTTTTTGGAATTAGATTTTTAAGAACATTCACATTCTTATGATAAATGATCCATATCACTCTCTTTAATTATTTACACTTCTCGTGCATATCCATATTTTCACTTTCAATCACTTTTATCTTATTTGGAAACTTATTATGTGTTATTACATATGAACTTTGTGTCCCTATTACACTCTTATTAAGGGGATGGTTTATTAACAATTTTTATGATGTCTGTATTTATGAAGTGAATTTTTAAATATTAAACCCTTGATTTCATATATCAATATTAAATTGAGAGGAAAAAATCTATTTGAGGGATGAGATTGTAAACCATAATATTTTAAAATAGTAACATCATATTTAATAGTGTATATGACACATAAAATGAATATTATAATATAATTTAACACATTGTGTCTTTAAGATACCTTTCTGTTTAAATTAATTTGTTATCTTCAATAGCTTGTTAAAACAAAAACATGAGTCTAGATGAACTACAATATAATATACTATTAAAACAAAACCATTAAATTCAAGGGTATTGATGATACTGACTAAATTATGAAAATTATATACTTTACTAAAATAAATTCAATATTTATCTATAGATTATAAATAAAATAAAAATCATTTGAATGATTCTTTTTTCTAAAAAACATTATTTTTTCTAAATGGAAGTTTAGTTGTGTTTTTCAAAAATAACATAAATTATTTTTTACCAATATTTAAAATTTATTTTAAATGATTAACATAATTTTTTGAATATTCATTTTAAAATTATCTTAGATTTTATTTTTTATACTTTTATGAAAAGATTTTTTGTTTGTTTACTATTGAAAAATAATGATTTTTATTAAAATCAACTTTTTTGTTTAAATTATTTAAAAAGATAAATTATATTTTAAAATGGATTTATAGTTAAATTTGTTATTTTATTTTATTATTTAACTAGTTAAGGTCTTTTAAATTAATTTCAAATTGTATTTTCATATTAAAACATTTTAAAATTGTGAAATTGTTTCTTTGGAAAACCCGCATTTTAGTCTTGTTTGCAGAATTAATTTTATATTAAAATATTCAAATTTTATGAATTTTATTATAAAAAATTCAATCCCATATTTTGAATGAGAATAAATTATATTATATTTTATAGTGAACATAATTTTTGTTCTCAATGAAGAGTAAAAACAACAAAAATTATTTACTATGATTAAAGTAAAAACTGTTTTATCGAGTGTTAAACAAAAAAAATGTTTAAGAATTAATCTAAACATTTATAATTCCTATTTTATAGGATCATATATAAATTAAATTATATAATTTCAAATAATTTTACACTTTTTATTCTTTTTTCATGATAAAAATTTGGTTTTGATTTATTCCTTTCAAACACAATTATATGTGTCCTCCCCCCCACTTCTAAGAGGACACAGCGCACCCCTCCTCTTCAGAATACCAAATCCATTCAGTTTAGAAATCCATGAAAAAATAACATACCTAAATAACTACCCACAATCTAATTGCCTTAATTAATTTATGAAACCCTTCGAGGAATGCTTTAGGTATAAACCTAAAGAGTCTCTCGGAGGAAAAATATAGTCATAAACCCTCAACATTCTTTTTTATTTCATCCTATAATTCCTTTAAATCATATTAAAATATGATAATATAATAAAAATATTTTATCCAATATACTTATATGTTATTATTTAAATTTAACAACCTATATCTATATCCTCTTCCATTAATGGAAAATGAAATCGTTGATCGTATGTACGACGGACTACCGCCTCATGAACTGATGTTATTCATTCTCCATTACCAAATAACAAAATTAGATATAATGTTATATGTAAAATATTTATATGATATTTATGAAATTAAAATAATTCTTTAATTATTATATCACATCTATATTTTTACCTTTAAACCCATTGGAAAACAACAACGTCGCTCGTGTGTATGGTAGAATACCACATTACAAACCAATTTGATGTGTTTTCCCCTTTTCCTATATAATTATATTATAATACGGATAACTTAAATGAATATATGTTAAATTTAAAACATAATTATACCTTTTGAATTATTATATCACATATATCTTTTTACATTCCTATTTGTTTAAAATATGATAATGTCGCTCGTGTGTTTGTAAGACTACCACCTCTTGAACCGAAGTGATTTTTTTCCACTAACATTTTGAATTGAAATTAATGAGGATAAATTTTATTAATATATGTGATATATAAGAAATAATAATGACTATTGATAAATTTATATATTATATTCTTTCTTTTATATCAATTCATTGAGATAAAAATGAAACATCGTTTATGTATACATACAACATTCCATCTCCATGAATGACATCATTCATTTTTTCTATATAAATTATATAGATTACTATAAATAAATATATAATGAATAAATTAAAAATTTATATCATGTTTAACATTATTTATTTGATTTAACCATGTTCAAAGAAAAAAGACTAAAATTAACAAAATAAAAAATACATGAAAAATGATGTGATTATCACAAGAAACAATGATTTTAACAAGGAATTGTTAATCAATGGGTGATAAATGGTAATAATTAAATAATATATAGTATGAGATATATGATTATGGTTTTTTAATATATGTATTATAAAAGATATATTTTTTATATAGGAGGTTCAGAAACATACAAAGGATGTCAAACCTGAGGAAATGGTCTCTTCTCTCACTTTTACTTCTTTAAGACATATGCCATATTAACAACATATTTATTTTTTCTAATGGATATACTACCCATTTTATTTGTTATATCATGAATATATTTATATTTATAGTATTTAATGTTTTGTTTTATTTTATTTCATTCATTGGGATTATGATTCAAAAGTTAAAAAAGTGATAAGGGCTTATTTGACAATCTCATCATTGATCAAGTTTATTTATGTTAAGTATCCGTTAAAATAATTGATTGATATTTACATAGTAAAAATAATATATGTTATTTTAAAATGGTTAATAATTAAAATTTCAAGTAATAGTATGATTTTTAATTATTTTTTAATTAAAATAATTGAGAAAATCTTTTTAAGAAAACATGACTATATATATCTCTTTAGTCAAAAATACATCTTCATCCAAATCAATGTTTTCTGGAAAAAAAAATTAATTTGTTAACAAATTATCTAAATGATTTATTAAATTCTTTTCTAACAATTTTTTTATATTTTTTAAAATTTATTGAAATGAACAATCTTGACGTTTTTTTAAAGTGGCTCTTTAAAAAAATTACAATAGTGTGAAAGGAATGTTTTTTAACCTGACATGTATTGAATTTACCACATTCAAAAAAATTAATTATTTAAATAATAATTTATAATTTTCAAAAGTTATTTTGAAAGAAACTATTTTCAAAATATTTTATGAAATATTAGTTTTAGAAATATTTTCAAATATAAAAGGTTATTTCCCTAAAAAAAATAATGAAGTTTTATGGTATATAGATTTATTAATCACATAAACCCATTATTTTACTATTGATATAATGGGGATAAGTTGAATAGATATAATCCTTATTAATTCTTAAGTTTTATTATGATCATTTGGACTAGGGATGTACAGTTGTACTACTATTCACCATATTACTATGGATGGTTTATTATTATCTTTTCTCATTTGGATTTGTACTTACATTTAATTTTTATGTTTTTATATAGAATTGTTTATGTGGATTATGTTTCACCAATTTCTAATGAAAAATACATTGGAATTATTAAGTGACTTGTGGAGCTCAAAATTAGAGAGCCCCATCATGCATTGGTAGGTCTTCTGAGGTAAATCATTTGGCCAAATTAAATGGGGGTTTAACCATAATTTTAAACTATACAATGAAAGTTCTTTATAGTATTTTTATATGTCTAACATTATTCATTCCCTCGTTGTGTAAATATTTATTAATGTGCATGTAATTGTTTTATTATTATGATTATCCATTGAAAAGTTACAAGATAATATTTTTATTTGCATTTATTTATTTGGCCTCAATTTATTCCTACCAAATTATTCTCAATTTATGGTTTAAATTAAATTTGTTTCAGTTAATTATGTTTACATATTTAATAAACTTATTTTTTCATGATATTTTTCAATGTACACATACCTTTACTAAACATCTGAGATCACCCATTTCTTATGTTTTATTTTACCTTGTATACCATGAAGAGTTTTATGATTGATATGTATGGATATACGATGTTCTATAATGGAATTATCAAATAATATTTATCTATTTTATGTTTTGAAATATTATTTGTATTTTCAAGTATGTGTCCAGTCTACCAATAAAAATAAAATATATTACTCTTTTGGGATGTGGCTGATTGTATCTAGTGAAGATTTAATAATTTAACCACTTGATCTAGGCAACTAAGGATGGGGTATTTTAAAAAAGGGGTGAATAACTCAATACAGTGTTCTTTAAAAACCATTTTTGATATGAAATAATACATGATCTAATTAATATATAATTGTTTTATAAAAATTTGGAAGATCTAGAAGATATAATATTATCTCATGTCTTTAATTACTTATTCTATCTTATAACCTCATGAATATTCTAATTATATTTATAAGTACCCGGCTTTAAAACATTACATAATCTTGATTTAAAAGAATAATTCACATTGATGATCTTTTTAGGTTTAGAGTTTTAGAGAATTAGGACATAACAATTACATCTCAAAGATTACACAGTAGACACATCTACTAAGTTTCTATTTTTTCACAAAATATTACCTCTTGAACAAAAGAGTCATGTCTAGTTCCATGTTTTAGTCATCATGACATTTCATTGATCCCATGGTTGACCTTATTCCACTTTAAGTCCTTTGGATAACATTTCAAAAACTTAGGATGATCATAAAAATCTCAGTAAGGGATATAAAAATACGGAATGAAAACATTTGTCCATGTATACATAAGAATCAATGAAATCATACTTTACTCATAAAACATAATCACTTCAACATACCTCATGCAATAATAAGATTTATGAATAACTCACAAAAAGCATAAGACTTAAAGGTTACTTGAGGCATTCATTACATTCGTACGTAGGGAGTAACCCTCGTAGATATATTTGGAATACCCATCGGAGTATATTCCCTAAATATATTCAGATAAACCTTAGCATTTAACTCCTTCATTTTACCCAATGTATTGGAGAGCTATCCCGGGCTCACCTTCCCTTAGTTTATCATGGAACAACCCGATTTCATAAACATTGACCAAGAACCATAACATAATAATAACACTTAAAACATGCATAAAAGAAACATAAAATTTCCACATTTAAATCACAAGAGATCACATCATGATATTATTATAAATAAAATCATCTAATAAAATCATTAAAACTCTATGAGAGAAAAATCACTTTATACTTTGAAAATATTTAAAGAAGTCATTTAAAAGAGATTTTAGAATCAAAGTGTCCCATACCACTTTAAAACATATGAAAGGGTTTTAAAACGTTCATTTCCATATAAATAAAACCTTAAAACAATTTTTAAAACATGAACATGGATGATAAATTTTTAAAATAATAAATATTTACAAACATTTTAAATGATGTTTTAAGAAAAGAGTCCTTTTCCATTTTGAACATTTAAATTATAATCCACATGAAAGTAGACCATTTTCAAAAAAAATATATGACTTTAATATAGGCATAATTTCGATATGGAAAGTCGAAGGGGCTGTATATACACTTTATAAAATAATAAAATTGCATACCATTAAGAAATGTCTCAATGAGAAGAAATTGAGATGTAATCCCAATCAAGTATCATGCCATTAGAGCAAGGATAAAGAAATGAAATAATTATGTGTGAAAAATATAAATACACTAAATATAAGTGGATACTCAGTTTAAAACAATCTTATGTCATCGACACATATTCATAGCATGACATAATCAAGAAGTAGAGGTTTAACCCAAAAAATTGGAATTGGGTTCAGATGTTCCCTTGCAAAAATTCGATAGCCTAACGACATCACATCAAATTTTAGAAAAAGAGTTTATGATAGAGATAAAGGGTATATCATCACTTGTAAATACATTTTACAGCAATAAGGATATTTAATAACATATACCAACATTATAATATGTAATTTAAAATACAAAACAAATAGAAGTCTTTTAAAAATAAGAGGGTGAAAGGTTCCCTTCCCGACTTGGGTAGCATTCAAAACCTAAACCACATGAAATAACGACTATAAAACATTGATGTAAATACACATAAACGAAATTATATTAAAATAAAGAGTAGAATAATGGGAATTACATACACCACTCAAAGTAAATGGTGGAAAATGTAGCATAAATCTCATGGGAATAAAAGTGATATGAAAAATCCCTTATGAAAAATCGGCAGCTTAATGACGCCACTTAAAACTTCCAAAATGGATTTATGAGATCAAATAGGGTCTCTCATAATATTAAAATAAAAATTAAATAATTAGTAATATAAAATAACATCCCAAAACATAATAAAGATGATCTTAAATGAAATGACATAAAAGAGAGTACTTAAAAAGAAAGAGATAGGTATGATCCCTTACCTCAAGTCCAACTTGTCTTGTTCGTTTCCTTATATTCCTGAATAATAAAGTTCGGTCAATTAATAATTGCTTAATTACCAACTTTAGTGTTTACTATTCAATTAATATCACATATTATAATGTTATAATAATTAGTTAATTATGTGAGTTCATATCAGATGTTAATATCGATGTTCGGTACATGAGTCAAAAATGTACTTGTTTGAAATGAATTGTCCTTATAGTTATAATTACACCTTCTAGAGAACATTATTAATAATTTAAATATCATATATATCTATTATATATTCATTTTATACTATTCCATAACATTTGCAGATAAAAAATGAAATGCACCGTTCATTGAGACGGTATGTTGTACGTACGCATGAACGCTACATTCATTTCTTGGTCACATTAATGGAATTAAAACTAAATGAGATATATATATATATATATTAATTCTATTATAATATATATGTTATATAGGTCACATTAGTTCATTAATTTCATTCTTTATACATTCCATGTATTGCATGAACGTGTCACATCACTTGAGGGGGTGGAAGTCCACACTTCCTCAAATAAAATTATCGCATTTTCACAACATGCAAAGCATAAAGTAATGTTTTAAATGAAAAATAAATAAGCATAGAGAGGATATAAATATAATAAATATCATTAAGAAATGTAGTTCTATCTTAATGGACACCATGAGAGGGGGTAGGAGAAGACAGAACAGTCATCATTTCGTGAGGCAGTAATTCACCATCCACGGAAACAGTATGTTCTTTAACCATTAGACGGAGGTGTGTGTAAGTGTAGATCTAATAATTCTCATAAAAACATCCTAGTATAGTTAATATAATGGTTTTGTTACAAAATAAATGAATAAAAAGAGTTTAGGGGGTTGGAGAGGAAAAATAAAACAAAAGAACATTGGAGAAAACATTACTTTTAAATCGAGTAACTCCCCTTGGTTTGGACCAAACGGGTTTCTTGAAGAGATTTATGCCTAAGGGAAGGATTATATGATGAATAGAGGGATGGGGAGAGATTAAGTGATCAGATTTTGGCTGATCCAATGGCTAGATAGGTGTGGGTAAGGTGGTAGAGGTGGGGCCTTTTATAAGAGGGAGGAGGAGCACTCTTGGAATGTCAAGAAATGTTACTTTATTTTATAATGAGATTCAGATTTTAAAGGCCCCAAAATTATATATTTCTAGGATAATGTGATAAGGGTTCTGAATACACCCATACAATAGATCTTTTAAAAGTTTAAGTCTTAGATTTTACATTATCTTTTCATTTTATTTAAATCGTTCATTAATGAGGTAATCGCTACATCATCATGGTGTCATAAAATACATAATTTATTTAATGTATAAAAATTATAAAAAAACTATGATGTAATATTTATCTTTATCATTATAATGACTATTTATAGTCTAAAATATCATTTATTTAGACAAAATTAAAATTGTTTTACTTAGGTGTTACATACTTTGGTGACATTTTCCATTCTTTAAAAAAATATGATAAAAGGTCACTATCACACTAAAGTGATTCCATGGGATCCCAAGGTTGGCACAAGGCATCCCACGGTCGTCCATTACACCAAAAATATCATTATTACACATGTTGGGATAATTTTATATTTTAATGTATAAGGCCCCAGCCTTAAACCTTACTTAATCTTGAGTTAATACAAGAATACACATTGTGGATCTTTTCAAGTTTAGAGTTTTAGAGAATTAGATCATAAACTTGCATTACATTCTAGATTTAAACAAAGTGGTTACATAAAATATAGTATTCATTTTTTCCCATCAACGGAAAAATATTTAAAATAAAACATGGATTCTTTCTTGACACTTCCTTGACACTATCATTGTAACACCCCGAGCTTCCACGATACGCCTCTCTTTCAATAATGCAATAGCTTGCATTGTACGCAAGTTCGAGTTCTAACACACTGCAACTAATCAAAGTAGCCGTTATGAATAGTAATAACCACCTTTTAAATTTATAGAAATTTTATATTTCAAAATGGACTTCATTTTTGTATTCCTAATATTGAAATTAGCCTATGTTGAATTTTTTGTAATTTTCCGAGAACTTTCAAATTTTTATGAATAGTGAAAAATACTTAAAACAACTTTTTTAATCAAAATGATTTATAGTGATAAGTTATACTATTTAGTGGTTTTAATGTATAATTAGAATATATTTTTACCATTTTATCCAATGGTGGTCATTAGAATTAATTTAACATTGAAATTGGACATAAACAATTGCCAATCTTTTGATATAAATTACTTCTTAAAAACACGCTATTTGTCGTAACAGCGAGAATTAATTATAAAATTAATTAATGCAAATTATATGTTTGGAATTTTGTAAAATAGACATCATTTTTGAATTCGGAATATCAATTATAGCTTAGGGTGAAATTTTGGCTTTGTTCTGAAAAACTTCAATTTTTGATGAATAGTGAAACCACTAAGTTGTAGTTAAATAACTGATTTTTCATTTAAATGAAATATTACCACTTCTGTGATTTGATTTTCAAAAATCGGACATACATGGTTGTCATTAAGAAGTAAAATGTGGTTCAATGAGATCAAAATAATTTTTGGTGAATAGTAACTTTTAAGATCTTAATCGCGATTAGAGGTAATTAGTGTAGTTTAAGGTACAAATAATGTTTTAATAATATGAGATGAGCATGAAACTTGTCCTACTCCTATTGGATGAGTCATGGCAGACCAAGACAACCCATGGGTCAACTTGGGGACCCCATGGAGCCACTTTAGTTGGAAAATGACATTAATATATATTTATTTAATGTTAGAATTAAATTGACACAAACATGAGTTGTTTTACTAAAACAGTTTTTAAGTTGGGTTACACAAGTCCAAATTTTGACTATAAATATTCATTAGAAAACTAAAACGATTTCCTACATCATAGTATTTTTTTTATAATTTTTAGACATTAAATAAATTAAATTATTTATGACATCATTATGATGTGGTGATGACCTCATTATTTAACGATTTAAATAAAATGAGAAGATAATGAAAAATACAAGGCTTACACTTGTCCAAAGCCTATTGGATGAGGAGATTTCTAACCCTTATCACCTTATCCTCTAATTATATAAGTGTGGGACCTTTAGAATCCGAAAATCATTGTGAAATAATGTAACATTTCAATCTTTCCAAAAGTGCCCCTCCTCTCCACTTATAAAAGGCCCCCACCTCTCCCACCTCATTTACACTTTCAAGCCATTTTTCTCGGCCAAACTCTGCCCAAATACTCTCCCAACATCCCCCTCTTACTCCTAGAAGCCTCACTTTGGGCAGAACTCTTCCCAAAAAGCCTTTGGATCAAATCAAAAAGAGTTACCCGATTTTGAGGTAACGTCTTCTCTAATGTTGTTTTGTTTTATTTTTCTTCTCCAACCCCCTAAACTCTTTTTATTCATTTCTTTTGTAACAACACCAGTATCCTCAATATACTAGGATGTTGTTATAAGAAGTATTCGAGCTACACTTACACACACCTACATCTAATGGTTAAAGAACATACAGTTTCTGTGGATGGCGAATTTCTGCCTCACGAAACGATGATTGTTCAACACTCATATAACACCTTCAAAGGTGGCCATTAAGATGTCACTATTTTTATATATGATATATAATATGTTTATGTTTTACTTATGCTTCTGTATTTTTCATTTAAGGCATACTTTATGATTTCCATTATGGGTAAAACGTGATAATTTCATTTTAGGAAGTGCGGACTACCGCCCCCTCAAAGTGATTTGAATCGTTAATGCCATATGTGGGATGTATAAAGGATGAAGTAAATGGTATTATACACTATATTATACTGGAATTATATTATACATTTATATAATTATGATTTAGTTCCATTAAATATGAAATTGAAATGAAAATAGCGTTCATGCGTACGTACGGCTTACCGTCTCCATGAACGGTGCATTTCATTTTTACCTCTAAATGTTACGTGACATTATGAATGAATGTATATACTGTATATATGATATATATGATATCTACATCATGAATATAATTCTGGATATAATGGATATTTCACCAAAAGAACAACTTGTAATTATAAGAAGTTTATTTTTGACTCAAGTACCAAAGATTGACAAAACGACCATTATTAACTTAAATAATTACATAATGTTCATAACATTGTAATAAGTGATATAAAAAGGATAATGAAATTAAAAATGGTTCTTAATAAGTTATATATTAACTCTAGTTTATTATTCAGGAGGTTAAAGAACGGTTGAGTCAAGTCGGACACGAGGTAAGGGAACTTCTTAACCCAACTTCCATTCTTTGGGTTAATCTCCTACTTTCAAATTATGTCATGATACTATTATGTCCTATTTTGTATTTTTACATTCTTTATGTGTTCCTATAGTGAATACACATAATAGATCTATTTTATTTTAAAAATGATCTATTTAAGGACTTTGTCTCAATCCCCTTTCATTGAGGCATATTTGGTTTTATACACAACTTTCTTTTATACGGTGTATAAACCCCTTTGACTTTTACTTTTATTCAAAAGGAATCTTTTTTATACGAAGCGATTTGCTAAACGACAAAAGGGAATGTTTTTATTTCCGTACTTATGCGGCGACAACGACTTCTCCGCCGCCGTGACCATTATTTGAGTTTCGGCTTCCTCTACAAGCCATCATTTTTTTTAATGAAAAATAAATACGAAGTTTTAACTTTCATTTATTTTGGTATTGAAAATGGTTTTAAAAGCATTTTTATTATATCAATGTGTTGTATTGATATCTTTTGATTGAAATGTGGAAATGTTATGTTTCCTTTATGCATGTTTTATGTGATACGATTATGTTATGGTTTATGATATGTTTAAACCTATTCATATGAGGAATGCATTGGACTTAATAAGTGACGGGTGGAGCCCGCTATAGCTCCTCGATGCATCAGCAGGTCTCATGACACAAACTAGTGTCTTGGCACAAGGCCTTGAAAAAATCTTATATGTGGTCTTGGCACGAGGCCTTGGCTACGTGGTTATGATATTCTGGCATTATGCATTCCATCATTATGAAAGTGGTTATTGATATTGCATGTGATTATTCGACCAGTAGAATATCCATGTGAATAAGTAAATGGCATTATATCATTTTACTTTTTCCATATTATGTTGAAGTTCATGTTTAAAAGACTTTTGTTTTAGTTATACATTGCCTTAAATGTTAATGTTTATTTATGAAAGCTTCCGCATTATTGTTATCCTTACTGAGAATCTGAGCTCACCCCTTTCAATGTTTTAATATTTTCCAGGATGTGAAGAAGTATTTTATGAATGACCTGCAGGGATAGTCCGAAGAAGATAGAAGTGTGGACTACAGAGACTATGTTATTGTAGTTTTTCAGTTTATGATGTAATGTAACGTTTACGAATGTATCTAGTGTTTCCAAGGCTACTAAACTAATCGGTCTTTCGAGACTTGATCTTTTGTGATCATGCCAATGTTACGAAGTAATGCACCGACTCTGGGTAGCTGGGGTCGGGGCGTTACAGTTGGTATCAGAGGCAGTTTAGTACTAACCTTGGAAGCTAGATTTAGATAAACTCTGATTAGAGAACATAGCCCAAAGATAGACTTTGAGGATTAGTATAGAAGAACTTCCTAGAATTTTGGTATTAAAGAGATGTTATGAGTTTTCCGAGCAATACATCCATGTCTGGATACGAGCAGGTAGAGGCGGCTCTGGCACAGATGTACCTAGGGGTAAAACCCGAAAACACCGCTTTGAGCTAGAATCGAACAGGAACTGGTGCATGACAACGGGCCTTGCTGCACTCTTGGTTACGACACTCCCAGGGTATATGCTTCGGATAATTCTCATTTTATATACAAACCACTATGAAGGGTTATGAGTATATACTTCCTTAAAGAAAACATTTCTTTTTATGATTATGGATTATATCCATAAATAGTTCAATTTATGTAAAGTGTTTTACAAGTATGGAATTATGTATTTTGATTCATAAACTAATCTAGTTTATGCCATTGTTTAGAAATGGCGCCTAGTGGAAGGAATGGAAACTGTATCAATGCACGAACTCCGTGTAGGGATTGCCCACCTGCTCAAGATAATTATTGTGGATCTGGAGAAACAACTGGTGCAGATCAGCTTCTCACCGTACTGGGACAACTCACGCAGGTTATGAATAATAACCTTACTCGTATGGAGCACCCTGATCCGCAACGTGGAGGATCAATGCTAGACCGTTTCATGAGGCAACAACCACCAACGTTCAATGGGAGTACAAATCCTATAGTAGCTGAGCAATGGATAAATTCCTTAGAGAAAATATTCCATGCCTTGGGGAGTAGTGAAAGGGAGAAGGTTGTCATGGCAGTTTACTGCCTCACTGGAGATGTCGATCAGTGGTTGTCGCTGATTCAAAACACAAAGGAAGATGATGACGTATCGAATATGGAATGGAGGGAGTTCAAAGAGCTTTTCTTAGAAAAATAATTTCCTCGTGACCATCGAGCAGATATGGAAAGGCAATTTCTGAGTCTGAGGCAGAAGGAGGATGAGAATGTCGCAAAGTATGAGGCCAACTTTACAAGGTTAGCAAGGCATGCTGCAGATTATATACTTAACCCAAGGAGTAAGATTGATCGTTTCTCTGATGGGTTAAAACCATTTCTCCGTCGAGCTTTAGTATCACAATCCTTCTCATCATACGAAGATATTGTCTCGTGTGCTATCAAGACAGAAAAGGAATTCTCTAAGTCTTATGACAACAAAGTAAAGAAAGAGAAGAAGAGAACGGTGGAACAAGAGACAGATAAAGGGAAAAAGGGAAAGAAGGATTTTCCATTATGTGATAATTGTGGGAAGAATCACCCTGGTACTTGCCTAAAAGGAATGGGAGTTTGTTATAAATGTGGAGAAAAGGGTCACCAGGCTCGTGATTGCAAGGGAAAGAAAGAGGCTGTCAAAGTTGAATGCTACAATTGTAGGGAAACAGGGCATTATGAAAATGAATTTCCTAAGCGTCAGGGAAACTTACCTCAGAAAAGGCCAAGGGATCAAGGCCAATATTATGCTGTGACTACAGTTGAAGCGGAATAATTAATGTATTGGTGCTTTTGGACTCAAGGATTATATTCTGGTTATAAGAATAATGTGATATATATGGATTGTACTGCAGTACTTGTTGATTTCAGTAAGGTTTTAATATGATTAAGGTAATCATATTTTTAGTATGTGACAATAAGAGAAACTTTTCTTTGTTTGGGGAATCTGATGTTACAATTGATTTTGGAATTTAGAGACCTTTTAGAGAAAGTCTGGACGAAGGTATTTTGGATAAATATTAAGGTTGGAATGGATTAAGTTGAACCATGGACAGTATTGTTTAAGGTTAAAGAATTTCTGAAGATTATTTTTGGAATATTATAATATTATAGTTTTAGGAAAAAGGACAACCTGCAGGGTGGGGAATAACCCGTTGCGTCGGACAAAGCTGCAGGAATCGAACCCACAACCATAGTGAGACAAGCCTTTATTTCCTACCACTAGCCTACAGGAAGTCCCTGGTTATTACAAAATAGTTTTACTAATCTAAATGGTATGTGTTAACATTTTGAACCTTATACAATTAGGATAAATAGAATATTTTTGAGTTCTGTTACCATTTGGAGTAAAAGTTGGGTTTGTGGTAAAAATTAATTAACAAATGAAAGTATACATAACAAGTATGTATATTCCCTTAAGTTCTTAGTAAATCTCCTAAATAAATTCCTCAACATTATAAAAGGTAACTTAAAACAAAAATGTTGTCGGTTAACTTTTCCAACTGGGGATTCAATGACCGTTTAACCAATCACAAGTTTGTGATTTTCTTGTGGTTAAAATTTCTCATAATCCTGTTTTCTATAACTCTCCATCAGACCTTGATGGTTTGTTTCTCCTCTATATCCATATTTTCATATAATCCTATAATGGGCGATATCGGGTGACCTTTGTACTTATCCTGCTTTCTTTTAATGTTATATATTTATTAACCTTATTTCCGATGTGGGTTTTCCTCAAAGGTATTTTCTCTTTTCAAACTTTTTTTTTCAAAGAAAAATTTCAAATTGCGAGGACGCAATTTATTGAAGGAGGGGAGAATCTAACACCCCGAGCTTCCACGATACGCCTCTCTTTCAATAATGCAATAGCTTTCATTGTACGCAAGTTCGAGTTCTAACACACCGCAACTAATCAAAGTAGCCATTATGAATAGTAATAACCACCTTTTAAATTTATAGAAATTTTATATTTCAAAATGGACTTCATTTTTGTATTCCTAATATTGAAATTAGCCTATGTTGAATTTTTTGTAATTTTCCGAGAACTTTCAAATTTTTATGAATAGTGAAAAATACTTAAAACAACTTTTTTAATAAAAATAATTTATAGTGATAAGTTATACTATTTAGTGGTTTTAAGGTATAATTATAATATATTTTTACCATTTTATCCAATGGTGTTCATTAGAATTAATTTAACATTGAAATTGGACATAAACAATTGTCAATCTTTTGATATAAATTACTTCTTAAAAACACGCTATTTGTCGTAACAGCGGGAATTAATTATAAAATTAATTAATGCAACTTATATTTTTGGAATTTTGTAAAATATACATCATTTTTGAATTCGGAATATCAATTATAGCTTAGGGTGAAATTTTGGCTTTGTTCTGAAAAACTTCAATTTTTGATGAATAGTGAAACCACTAAGTGGTAGTTAAATAACTGATTTTTCATTTAAATGAAATATTACCACTTCTGTGATTTGATTTTCAAAAATCCGACATACATGGTTGTCATTAAGAAGTAAAATGTGGTTCAATGAGATCAAAATAATTTTTTGGTGAATAGTAACTTTTAAGTTCTTAATCGCGATTAGAGGTAATTAGTGTAGTTTAAGGTACAAATAATGTTTTAATAATATGAGATGAGCATGACACTTGTCCTACTCATATTGTATGAGTCATGGCCGACCAATACAACCCATGGGTCAACTTGGGGACCCCATGGATCCACTTTAGTTGGAAAATGACATTAATATATATTTATTTAATGTTAGAATTAAATTGACACAAACATGAGTTGTTTTACTAAAACAGTTTTTAAGTGGGGTTACACAAGTCCATATTTTGACTATAAATATTCATTAGAAAGATAAAATAATTTCCTACATCATAGTATTTTTTTTATAATTTTTAGACATTAAATAAATTAAATTATTTATGACATCATTATGATGTGGCGATGACCTCATTATTTAACGATTTAAATAAAATTAGAAGACAATGAAAAATACAAGGCTTACACTTGTCCAAATCCTATTGGATGAGGATATTTCGAAACCTTATCACCGTAGCCTCGAATTATATAAGTGTGGGACCTTTAGAATCCGAAAAGCATTGTGAAATAATGTAACATTTCAATCATTCCAAAAGTGCCCCTCCTCTCCACTTATAAAAGGCCCCCACCTCTCCCACCTCATTTACACTTTCAAGCCATTTGGCTCGGCCAACCTCTGCCCAAATACTCTCCCAACATCCCCATATTACTCCTAGAAGCCTCACTTTGGGAATAACTCTTCCCAAGGAAGCCTTTGGCTCAAATCAAAAAGAGTTTTCCGATTTTGAGGTAACGTCTTCTCTAATGTTGTTTTGTTTTATTTTTCTTCTCCAACCCCCTAAACTCTTTTTATTCATTTCTTTTGTAACAAAACCAGTGTCCTAAATATACTAGGATGTTGTTATAAGATGTATTCGAGCTAAACTTACACACACCTACATCTAATGGTTAAAGAACATACAGTTTCTGTGGATGGAGAATTTCTGCCTCACGAAACGATGATTGTTCAACACTCATATAACACCTTCAAAGGTGGCCATTAAGATGTCACTATTTTTATATATGATATATAATATGTTTATGTTTTACTTATGCTTCTGTATTTCTCATTTAATTCATACGTTATGATTTCCATTATGGGTAAAACGCGATAATTTCATTTTAGGAAGTGCGGACTACCGCCCCCTCAAAGTGATTTGAATCGTTAATGCCATATGTGGGATGTATAAAGGATGGAGTAAATGGTATTATACACTATATTATACTGGAATTATATTATACAATTATATCATTATGATTTAGTTCCATTAAATATGAAATTGAAATGAAAGTAGCGCTCATGCGTACGTACGGCTTACCGTCTCCATGAACGGTGCATTTCATTTCTTACCTCTAAATATTACGTGACATTATGAATGAATGTATATACTGTATATATGATATATATGATATCTACATCATGAATATAATTCTGGATATAATGGATATTTCACCACACGAACAACTTGTAATTAGAAGAAGTTTATTTTTGACTCAGGTACCAAAGATTGTCAAAACGACCGTTATTAACTTAAATAATTACATAATGTTCATAGCATTGTAATAAGTGATATAAAAAGGATAATGAAATTAAAAATGGTTCTTAATAAGTTATATATTAACTCTAGTTTATTATTCAAGAGGTTAAAGAACGGTTGAGTCAAGTCGGACACGAGGTAAGGGAACTTCTTAACCCAACTTCCATTCTTTGGGTTAATCTCCTACTTTCAAATTATGTCATGATATTATTATGTCCTATTTTGTATTTTTACATTCTTTATGTGTTCCTATAGTGAATACATATAATAGATCTATTTTATTTTAAAAATGATCTATTTAAGGACTTCGTCTCAATCCCCTTTCATTGAGGCATATTTGGTTTTATACACAACTTTCTTTTATACGGTGTATAAACCCCTTTGACTTTTACGTTTATTCAAAAGGAATCTTTTTTATACGAAGCGATTTTCTAAACGACAAAAGGGAATGTTTTTATTTCCGTACTTATGCGGCGACAATGACTTCTCCGCCGCCGTGACCATTATTTGAGTTTCGGCTTCCTCTACAAGCCATCATTTTTTTTAATGAAAAATAAATACGAAGTTTTAACTTTCTTTTATTTTGGTATTGAAAATGTTTTTGAAAGAATTTTTATTATATCAATGTGTTGTATTGATATCTTGTGATTGAAATGTGGAAATGTTATGTTTCCTTTATGCATGTTTTATGTGATATGATTATGTTATGGTTTATGATATGTTTAAACCTATTCATATGAGAAATGCATTGGACTTAATAAGTGACGGGTGGAGCCCTCTATAGCTCCTCGATGCATCGGCAGGTCTCATGAGACAAACTAGTGTCTTGGCACAAGGCCTTGACAAAATCTTATTTGTGGTCTTGGAACGAGGCCTTGGCTACGTGGTTATGATAGTCTAGCACTATGCATTCCATCATTATGAAAGTGGTTATTGATATTGCATGTGATTATTCGACCAGTAGAATATCCATGTGAATAAGTAAATGGCATTATCTCATTTTACTTTTGCCATATTATGTTGAAGTTCATGTTTAAAAGGCTTTTGTTTTAGTTATACATTGCCTTAAATGTTAATGATTATTTATGAAAGCTTCCGCATTATTGTTATCCTTACTGAGCATCTGAGCTCACCCCTTTCAATGTTTTAATATTTTCCAGGATGTGAAGAATTATTTTATGAATGACCTGCAGGGATAGTCCGAAGAGGATAGAAGTGTGGACTATGGAGACTATGTTATTGTAGTTTTTCAGTTTATGATGTAATGTTACGTTTACGAATGTATCTAGTGTTTCCAAGGCTAATAAACTAATCGGTCTTTCGAGACTTGATCTTTTGTGATCATGCCAATGTTACGAAGTAATGCACCAACTCTGGGTAGCTGGGGCCGGGGAGTTACAATCATCATATCATGTACCTTTCCCTTGACCTGTGAAAAACATTTCAAAAACTTTGGATGAGCATAAAAAGCTCAGTAGGGGATATAAAAATATATGGAAAGGAAACATGAGTACATGTACACATAAGAATCATTTAAATCATACTTTACTCATAAAACATAAGCACTTTAACATACCTCATCAAATCATGAATAAATCATAGAAATCATAAGACATAAAGGTAACTTGAGGCGTTCTTAAAATTCTTATGTAGGGAGTAACCCTCTTGGTTACATTTGGAATACCCACCATAGCATATTCCCTAAATCTCTTCGTAGAAACCTTAAAGTTTCACTCCTTCGCGTTACCCAATGCATTGGAGAGATATATCAGGCTCACCCGCCCTTAGTTTATCACGAAACCACCCGTCTTCATAACAATGCCCAAGAACCATAACATAATCATATCACATAAAACATGCATAAAGGAAACATAACATTTCCACCTTTCAATCACAAGATATCAATACAACACATTGATATAAAAACATTATGAATACCATTTTCAATACCAAAATAATTGAAATGTAGAACATGGTATTGATTTTTCTTTTAAAAAGAAGATATGGCTTGTAGAGGAAGCTGAAACTCAAATAATGGTCACAGCGGCGGAGAAGTCATTGTCGCCGCATACGTATGACAAAAACATTCCCTTTTGTCATTTATTAAATGCTTTGTATAAAAAATATTCCTTTTGAATAAATGTAAATGTCAAAGGGGTTTATATACCGTATAAAAGAAAGTTGTGTATAAAACAAAATATGCCTCAATAAATGGAGATTGAGATGAAGTCCCATACAAAGACGGTATCCTTGGATTAAGGATAAATCAATTACATAATTATGTGTGACAAATGAATACACGAAATATAAGTGGATATTAAGTGTAAAACAGTCAGAGTTTATTCACACATATTCATAGAACGACATATTCAAGGAGTACAAGTTTATCCCAAAGAATCAAATTTGGGTTAAGAAGTTCCCTTGCCAAAATTTGACAGCCTAACGACGTCACTACAAAATTCAGAAAATGAGTTGATGAGAGATAAAAAGGGTATCTCATCACATGTACATAAAATTTAAATCAATAAAGATATAGAATAATATATCCCAACATAATATTATGTGAATTAAAATACATAACAAAAGAAGTTTTTTAAAAAGAAGAGGGTGAAAGGTTCCCTTACAGACATGGGTATATTTCGAGACATGCACCTCGTGAAAGAAGGACAATACAACATTGATGTAAATACTCATGAATGAAATTATATTAAACAATTAGAAATATAATGGGCATTACATACACCACTAAAGGAAATTGTGGAAAATGTAGCATAAATATCACGGGAATAAAAGTGAGATAAAAAATCCCTTATGAAAACTCGGCAGCCTAACGGTGCCACTTAAAACTTCAAAAATGGATTGATGAGATAAAATAGGGTATCTGATAATATTAACATAAAGTTTATAGAAATATTAATATAAAATAACATCCCCTAACATAAAAAAGAGGAGCTTAAAATAAGTGACATAAAGGAGAGTACTTAAAAAAAGAGTGGTTAGATCTCTTACGAAAATTCGGCAGCCTAACGGCACAACTCAAAACTTCCAAAATGGATTGATGATAGAGAATAGGGTCTCTCATAATATTAACATAAAAATTAGAGTAAGGGTAATATAAAATAACATCCCAATAACAAGAAAGATGATATTTAAAAGGAATGACATAAAAGAGTGTACTTAAAAAGAAAGAGAGGAGTAGGATCCCTTACCTCAAGTCCGACTTGTCTTGTTGTTTATTTATATTCCTGAATAATAAACATTGGTCAATTTATATTTTCCTGAGGACCTCATTTAAAGATTATTATTCAGTTCATATCACATATTATAATGTTATAATTATTGTTTAATAATGTAAGTTCATATTAGACGTTTTTGCTGATGTTTGGTACATGACTCAAAAATGAACATGTTTGAAAAATGGTTGTCCATGTAGTTATAATTCAATAATTTACAGAATAGTATTAATGATTAAAATATCATATATATCCAGTACATATTCATTTTATACTATTCCATATCATTTGGAGATAAAAAATGAAAAGCACCGTTCATGGAGACGGTAGGCCGTACGTACGCATGAACGCTACTTTTATTTTTTCTTTTTCATATTAATGGAATTAAAAATAAATGATATATATATATATATATTATAATTCCAGTAAAATATATATTTTATATAGTTCCCATATGTTCATTAATTTTATTCTTTATACATTACATGTATTTCATGTACGAGTCACATCACTTGAGGGGGCGGTAGTCCACACTTCCTCATACGAAATTATCGCATTTAAACAACATGAAAAGAATAAAGGTATGGTTTAAATATAAATTAGAAAAGCATATGTAAACATAAATACCATATATATCATATATAAAATACATTGACATCATAATGGAAACCTTTAAAGGTGTTAAAAGAATATTGAACAATCATCGTTTCGTGAGGCAGAAAATCACCAACCACAGAAACAGTATGTTCTTTAACCATTGGACGAAGGTGTGTGTAAGTTTAGCTTGAATAATTATTATAAAAACATCCTAGTATATTTAAGATACTGGATTTTTTACAAAGTAAATTAATAAAAAGAGTTTAGGGGGGTGGAGAAGAAAAATAAAACAAAAGGACACAAGTGAAGACATTACCTTAAAATCGGGTAACTCCCTTTGGTTTGAGCTCAAAGGCTTACATGGGAAGACTTCTGCCCAAAGTGAGGCTTCTAAGAGTTAGGTAGGGATGTGGAGAGACAAAATGGGCAGGGGTTGGCAGAGCCAAAGTCTTTGGAAGTGTGGGTAAGGAGGTAGAGGTGGGGGCCTTTTATAAGAGGAGAGGAGGGGCACTCTTGGAAAGTAAAGAAATGTTACTTTATTTTAGAATGTGTTTCGGATTTTAATGGTCCCACATTTATGTGTTTCAAGGATAAGGTGATAAGGGTTCGAAATACACCCATCCAATAGGTTTTTAACATGTGTATGTCTTAGATTTTACATTATCTTTCTATTTTATTTAAATCATTAGATAATGATGTCATCATTGCATCATCATGATGTCATAAATAATTTAATTTATTTAATGTCTAAAAATTATAAAAAAATACTATGATGTAGGAAATCTTTTTATATTTCCAATGACTATTTATAGTCAAAAATATGACTTGTATAACCCCATGTAAAAATTTTTTTAGTAAAACATCTCATGTTTATGTCGTTTTTACTTTAACATTAAATAAAAAAGGTATTTATGTAATTTTCCAACCAAAGTGGCTCCATGGGGTCCCCAAGTTGACCCATGGATTGTCTTGGTCGGTCAGGACACATCAAATGTGGTTAGGACATGTTTCTAGGTTATCTAATTTTATTAAAACATTATTCTTACCTTAAGCTACACTAATTACCTCTAATCGCGATTAAAAACTTAATAAGTTACTATTCACCAAAAAATTATTTTAATCCCATTGAACCACATTTTACATATTAATGACAACCATGTATGTTGGATTTTTGAAATTCAAAACACAGAGGGGGTAAATTTTCATTTAAACAAAAAATCATTTTCTAAAGTACCACTTAGTGGTTTCACTATTCATCAAAAATTGAAGTTTTTGAGAAAAAAAACCAAAACTTCACCCTAATCTATATTTGATATTATGAATTAAAAAATGATTTCTATTTTACAAAATTCAAAATATCTAAGTTTCATTAATTAATTTAATAATTAATTCCCACTTTCAAAACAAATAGCGTGTTTTTATGAAACAAAATGTATCAAAAGATTGACACTAGTTTAAGTCCGATTTCAAAGTGAAATTAATTTTAATGACCACAATTGGATTAAATGGTAAAAATATATTCTAATTTCACTTTAATACCAATTCATAAGATAATCTAATAATATAAATAAATTATATTAAAAAGATTTTTTGAATTAAAACACAACTTTTTTCACTATTCATTAAAAATTGAACTTTTTCGGAAAAATACAAAAAATTTACGCAAAGTAAATTTTGATGTCCTTATTCTAAAGAAGAATTTTATTTTGTCAAATATAACACATAAAATTTTCAAAAGTGGATTTTAATGTTGTTCTCCATCAAAAGGCGGTTAATCGACCTTTTAAAGAATATTAGAATGTTTACGCTTAAAATTAGATTCATTCGCATTTTTAATCCTCTAACATTTATTGTAAAAAGTGAAAATATTTGAAAAACATATATAATCATTTTGTAGTTAGTTCTGTTCATTCCTGCCATTACAACGGCTAGGCGTTAACTACTATTTAAAATAATATTATTTTATTATTAGAGTGCAACGTAAGATTCCCAAGAAACTCATTGTTGCGTGTTGGGTATGCCATCGAGAATAGCGTCCCCTTAAAAGTCATATTAATATTTTATTCACAAATATGGATAAATGTGAAAATGTCATACTCTTTATTTACCTGGGGTGTTACATCATGATATTGTTTTATTACCCGTAACTACCTGATTACAAATTAAACACGATAATTAAAGATAATTACCATCGTTACTATTTATAATGACAAAAAAAGAGTATTAATTACAAAATTGGGACCTTCTGATTCCAAATATGGAATCCATTTTATCAAATTCTGAACACATAAATTGTAGTAATTAATTTAAAATAATCCCCATTGTCAAAACCAATGGCAGGTTTCTAAGAAGTAAAATCTATTAAAATATTGATTTGTTTTGACATCCAATTTAAAAGTGAAATTACATAAAATACCAAAATTGTATTAAATGATAAAAAAATAGTTAAATTACACCTTAAAACCAATTAAAATGACAATATAACTATATAAGTAATTTGGATGAAAAGGCAGTTTTGAATTAAAATGCAGTATTTTTCACTATTCATTGAAAATGAACATTTGTCAGAAATATACCAAATTTTCTCCCTAAGATTTATTTGATATTAAAAATTAAAAAATATTATCAATTTTACCAAATTATAAACATAGAATTTTTATTAATTAATTTTATAATCAATTCCCACTGTCAACACAAATAGCTAGTTTTTAAGAAACAATATCTATTAAAAGATTGACACGTGTTTATGTCCAATTTCAAAGTTGAATTAATTCAAATGACCACAAATGGATTAAATGGTAAAAATATATTTTTATTACACATTAAAAAAAAATTAAAAAGATTATTTGACCATATAAATAAATTATACTAAAAGGAGGTTTTGAATTAAAATACAACATTTACACTATTCATTAAAAAATGAACTTTATCAGAAAAATACAAAAAAATTATACAATGTAAATTTTGATGTCCCGATTATAAAAAAGAATTTAATTTTGTAAAATATAACATATAAATTTGTCAATAAGTGGATTTAAAAATGGTTTTCCATCAAAAGGCGGTTAATCGACCTTTTAAAGAATATTAGAATATTTACACTTAAAATTGGATTCATTCCCATTTTAAGCATCTAAAATTTATTGAATAAATGTAAACAAATTTGAAAAGCATATATAATCACTTTTTACACAGTTATATTGATTCCTACCATTACATTTTCTATGAGTTTACTACCATTTACAATAATATTATTTTATTTTTAGTTTGCAACATATGATTTTAAAGAAACTCGTTGTTGCGTATTGGGTACGCCATCGAACATAGAATTACCTTTTATGTAATATTAATATTCTATTTAAAAATATTAATATATATGAACATTCCATATTCATTATTTACCAGGGATGTTACATCCTTCTAGCCTTTTGTGAATTTTGTCCTCGCAATTTTAAAATTGGGCTTGGAAACATTATTGAAAGACCCACATCGGAATAGGAGTCAATTAAACTGCCACTTTAAAAGAAAGAAAGGGATGTACAAATGTCACCCGAGTTAACCAATACTAGGATTCCATGTAGGAAAACATGTACATGGAATAGAAAACAAAGGGTCATGTTCTGATGGAGAGTGATAGAGAACATGGTTAGGAGAAAGTTAACAATAAGAAAATCAAAAAGTTTTGATGGGTTAAACAGTATTTGATTCCCCAGAAGGAAAAGTTAACAGACAACATTTTTGTTTTAAGTTACTTTTCATTGAGGAATTTATTTATGATCTTAACTAAATACTAAGTAAACATACTTACTTTTCGTGTAGACTCTCATCTCCTACTAGATTTCTTACACAAACTCGTATTTTCTCCAAAAGATGAGTATTTAGGAGACTTGTTAACATTAAGAGAGCTATAATCTACTTCTAGAGAATCTCCTAATACAAAAAATAGAACTATATATTTTCCATGTCTTTAGACCTTATCCAAAACCAAAAATTATTAGTATGAGATCAGATAATACCCAAAAAGGATAATCCTTTATAAAATGAAAATCTATTCTTAATCTCCAAAATTTGTCCAACAAAACCCAAAGTTCGATGAAGACCATTCGATAAACAATTTGTTCATAAAATTCTTCCAAGTAAACCAAACTATGATTGAAACCCAAATATTTGAAGGATTTAATCACATAGCCTTACAAGGTAAATATAAACATTTATCTCCAAATAACATCAGTTGATCTTGAAATCTCATATTGAAAAGTAATTAACCTAATAATATATCCTCCATGATAGGTCAATAATTTACATAGATAAACCATAATAAACTTATTCTTGATTCATAATATCGTCTAACTTAAAATAATTAGTCATACTAACCAAGGACTTCACATAGTCTAGTGGTAGGTGATAAATTCCTGTCGCACTTTGGTTGTGGGTTCAATTCCTCCAGCTTCGTCCGATGCGATGGGTTATCACACAGTCTGCATGTTGTCCTTTTTTCAAAACTATATAATTCTTAAAACATTCCCCAAAAAGATATAAAATAATCAAAAATAACCATAACATAATTTAATCTCAATTTTATCTCATGCCTTTCATTTTCTATCAAAACATATAGTAACCCATAATTACCTCAAACAGAAGGATTATATAAACCCTAATGGATACCTTTATAATTATTACCTGATCTTCCACATCGAGTTAGTTCTCTCGTACATGATGAATTAAAGAAATCACTAAGGTTCAAGTGGTTGATCATGACTCTTGATAGTCGGTTTAGAATAACGACAAGATTTCCCATTGATTCCCCCATTTCATCTAGTCTCTTAATCAGAGAACCACCACAGTTTCATTTAAACCCGTTGTCACTTTGGTGCCTTCTAGATCCATCCATTTACTAAACCAAAAATGTCAGTGTGAGTATATCATCAAAATAATCATCTACTAATGAGGAAGATAAACACTAAGATATACTTACGCATTCACTTTATCTAAAAACTACGACTCTTTCTGAAATCCTAACCATTATGGTAATATCAGTTATGCTTAAAGAATAACCTAACATGTAATGTTATCTAAACCGAACTCTGATACTAAATATAAGGACATGGCCTTAAAACATTACATAATCTTGAATTAAATGAATAATTCACATTGAGGATCTTTTCAGGTTTAGAGTTTTAGAGAATTAGGACATAACTATTACATCTCAAAATTACACAGTAGACACATCTACTCAGTTTCCATTTTTTTCAAAAAATATAAACTCTTGCAAAAATGATTCATGTCTAGTTCCATGTTTTATACATCATGAAATTTCGATGATCCCATCCTTGACCGTATTCCAATTTAAGTCCTCTGGAAAACATTTCAAAAACATAGGATGAGCATAAAAAGATCAGTAAGAGATATAAAAATACGGAATGAAAACATTAGTCCATGTATACATAAGAATCAATGAAATCATACTTTATTCATAAAACAGAAGCACTTCAACATACCTCATGAAATCATAAGATTTATGAATAACTCATAGAAAACGTAAGACGTAAAGGTAACTTGAGGAATTCATTACATTCTTACATAGTGAGTAACCCTCATGGTTATGTTTGGAATACCCATCATAGTATATTCCCTAAATATCTTCGGAGAAACCTTAGTGTTTAACTCCTTCGTGTTACCCAATGCGTTGGAGAGCTATCTCGGGCTCACCCGCCCTTAGTTTATCATGGAACCACCCGATTTCATAAACATTGCCCAAGAACCTTAACATAATCATAACACTTAAAACATGCATAAAAGAAACATAAAATTTCCACATTTGAATCATAAGATATCACATCATGATATTATCATAAATAAAAACATCTAATAAAATCATTACAACTCTATGAGAGAAAAATCCCTTTATACATTGAAAATATTAAAAGAAGACATTTAAAAAAGATTTAAGAATCAAAGGGTCCCATACCACTTCGAAACATCTGAAAGGGTTTTAAAACGTTCATTTCCATATAAATAAATCGTTAAAACCATTTTTAAAACATGGACATAGATGATAAATGTTTAAAAGAAGAAATCTTTAAAACCATTTAAAACAATGTTTTAATAAAAGAGTCATTTTCCATTTTGAAAATTTAAATTATAAGCCACATGAAAGTAGACCATTTTCAAAACATTTAAATGACTTTAGTGTAGACATAATATGTATATGGAATGTCAAAGGGGTTGTATATACACTTTATAAAAGTTTAAAAGTGAATATCATTAAGAAATGTCTCAATGAGACGAAATTGAGATGTAATCCCAATCAAGGATCATTCTATTAGATCAAGGATAAATAAATGACTTAATTATGTGTGACAAATATAAATACACTAAATATAAGTGGATTTTTGGTTGGAGTGGATACTCAAGTGGGGGGTGAATTGAGTTCCAATAAAAATTTCTGTTAAAAATATTTCTCTTAAAATCCCCCAATTTAAAAACAAAGTTAAACTGTATTGAATTTATATAGATTGTAAATTCAATTAGTTTCTCCAAGATTAATTAGGTCTCAGTTAATTTAATCTTACAATTAAATTGACTTTTGAAACTAACTTAATGGTTTATAATAAGTATAAACACTTTCTAATTTAACTATCAAAGTAACTTTAAAACAAATTATATTTTGAAGTAGTTAGCAACTGAATATGAAATATATAGTATACTTAGGACTTTACCTAAAATGCACAGTAGATGTAACCAAGAGGTTCAGTCTCAAGCCGAGACTTTTTCCTCTTAAAAAATTTATATAAATTGATCCACACCTTGGATCGGGGTAAACAACAGTGCAAAGACTTTCCAGGTTTAAATACCTCTACCACAGTTCTATGTGGGAAAACAAATAATAGCTCACAGTTTTCCAGGTCTTACTCGAACTCTGTCGTTATCCACAGTGGGATAGAAGGGAGTTATAGAGTTTGAATGGGGATTTAAGAATCCTCCATCTTATCTCAGGAGACAGTGTGTGTGTAAAATAAATAGGGTACACACACTACTCAAAATGTAAATAAAAGAATCACTAGAGTAAGTATGAAAGAGTTTAAAAAATCTTTAGTGATTGGTAGTGCATATCTGAACTCATTTGATTGGTTAGAAAAGCTTCTGAGTCCTTCTCTAGTTTTTGTTCTGAAAACAGAGTTTTGTTTCCTTCCTTGTTTCCAGGTTCAGCTTAGCAGCCTGAGTGCATGAAGTGTTTGATGTAGTTCTTCAATCAACATGTAGCTTGTGTTCTCCTCTAGAAAATTAATTGCTTCATGTATGTCTAGTTCTCTCCATGTATGGATGTAGCATTTTCATTTTTGTGAATGCCCCATGTTTCAATGCTGTTAATCCCTTATATTTTTCACCATTCATGTTCCTTCTTAGTTCCTTGATTATCTCTTGTATTCATGCACCTCTATCTAGATATTTATCTTCCCTTTTATAGCTTTCAACTTCGGCAAAAAAAAGAATGATTAATTTTTTCATGGGTACTAGGTATGGTTCCCTGACATGCCAAAAAATATCATTAAAAAACATTAACAGCATTAAAAACATCAAATGTAACCGTTATCTTAATAGATAGATAAAATTGAGATTATAGGGTTTGATTGTTTGGTCAATCATTAGTAAGCTTCTGTTGGTAGATGTGTATGGTGGAATTTGTGTAGCAGTGACCTTCCATCGGTAGCTCTGGATATCGGTAGCACTTTGAACATGTATAGGTAGATCCTAATATCGGTAGCTCTTACTCTATGTATCGGTAACTTTTGGTATCAGTAGCTTTATATACTGGTGACTTAATTCTATCGGTAGCTCTGCTTTGTATCAGTAGCTTCATTCTGTATTGGTGACTCTGTATATCAGTAGCTCTTGGTCTATCGGTAGCTATGGTCTATCGGTGACTGTCTATATCGGTTGCTTGCTTAGTTCTAATGATTTTGCGTATCGATAGACTTATGCATATGAGTAGCTCCTTTTTGTACTATTGGAAGACTTGTTCTATGCTTACCGGTGAACTTTTACATATCGGTAGCTCTGCGTATCGGTAGACTATGTATCGGTAGCTCTGTATTAGTAGTTATACGTAGATTAGTGACTTAACACTTATCTTTTTTATGAAAAACATATCTGATTAGGTTAGAGTTACTTCAGAACTCATATAAATATGGATAAACATTGATTAACATATTTCAAGGATAATTTTAATATTATTATCTAATATAATTTCATAGATTGAGTGAATTAGAATATAGATAAACATTAATTGGGATTTTCAAGGTATGTGAAAGCATAGTTGGGATTACCAAAATAGGTGAGCTCAATAATCTCCCCCTTTTTTATAATCACAAATTATGATATTATAGTTAAAAAATTAATTGTATCAGAGGATATATCATTAAATTCAATTATCTCAGAGAAAATAGTATATTATAGAACATAATGTATCAGAGGTAGAATTAAATGCAATGATATCAGAGGGGTAAAGCATGGTAGCTCTTCCTTAGATAAATTTCTCCCCCTTTGATAATATTTCTCCCTCTCTGATACTTTGATAATATTTATCCTCCTTTTTTATAATCAAAAATTTCAAAAGAACAAAGAGAAGAGGAAAAAAATTAGAAAGAAAAGAAATCCAATTGTATTATATGAGGAAAAAAGGTACAGAGAAAGAAAATAAAATACAAAAGATTCCTATAAATCATCTTAGCCACTTATTCAACCCACATCCTCAATATGTGATTTTATCTTTGGATCAGAGAGGATTCAGACTCTGTGGATGCCGGTGAAGGCTTAGGAACACCAGACATGATCACAGGAGGCTGAGCGACTGAAAATTTTCTTGGTTTGTATTGAGTAGTCCTATAAGTAATCGTAGGTGTAATGCTTTGAATGGCTTGACTAGGAGTCGTCTGAACAGGAGAAGAAGTAGAGGTAGAGGCAGGTAAAGCTGGAGGTATAATCACTACCCTATAATCGACATGCAGGAACGGCATAAAAAGATTTCTAAAATCCATAACTATTACTCCTCCTCTCTCCTTAAAAGATATGAAATCATCCTTGTTCCCCATGAATTTTTCCAAGGTTAGAGTCAATTCCGTTATTTTAATGACTTTCTCTCTGAAGGCTTGATTTACTGGAGGTAACATCAGGTTTTCCAATAGAAGTTTGAAGTGATTGTTGAGTTGATACTTGCTATAATCCTTTTGGAAATAGGAGTCTACCTTTTCTTTCACTTTTTTCTAAGAGGCAGAAACATCTCTTATATAGTCTTGGACTATATTCATTATTTCCCTAGATGAATCCATATTATAAATCGCAACTTTTCTCAGGCCGAATGAGTCCACAGAGCCACTGGTTGATGCTGAACCATGATCTTTCATCATCACAGCTCGAATCTAACCTAAATCCACTGAAGTTCTAGAAGCAACAGAACCAACAGTTAAATTTACTATTTCTTTGATGTTTTTGGTCAACCTACTAATAATATTTTGGACATGGGAATGCGGGTTTTAACATGATCTTTCATGGAGGTTTTAAAACCTTCCAACATTGAAACCATCTGGCCCACAACACTTTTTACATAGGCTAAGTCCTTGTCTCCTTGAGATTTTGAACTCATGTAAGATTCTAATGAGATAATAGATTTGTTTAGGGCTTCAACATCTACTTCCAGTCTAGATACATGAGGCTAGTAGGCTGTAACTTATTCCACTATTTCTACCATAATGGTTGACATATTACAACTGAGAGATAGTTCAAAAGATTTTTCCAAATTGTTAATCTCTTCAACAAAGTAGTGCTTCATCTCAGCAACAGAAACACTAAAAGACTCTTTCAGCTCATACTTTAAGGATACAAGGTCTTCCTTGGTGATCATATCAGCAGTATAATTTACAAAAGGTGCTCTTTCATATGCTTTTCTGGCCACTGAGTCATTCATTATAAATTGAATTGATGACACCAGTGAAACTTCCATCTTCCTTGTCTCTTCCACAAAAATGTCTTTAAGATTTTTCATCAAATTATCTAGGTCATGCATTCTGACCTCATCTTCAGGTAACCACTTAGTCTCTACATCATAAATGATCTTTTTTCTATTGAGGGGTGTCTCATTATCAGAATCAGGATAGTCTAATCCACAAAACACAAAACCTGGGTCTTCTGCCCAGTCCTCAATATCAACATCCACTAACGCACTACAAAATATGGTTTGATGCTCCCCTTTAATGGGTGCATTCTCCTGTACAGCAAGAGAATTCTTAGTAGGTATTTCTTCCATAGAATAATCTTCTACTATCAATTCTATATCTGCAACAGGAGGAGGGTCCTCTGGATTTGGTACAGATTCTTCCATTTCTCCTACTACTTCCTTAGTAGTCACAACTGAGCTTCCAATTAATGGACTCAGACTTAAGCAGATAGAATTAGAGGCTTCAGATTCATTTTCCTTTTCTTCTTCATGCTCAGCCATTGGATGGTTTTCCTCATTAGCAGGTGTCTATTCTTCTACTAAGGCATCCTTTTCTAAAGAAACAATTTCTACAGCAGGACTTGGAGGTAAGTCCGGATCTCTTACACCATCTATAGAAGTCTCTTCTTC
The DNA here is from genome assembly GCA_963277665.1 of Viscum album. Lineage (NCBI taxonomy): Eukaryota > Viridiplantae > Streptophyta > Magnoliopsida > Santalales > Viscaceae > Viscum > Viscum album. The sequence continues at coordinate 401,846,831 of OY728148.1, read as the reverse complement.
TTCAGTTTCGTCACTGTATTTAGGTTCTTCTTCATCAGATCCTAGACCGAGATCCCTCACATCCTTAGGTCTTGAAGGATGATCCACAAGATTGAATGTATCATATACCTTCTTTTCATCATTAACCCACTCTCCTCTCCATGGGTTCCAATTTATCTTCATGTATTTTTATGTCGTTCTTGTGATACAAAAATTATTCTTTACTACCACTGTCTCTTCTTGAGACTCATCTACCCCTTTCATTTTGATCATCAATGAGATCAACTTGGAAAAGAATATGGCATTAGTCTTTGATTTGGGCCTTGTCATGTCTTCTATTTGAATCATCACCAATCTGCACAGATTTACATTTACAAAATGTCTCAAGAGATGCAGAAGATAAATATACTGATATATTAAATTCAATAAATCCCCTCTCCATGGTATTAAGACATGCTGAACAAATTTTGACAGCTATCTGTTCTCTCTATCCATTTCAGCACCCACCACTTGTCTTTGATTTCCATTACCAGTGAGCTCCTCCAAGGCAGTCTCGAAATCGAATATCTCACTTGTAGGTGGTATAGCATTCGAGACATATCCAGATACACCTTCATGTGGAACCTTCAGGAATTCAACCCACTCAATAGATAAAAAAGACATCTCTTTTCCATTCACAAAATAAATCACTTGGTTCTCATATTCTGATTTCTCAAAATATACTAACTTATAAAATTGTTTCACAAGCTTCAGATGGTAGGTTCCATTGTTGTTCGAAAAGAAATCTACCCACTTTTGATCTTCCAACACTTCGAGCACTAACGATTTTATAGGTAACAACCATTCCACGCATAGCTCTTTTTCAATCACAATAACTCTATTCTGAAAATGAGGGTTCACTGGTCACTTACCCAACCTAGTTCTAACAACACTACCACTTGCTTCTAGCTCGGATTTTTACTTCTTTGTACTCGGCTCAACAGTGTCATCTCTAATGGTAGGGAGTTTAGATTTTTTCCATCTCTAGTTCGAGGGATTTAGGTTTTTCGAGAGATTCTGTAGTAATGCTTGAGGGTAAATGATTTGAGTCTCGGTGGATTAAGAAGTAGCTAGGACTTTGTTTTTATTATTTAAGAATCAAAAAATAAATAAATAAAATGAAATAAAGTAAAAAAACTCAGATTCTAGCGGCAGACAGAAGTTTAAAATAGCACACTCATCCGTAGGGTTTATCAGTGAGAATTCCTATCTATGCGGTTAGATCGGTGAGGATCCATCGGTGAGGTTCCATCGATGAGGTTACAATGGTGAGGTTACATATGTGAGGTTAGATCGGTGATCTTACATTGGTGAGGTTACATCGTTGAGGTTACATCGTTGAGGTTCCATCGGTGAGGAACATCGGTGAGGTTACATCGGTGAGGTTACATCAGTGAGGTTACATCGGTGAGGTTACATCGGTGAGGTTACATCGGTGAGGTTACATCGGTGAGGTTACATCGGTGAGGTTACATTGGTGAGGTTACATAGGTGAGGTTACATCGGTGAGGTATCATCGGTGAGGTTAAACATTCCTAACGCATGCCTAATGTATCTTAACCTATCCGAACATAAAGGTTTGGTGAAAATTTCAGCTAACTGATGTTAAGTACCTATAAATTCAAGAGTAATGTCACTCTTTTGGTAATGATATCTCAAGAAATGGTGTCTTACGTCAACGTGTTTGGTCCTAGAGTGAGATACAGGGTTCTTTGAAATATTTATTGGACTAGTGTTTTCACAGTTAATTGAAACATGCTTAAAGTCATATCCATATTCCAAAAGACTGTGTTTCATCCACAGAATTTGTGCACAACAACTATCAACAGCTATATACTCTTCTTCAACAGTGGAAGAAGCTACCGAATTATAATTTTCACTACACCAAGATACTAAGGATTTTCCAAATAAATGACATGTTCCAGATGTTCATTTTTTATCGAACTTGCAACCAGCAATGTCAGCATCTGAATAACTCATTAATTCAAAATATTGTCCTTTTGGGTAAAAAAACCTAAGTTTACAGTGTGATTAAGATACTTAAAAATTATTTTAACTGAATGTAAATGAAATTCTTTTGGATTATCATGAAATCTTTCACACATACACACACTAAACATAATATTTGGTCAACTAGCAGTAAGGTAAAGTAAGCTTCTAATCATACCTATATAATTGGTTTGATTCACTACTTTCCCAGTTTCATCTGCATCCAATTGGTAGACTGTACTCATAGGAGTATCACTTTTTTTAATACTATCCAAACCAAAACATTTTAAAATATACTTTGTATAGTTACTTTGATTCAGGATAATACCATTTTCATTTGGGAATACTTGAAATCTAAGAAAATATTTGAGTTCTTCTATTAAACTCATTTCAAATTCATTTTGCATACTCATTGAAAAATCAGTAAATAAAGAATGTTTAGAAGATCCAAAGATAATATCATCAATATAGATTTATTAAACTAAAAAATCTCTAGAAATTCTATTAATAAAAAGTGTTTGATCAGCAATCCATTTAGTTAAACTTTTTTAAATAAGAAAATTACTAAGTCTATCATACCAAGCTCTTGGATCTTGTTTTAAACCATATAATTCATTAGAATGTTTGAAAAAATGATTTGGAAAATGAGGATTAGTAAATCCAAGTGGTTGTTCAACAAAAACATATTCAATAATAAAACCATTTACAAAATCACTTTTGAAATCCATTTGATATAACTTTAAATTCAGATGAGAATCATAGGCATGTAAGATCCTAATAGCTTCTAATCTAGGGATAGGTGAAATGGTTTCCTCATAGTCTATACCTTCTTCTTGACAATATCCTTTTTCAATAACCTAGCTTTGTTTCTAACTATATTTCCAGATTCATCAACTTTGTTTCTAAAAACCCATTTAGTGCCTATTGTTAAACTGTCCTTGGGTCTATCAACTAATTCATAGACTTTGTTTCTTTCAAATTTATTTAACTCTTCTTGCATATCCATTACCCAAAATTCATCATTGATTGCATCATTGGCATTTCTAGGTTCTAGATATGAAAGAAATGCTTGATGTTAAACCTGGTTTCTTAGATAATCTATAGTCTGTTTCCCTCTATCACGATTACCAACAAAAGAATCCAAAGGATGATTAATTAAAATCCTAGTTGATCTAGTAAAGGTAGGACTACAAATTTCAGGTTCATCTATAGGTTCAGGTTCAACAGAAGAAGATTCTGGCATATGTCTAGAACTGGATGTTTTTACTGCAGGTTCTTCAGTTTTATCATTAAGGTCCAGAATAGAAAAATATTCTTCAAGATTTTCAAGAGAGGTTTTAGGCTCATGTGGATCAGTTTCATCAAACATGATGTGAACAGATTCTTCCACACATTTGGTTCTTTTGTTAAAGACTCTATAGGATTTTCTAGATAAATAATAACCAAGAAAAATTCCCTCATCACTTTTAGAAGAAAACATGTCTAGATTATCCATTGTATTTAGGATAAAGACTTTTCATCCAAAGACTCTAAAGTAACTAACTTTGGGTTTTCTATTATTCCATAGTTCATATGGGGTATTCTTGAGAACAGGTCTAATCAAGAATCTATTAATAATATAACAAGCTGTATTCTCAGCCTCAGTCCAAAAATTAATAGGCAGATCATACTCATTAAGAATAGTTCATGCAATTTCTTGAAGGGTTATATTCCTTATTTCTACTACACCATTCTGCTAAGGTGTCCTAGGGGAAGAAAAGTTGTGACTATAGCCATTTTGTGAGCAATAATATTTACATTCATGATTTTCAAACTCGCGACCATGATCACTTCTCAGAGTCTTAATCTTAAGTCCACTATGATTTTCTACAGACTTGGAGTATTTAATAAAGCAAGAAAAGGATTCAGTTTTGTGAGATAAGATGTATACCCAAGTATATCTAGAAAATTCATCTACTAAGACATAAACATAGTGCTTCCCATTTAAACTAGACACTCTATAAGGTACAAACATTTCCATGTGAACCAACTCGAGAGGTTGAGAAGTCGAGACTTCTTTCTATGATTTAAAAGAAACATTATGTTGCTTTACCTTTTGACAAGGATTACAAACTTTGTCATTTGGGATTTCATGTTTTGGTAGGTCTCTAACTATGTTATTCCTAGTCAATTTTCTAAGTGAATGAATGTTGCAGTGTCCTAATCTTCTGTGCCAAATCCAATACTATTTTTGAAAAGAATTTAAACAAGTAACATTTTGTTTGGCCAAAGAATTTAAATCAATAGCACAAACATTTTCATTTCTCAAAGCAGAAAATACTAAAACATTTTTAGAGTAAAAAACATTATAAGAATCATTTTCAAACATAACATTAAATCCATCATCACATAATTGATAAATACTCAACAGATTATACATAAGTCCATCAACAAATAAAACATTAGAAATAAAAAATGAATCAGCGTTACCAATCTAGCCTAGGCTGAGGTGACATGGCCTCCATCAACATTGATTAAACTCTTGAAGCATGAGTAATCTGCATACATATGTCTTGAACATCCACTATCCAAGTAACATACCTTTTGTGAGAACTCTTCAAACATGTTTCCTACAAAACAGATTTATATGAAAATGATTTTGGTACCCAGATCTTCCTGGGTTCATAATGGTTAGCAATCAAATCTTTATGTAGCCAAATTTATCTTATGGGTTTCATATAATTTACAGAATCAATAGATTTTGAACGATAAACATTATTTGATCTATAACCATATGAATAACTAGTTGAAGTATATGAATTTCCAGAACTGGAACTAGCATAATTTTGTCCAGATTTAGAGATAAATCTAGTTTTAGTAAACTGTCTCTTTCCAGTTTGGTATGCCAAACTAGTAGTATATTTTGGTGCAACTTCAATTCCTAACATTTGAGTTAGATTATCCTTTCCATTTGTAATGTTTTCTAATTCCTTTATAAGTTTCTCATTGAAAAATTTTATTTCAGTATTTTCATCCAAAAGTTGAGCATTCTTTCCCATTTCTACATCAAGGGTAGATTTAACAGTAGTAGTGAGAACTTTTTGTTTCTTCAATGAATTATATTTGTCCTTAAGTTCAATACAGGTCTCTTCTAGAATATTACAATATTCAAAAAATTCAGCATTATTCATGTCTTCAGAATCAGAATCATATTCTTCATCATCTCTAGAATAATAGGATTTTAAAATAGAAGTATCTAAGGGTACCTCAAATGTGTTGGTCATTAAACACATGTTGGCACGATACTTTTCAGAACTAGAAACATTAGATTCACTTGTGCTATCTTCTGAAGCACTCCATGTTTCTTTCATAGCTTTCTTGTACTTCTTGTCCTTATAATCATATTTCTTTTCGAATTTTAATTTTGGAAAGTCAGCCTTGATGTGTCCTTTCCTCTTGCATTCATAGCAGACTATATCATCTTCCTTATCAGTTATCTTCCAATCCTTCTTCCAATGAAATTTATTGTCATACATTACTTTTAAATTTTATATTCTAAAGAATTTCTTCTTCCTATAAAACTTCTTAAACCTTATGTCTAATTGAGCCATCTCAACATCACTGTCTGAATTCGAATCTTCACTTGTTGAACATTCAGTAGGTACATACGTTTTCTCCTTGTCTTTTCTCTTAGAATCAAAAGACTTGAAAGCCACAAATTTTCTACTGGGTTCATTATCTTCTTCTTTGTTCACTTTAAGTTTTTCCTCATACATCAAAAACGTACCTATTAATTCATTAACACGGAGTGTGCTGATGTCACATGATTATCTAATTGAAACAGATGTGCCTCTCCATCTTTCTGGTAGACATCTTAATATCCTCATAATGTATTCTTTTTATAGAACAACCTTTCCAAGAGGGCTCATAGTATTGAAAGTATCATTAAACCTGAGATAAATGTCAGAAATGGGATCATTATATTTCATTTTCCAATTTTCAAATTTAATAGTGTAGGTATTCATCCTAATTTCTTTAATATTGGTTGTTCCCTCATGGGAAATAGCGAAATTGTTCCATATATTATAAGCAGTTTGACAAGAAGAAATTATATTCATCTCTTCATATCCTAAAGCACAATATAGGGCATTCAAAGCTTTACAATTATTATTGTAAGCAGTCTTTGTTGGTTCATCCCAAGTTGTTCTTTTAGTTTCTGGAATTTTATATTGCGAATCTATAGTAGTCCAAATATCAAAACCCATACATTCTAAATGAATTTCAATTTTCTGTTTCCATAGGGAACAATTTGTACCATTAAATAAAGGAGGCCTGTTAGTAGCAGCACCTTATAGTCTATTTTCCATAACTAGAGTTTAACAAATAAATTTAAAGAGATAATATTTAGAACTAATAGAAATTTAAGATCTTTAAAGATGCAACTAAAATCATAGTTGAAAAACAGATTGTTTTGAAAACTTGTATTAATAAAAACAAACCTCTGATACCAAATGTTGGTTGGATTGGATACTCAAGAGGGGGGTGAATTGAGTTCCAATAAAAATTTCTGTTAAAAATATTTCTCTTAAAATCCCCCAATTTAAATAAAATGTTAAACTTTAGTGAATTTATAAAGATTTTAAATGTTCAATTAGTTTCTCAAGGATTGATTAGGTCTCAGTTAATTTAATATGAAGATTAAATTGACTTTTTAAACTAACTTACTGGTTTTCAATAAGTATAAACACTTTCTAATTTAACTATCGAAGTAACTTTAAAACAAATTATATTTCAAAGTAGTTAGGAGCGAAATATGAAATATATTGTATACTTATGACTTAAACTAAAATGCACAGCAGATGTAACCAAGAATTTCATTCTCAATTTGAGACTTAGTCCTCTCAAAAAATGTATATAAATTGATCCACACCCTAGATCGGGTTAGAAAACAGTGCAAATACAGTCAAGGTTCAAAGACCTCTACCACAGTTCTACATGGGAAAAAAACAACAAATAACAACTGTCCAGGTCATACTCGACGTCTATAACTATCCACAGTGGGATACAAGGGAGTTATAGAGTTTCAATGAGGATTTAATAATCCTCCATCCTAACGTAGCAGAACGTGTGTGTGTAAAATAAACAGGGTACACACTTTGCTCGAAATTTAAATAAAAGAATCACTAGAGTAGGTATAAAAGGGTTTAGAAAATCTATAGTGATTGGAAGTGCAGCTCTGGACTCGTTTGATTGGTCAAAAAAGATTCTGAGTCCTTCTCTAGTTTTTGTTCTGAAAATAGAGTATCATTTCCTTCCTTGGTTCTAGGTTCAGCTTAGCATCCTGAGTGCATGAAGTGTTTAATGTAGTTCTTTACTCAAGATTCAGCTTGTGTTCTCCTCTCGAAAATGAATTGCTTCGTGTATGTCCATTTCTCTCCAGGTATGGATGTAGCCTTTTCGTTTTTGTGAATGCACCACGTTTTAATGTTGCTAAGCCCTTGCCTTTTTCACCCTTCATGTTCCTTCTTAGTCCCTTGATTCTCTCTTGTATTCTCACACCTCCAGCTGGATCTTTATCTTCCCTTTTATAGATTTCAGCTCTGAAAAAAATGTTTACTTTTGGCATGGGTATTGGGTACGGTTCCCCGACATGCCAACAGATATCATTAAATAACATTAACTGCATTAAAAACATCAAATGTAACTGTTATCTTAATAAATAAATAATATTGAGAGTATAGGGTTTGAATGGTTGTTCAATCATTAGTATCCTTCTATTGGTAGATGTGTATGGTGGAATTTGTGTAGCAGTGACCTTCCATCAGTATCTCCTGATATCGGTAGCTCTTTGAACTTGTATCAGTAGCTCTTGATATCGGTAGCTCTTACATTGTGTATCGGTAACTTTTTGTATCGGTAGCTTTATATACCAGTGACATCATTATATTGGTATCTCTTGATCTATCGGTAGCACTACTTTCAATCGATAGCTTCATTATGTATCGGTGGCTCTGTATATCGGTAGCTCTGGGTTAATCGGTAGCTCTTGTATATCGGTGACTGTCTGTATCGGTAGCTCGCTTAGTTCCAACGATTTTTTGTATTGGTAGACTTATGTATATCGGTAGCTCCTTTCTGTACTATCGGAATACTTGTTCTATGCTTACCGGTGAACGTGTACATATCGGTAGTTCTGCGTATTGGTGACCTTATCTTATCAGTAGACTAAGTATCGGTAGCTCTTTATTATCATCTATACATAGATTATTGACTTAAAACTTATCTGTTTTATTCAAAACATATCCTATTGGGTTAGAGTTACTTCAGAACACATATAAATATGGATAAACATTTATTAAAATATTTCAAGGATTATTTTAATATTATTATCAGAGATAATGTCATAGGTTGAGAGAATTAGAATATAGACAAACAGTAATTGGAATTTTCAAGGTATGTGAAAGAATAGTTGGGATTATAAAAATAGGTGAGGTGGATAAAACAATGTTTTAAATCTTTAAAACCCTTTAAAACAATGTTTTAATAAAAGAGTCCTTTTCCATTTTGAACATTTAAATTATAAGCCGCATGAAAGTAGATCATTTTAAAAACATTTAAATGACTTTATTATAGACATAATATTGATATGGAAAGTAAAATGGGTTGTATATACACATTATAAAATAATAAAAGTGCATATCATTAATAAATGTCTCAATGAGAAGAAATTGAGAAGTAATCCCAATCAAGGATCATGCCATTAGAGCAAGGATAAAGAAATGAAAAAATTCTGTGTGAAAAATATAAATACACTAAATATAAGGGGATACTCAGTGTAAAACAATCATATGACATCCACACATATTCATAGCATGAAATAATCAAGAAGTAGAGTTTTAACCCAAAGAATTGGAATTGGGTTCAGAAGTTCCCTTGCAAAAATTCGATAGCCTCACGACGTCACATCAAATTTTAGAAAAAGAGTTTATGAGAGAGATAAAGGGTATCTAATAACTTGCACATAAAATTTAAATCAATAATGATATATAATAACATATCCCAACATAAGGATATGTAATTTAAAAGACAAAACAAAAAAGAAGTATTTTAAAAATAGGAGGGTGAAAGGTTCCCTTTCCGACTTGGGTAACTTTCGAAACGTACACCGCGTGAAATAAGGACTATACAACATTGATGTAAATACTCATAAACGAAATTATATTACACAAAGAGTATAATAATGGGCAGTACATACACCACTCAAAGGAAATGGTGGAAAATGTACCATAAATCTCACGGGAATAAAAGTGAGACGAAAAATCCCTTACGAAAACATGGCAGCCTAACATCGCCACTTAAAAATTCCAAAAATGGATTTATGAGATCAAATAGGGTCTCTCGTAATATGAACATAAAAAGTAACGAATTAAGGATATAAAAGAACATCCCCAATCATAAGGAAGATGAGATTAAAAGAAATGACATAAAAGAGAGTACTTAAAAAAGAGAGGTAGGATCCCTTACCTCAAGTCCGACTTGTCTTGTTCGTTTCAATATATTCCTGAATAATAAACTTTGGTCAATTACTAATTTCTCAAGGACCTCCTTTAAGGTGTATTATTCAATTCATATCACATATTATAATATTATAATAATTAGTTAATTATATGAGTTCATATCAGATGTTTTTGTCGTTGTTCTATACATGAGTCAAAAATGAACATGTTTGAAAATAATTGTCCTTGTAGTTATAATTAAAACATATCCAGAATAGTATTAATGATTTTAATATCATATATATCCAGTATATATTCATTTTATACTATTCCATAACATTTGGAGGTAAAAAATGAAATGCACCATTCATGGAGATGGTAGGTCGTACGTACGCATGAACGCTACTTTCATTTCTCGGTCAAATTAATGGAATTAAAAATAAATGAGATATATATATATTATAATTACAGTATAATATATATGTTATATAGGTCACATTAGTTTATTAATTTCATTCTTTATACATTCCATGTATTGCATGAACGAGTCACATCACTTGAGGGGGCGGTAGTCCACACTTCCTCAAATGAAATAATCGCATTTAGACAACATGCAAAGCATAAAAGTATATTTTAAATGTAAAATACAGAAGCATAGAGAGGAAATAAATATAATAAGTATCATAAATAAATATAGTTCCATCATAATGGAGACCATGAGAGGTGGTAGGAGAAGATAGAACAATCATCATTTCATGAGGAAGTAATTCTCCATCCACAAAAACAGTATGTTCTTTAACCATTAGACTTTGGAGTGTGTAAGTGTAGCTCGAATCCTTCTCATAAAAATATCATATTATATTTAAGATACTGTTTTTGTTACAAAATAAAGTAATAAAACGAGTTTAGGGGGTTGGAGAACCAAAATAAAACAAAAAATCATTGGAGAAGACTTTACCTTTAAATCGAGTAACTCCCCTTGGTTTGGACCAAAAGGGTTTCTTGAAGAGCTTTCTGTCTAAGGTAAGGCTTCTATGATGAAGAGAGGTATGGGGAGAGATAAAATGAGCAGATTTTGGCCGATCTAATGGCTTGAGAGGTGTGGTTAAGGTGGTATAGGTTTGGGCCTTTTATTAGAGGGTGGAGGGGCACTCTTGGAAAGTCAAGAAATGTCACTTTATTATATAATGCGTTTTGGATATTACAAGTACCAAAATTATATATTTCAAGTATAATGTGATAAGGGTTCGAAATCCACCCAAACAATAGGTCTTTGAGATGTTCAAGTCTTATATTTTACATTATCTTTTCTTTTTTTTAAATCGTTCATTAATAAGGTAATCGTTGCATCATTATGGTGTCATAAAAAATTTAATTTCTTTATTTTCTAAATATTATAAAAAAACTATGATGTTGGAATTCGTTTTATCATTACAATTACTATTTATAGTCAAAAATATTATTTATTTAGACAAAATTAAAATTGTTTTATTTTGGTGTTACATACTTTGGTTACATTTTCCTTTCATTAAAAAAATATGATAAAAGGTCACTATCACACTAAAGTGATTCCATGGCATCCCAAGGTTGGCACAAGGAATCCCATGGTTTGCCATTACACCAAAAATATAATTAGGACACAATTTGGGGTCATTTTATATTTTTATGATATTATTTTATTACCCTTAACTACCTGATTACTAACTAAACACGATAATTAAAGATAATTACCGCCGTTACTATTCATAATGACCAAAAACAAAAGAGTCTTAATTACATAATTTGGACCTTCTGATTACAAATATGAAATCCATTTTTTCAAATTATTAACATAGAAATTGTATTAATTAATATAAAATAATTCTCTTTTTCAAAACCAAAGACGGGTTTTTAAGAAGTAAAATCTATCAAATGATTGATTTGTTTTTACATGCAATTTAAAAGTGCAATTACATCCAATTACCAAAATTGTATTAAATGATAAAACCATAGTTAAATTACACCTTAAAACCAATTAAAATGACAATATAACTATATAAATAATTTGTATGAAAAGGAATTTTTGAATTAAAATGCAGTATTTTTCACTATTCATTGAAAATGAACATTTGTCAGAAATATACCAAAATTTCACACTAAGATTTATTTGATATTACTAATTAAAAAATGATATCAATTTTACCAATTTAAAAACATATAATTTTCATTAATTAATTTTAAATACATTCCCGCTGTCAACACAAATAGCGTGTTTTTAAGAAACAATAACTATTATAATATTGACAATTGTTTATGTCCAATTTCAAAGTGAAATTAATTAAAATGGCCAAAAATGGATTAAATGGTAAAAATATATTTTTATTACACTTTAAAAAAAAAATAAAAATATTATTTTAACATAAAAATAAATTAGACTAAAAGGAGGTTTTAAATTAAAATACAGCATTTTACACTATTCATTAAAAAATGAACTTTATCGGAAAAATACAAAAAAAATATACAAAGTAAATTTTGATGTCCCAATTCTAAAAAAGAATTTTATTTTGTCAAATATAACATATAAAATTGTGAAAAAGTGTATTTAAAAATGGTTCTCCATCAAAAGGCGGTTAATCGACCTTTTAATGAATATTAGAATATTTACGCTTAAAATTGGATTCATTCGCATTTTAAACATCTATCATTTATTGAATAAATGTAAAAATATTTTACAAGCATATATAATCACTTTTTACTTAGTTCTATTCATTTCTTCCATTACATTGACTAGGAGTTTACTACCATTTACAATAATATTATTTTATTATTAGCGTGCAATATATGATTTCAAAGAAACTCGTTGTTGCATATTGGGTATGCCATCAAACATAGAATCCCCTTTTAAGTAATATTAATATTTTATTCACAAATATTAATATATATGAAAATTTCATATTCATTATTTACCTAGGATGTTACAATATTTTTCAATTACTTGATTTATATCCCTTTCATGTTTATTTGATTATTTTTATTTAATTATTTGTTTGTGTTTCTTATTTAAATTGTTCAGGGATGGTCAATCCACAGTTCTAAAATATATATGGTATAATGGAAATAGAAAAAGGTTTTTTTCAATGGTTATATACTGTCTAGAACTGTCTTGTTATAGTTTTAATACCATTATACATGTTATGGGGCTCAATTGTTTTGTATATAGTTCTAATTCATATACTCTTCATTGTTAATCTTGTTTTGCATGGTTAAAGTGAATACAATTATTTATGTTTAATATCATTATTCTCAATATTATTTTGTCAATAAATTTTCACAAATATGAAATTATTTTAATAATAATGCTATATTCAATCATGAAATACATTTTTAAGAATATCGATGGATGGATTAATTGAAAATAAATCAGCATCTTTGACTTAGGTATTATAATTATAACAAGTATGAACAAAGTATTTCAATAATGTTTAAAAGAAGAGGAAAAAAATTATATTTGAGATTCATAAAAATTTTGGAGTATAATTATATTACTATTTCAAAGTTAGTTTATGCATTACTTAATTTGGATGGGGTAATAGGATAATTTAAATGAGAAGAAATGGTTTTTGAAACCCATACTCTAACATTATAACAACCTATGGAAATGATTTTTGTGATAGGAAATGAATGATATCACACTGCTAATGGATCAAATTTTAATTAATCAAAAGCGATTATAATTATTTTAGAAAACAATTAAGTGTTTTAAAGAGTATGAAAAAATAATCTCAAATAAGGGAAAGATTAAGAGACTTGATAAACCCTACCTTGATCTTTGAGTCACCTTATTTGAACTAAAAAATAATTTTTTTTTTTCAAAATTAATTTTAAGTGGAAAGTGGTAAACCTCATAAGTTTGTAACATAGGGATATTTAACAAATAGTTAAATGAAAAAATAATTAAAAACAAGGCAAATATTGTTAGAACAAGTGACTTGATATAATCCCCATTGTACTGAGTCTAAATCCTATTTAAGAAGGTCTTTTGTTTAAACTATGGTCTCAAGAATGCGTTCAGTCTATTTTAGAGGGATATTTTGGAAGATATTTTTAAATGGAAGTAAATTTGTGACTGATAATAAAGGGGTGGATAAGGTGTGTTTATATATCTATTAAGGAGGTGCATCTTCAAATGAAATATAAATATTTTATTATTTAGGCTTAAGAGTATGAATAGTGTTGATTATTATGAATTTTATTTGTACATTGCCAATTTTTTTCTTTGATATTCAAACATACCTAAAACTAAATGACATATTAGAAATATTTTTTTCAATGTAAATAATAAAATATAAATTTTTCTTGAATAAAATATAACGCATGCTTTAAATGTTTATTTCCAAAATGAAAATTTTATATTATTATTTATAAATGAATTATTGAACTCATTAAATACATTTTTAGTCATTTTTAGTCATGATTTTTTTTTCAAAATATTCAATACATTTTAACACCATGATGATATCAAAAATGTTTATGATAAATGAAAAAGAAATATTTTTTAAATATTCACCTAAAAATAAAAGTTTTTGAATTCACAAAAAATTAACACTAATTTATTTTTAAATATTAGATTTAAAAATGAAGTCCATTTTCTCAAATTTAAATTCTAAACCTCCAAAATTTATGTTTTTAATAAAATAAAATATAATATATATTAACATTTTTATGTGGAATAAATACAATTACTTTTTCTGCGATTAATTAATTTTTGATATTTTACTATTTATTAATTATCACATAATTTTTTATTAACTATCCTATATATATTAATAAAAATTAAATTTATAATTATTTTAATATGATATTAAAATTTTAAAATAAGATTTGGTATTTTATTTAATATGTTACAACACATCATATTAAAAATAGATGGTTTTATATAATTAATGTTTCATGAATTAAAAATAATTTAATGAAATTATATTATTTATATTTCTTTATTAACGATAAATATTAATTTTTAATGATTTTACTACTTTTAATAGTCATGTTACTATTTTAACGGTTAGTTATTATTCCAAAGGATAGTTACTATTCAAACAATCATATAATCATTATACCTCATATAAATACTTTTTATTTACTTTATTCCTCATTCTCTAAATTTTCTATCAATGTTATCTATTTATAATTTATTAAATTACAATCATATTTCAAATGTTTTGTTTTCTTTTTAAATGGTTGTATGCAGGTAAGTTATTTCTAGAATCCCACGACACTGTTGATTTTTGAATTTTGGGTAAGTTTTTTATTTGTTATTATTGCCTCATTGTACTATTTTTTAATTTATGGAATATATTTATCATTCAAATGTCATTTTTATTATGATGAAAAATGGTAATTATTTTTCTTTATGTGCTTTAATCAATTCATTTGTTTCATTCCTTTATTCATAAATCAACATTTTTAGGACACACATGTATTTGAGAAAGGAAAAAAATTAATTGATAAATATGTATCATTTTTTTGTATATATAATCATAAAATTTTAAATTTAATAAAATTAATATTTATATATATAATTCAATGTATAAAATTCATGAAAATATTTATTATTATTTTTAGGAGGTTACAAGTATAACATAGTATAAATATTTGATAGGGTTATTAATAAACCTCATTTAAAGAAAAACACTTATGAAATATCTAATGGAAGAAAATTCAAGGTTCATCACTTAAAAGGCTTTGGATATAATGTTTTTATTCTCAATACTAAGGATAACTTAGACATGTTTGTACCTAATTGTGGAGAATAAATATTCCTAGTTTATTCAATTTCAATTAGTGCCTATAGAGTTTTAAATAAAAGAACAAATTTTATTACATTTTCTTATTAATGTTAAATTTAATATAATGGCTATGAATTGAACTAAAAATATTCTAAAAAACCTATTTAATGATAATTTATATATGAATATTAAAAAAACCAATAAAAATAGTGAGCATGTTACTAATTTTATGAAATAATAATAATGTTAGTGACCTTAAATAATCCATTAAAAATGCTTTTAAATTTGAGATACTAATAACTCCATCAGCTAGAAATTATAAGGTCCTAAATAATAATCCCATGGTTGAAGTTGAAGTTGATTTTGTTAAAGGTTCCAAAATCCATGTCTCTTTAATAAACCAAGATAAACATAAATATTATATGTTATATATTCAATCAAAAAATATTTTTGAGGCTATTTGTGATGAAATTTTGTGATTTATATATAGTGTGAAAAAATTGTTTGAGAAAACGGTATTGGATTAAAAGGAAATAACAAAAGAATACCTCACTATTAGGAATCTATGGGTGTTCTGAAATAATATGGATGTGTTTAGTACTCTAGTTAAAAAATACAAACTACTCATATAAGGTTATATCCAACATGAAGGGATTACATATGATAAAAATATTATTATAGTATCTAGGTTTGAATATTTTATCATATATAAATCATATATAAATAATTTTAATTTATTCATATATAAAATAGAAATTATAAGATGTTTTTTAATTGATTTCATTATGGATGATGTTTGTGTTAAACAACCCCATGGATTTCTAATTAACTTTTTTTCATCTGGTTTTTATACTTTTAAATATTTTTATGGATTGAAAGAATCACTTAAATATTGATATGATATGATTAAAAAAAATTTAAAAAATTTATTTATAAATATAAAATTTTACACTACTATTATAATCAAATTTATTTCAAAAAAAATTTGATAACTAAAATTTATGTTGATGATTTTATTTTTTATTATACTAAAAACTTTGTCTATGTTATTTATCCTACTTTAATTTAATATGAACAATAAATTCGTTTGGTGGTGGACTTAAAATTCATCCATGGTTATGACATTTTTCAAAACAAAAACAGTATTTTATTGAATAAAATAAAATAAAATAAAGGTATATCAAAAGTTTTGGAATAAATATTGTTATAGGTATTGATAGTCTTATGAATACTAATACTAAACTTGAATTTTTCTAAATTAGAAAAAAACAAGAATATTGAAATTGGTTATATATGATTAGTTTTTTATTCCTTGCTACTTGTGAGATAGAAATTATGATTTCTATATATTAAATTCTATATTTCATTGAAAACCAATTTAATCTCACTTGAGTATTAGAAAAATAAATTTTAACTTCCACAATAATAATTTAATTTTTTTTATATACCTCTGAAGGATTTTATTTTTGATATGTTAATATTGGGTATAATGGTTATAAGTTAGATTGAATTATCACCTTTAGGAAATGTTAATATTTATAAATGTCTCTATCATTATGGTGTAATAAAAAGTGGAATCAAATTTTACTATTTAATACTAAAGTTGAATACATATGTGTTGTTAGTTATTGTGAGAAGATTCTATAGATGAAACCAAATTTACTCAATTACATATTTTAAATCACAGATGTCCCAATAAAATGTGACACCAGAAGTTCTATTAGTATTTTAAAAAAATCATGCATACCATTCGAGAACCCTGAATATTGATATAAGAAATAACATTCAAGCGTATCTATTGTGACCTGATAATTACATACATAAATATTAAACTATATAAGATGAATATTCAAAACATATCATAATAATACACACCCCAAAACCATAATGGTTTAGTTTCTCTGGAGACTAGATACACAATAATATTATTTCATGAATGATATTCAATATATCCATCAATGTTATTCTAACATAGTACCATTTTTATACATACCCTACTTGAAAACATTCTTCATAACATGGGAAAGGAAACTTAAGAAAGCGTGATCTTAGATTCTCATTAAGGATAAATAATTATGATATCAATCAATGATCATAGGTGTGAATAAGATAAGAATAAGTGTATGATAACAAGATAATAAATTATGAAAATAATTATTAATCAATAAATTATCCCTAATCATGTGTTATGAAATAGGTTTTTGTCATAAAAAAAATCATAAGTCATAAGGGTCTATAATCATCAATAATCAATAATGATCACTAATAAAATATCATTTGAATAAGATATATGTTTTTGGATGACACATAATCATATAAACTCATTTCCTTACTCAAATATCACTTTCAATACTATCATAGTAGAAACATTCCCCTAACGGTTTAGGTTCACTGCCCATTACAACATTTCCTTAGTCAAGGTCCACGCCCAGGGGATTAATTGTACACAGAGTCCCATAGAGGATTGGATTAACTCCCCATTTGATCATTTTAGTTTCAAGGTTCACTTCCAAAAATATCATAGTTGATAGAGTGACTTATTAAACTAATTTCACTCACCATTCAAGTTTATATTATCTCGTGAGATAAAATTCATTACCTAATGCATTGGAAGGAAGTATAATTCGATGAAAATGTATCTAATAATGAAAATAATAAAAAAATCCACAATATGATAAAAATATTCATAAATTATTCACATAATAACCATTGTAAAATAAAAGGGTTTACAAAATAATTCTTCATTACCTTATTATCCAATGTAATGTAACAATATTTATACACTCATCCTTAAAGCATCATCATTATAAGACATCCAAAGAAAGAATGTAGAATGTATCATAAGACCATATCCCCAGTGAATCATGATAATCATTAAAGTATATTAAGATCACTCAAAAATACCCTTAAAAGGGAAATTAAAAATTTCTTTAAAAAAAGAATAATATAATTTACTTTTAATATCATTAAAATAATAAAATTCTATGAATATTGAGAAAATTTATTTCTTTTAAAATAAACAAGGAAACATATTAATGAGGCTTGAATGAAAATAAAATTTATGATGGTGATAAATTCTATTCAAGATATATATATTAAAAGAGAAAAATATTTTTTTTTTCAATTTAGTAAAAATTCAAAAGCGAGTCATATATAATTTCGTTGAAGTTATTTATTTTAAAAAATTGTAATAAAATAAAAAGGTATTAAAAATAATATTTCACAAAGTTTTATTAATATATAAGAATATAAATAAATTATTTTTAATAACATATGAATAGAAAATAAATTCTTCTAAGAAAGAGGAAACAAGATAGACCATTCTTAAAAACATTTTATAAATCATTTTTAGAAAAACTTAGTGAAAAATGGTACAATTACAAGGAAATTCCTAGAATAATAAGAATAGAATAAAATAAATTATTTAAATTAAAATGAACATATTTTAAGAACCTGGATCCTCTTTTTCATGTATGGATCTTGATTTCGGGTTGTTTTTGAGGAAAAAAGGAATACAATGTAATTTTATAAGTACATGTCCTGTACCTAGGTGTACACATTGTTTACTCGGTTTCCATGTGTAACTATGTACTGGACACATAACAGCTGAGTACATTGACATATAGGTGACCTAGAATATCGCCAAATGCAGGGGTGAGTTGAGTCTTGTACACGATGTGTACATTAAATTAACTCAACATGTAATTTTCTTTTTATTTGATGAGTAAGAGTGGGGTTGTGTCTCATCCCCAAAAAACACATATTCTCCCATTGGTTCATAGAGGAGAGCGATGGAACACTGAATATATTAGAGTTTCTCCTAGTTCTCAATGTGAGCTCTAAGTGAGAAACCTCTAGGTGCATTGGATTCTTACTGGGGATTTCTCTCATTCCATAGAGCCTCTCTTTCTGATTCCTCTTCTCTTGTGGTTTATTCAAGGTTGAAAAAATTTAACCTATTTTTTGATGTACATCATTCTAGGTCGATTTTTGAGCTGATGTTCAAGAGTGTTCATTGTACAACACTAATGTAGGTGGTTTGTGCCTTTATTTGATTATCGTTGGATTATATATTCTTAGAGTGCCTAATACTTTTGTTTAGGGTATTGTGTGTTTTGGAATTTGACCCTGTTTAATTCCCACTATGGTTTGATTATTTTATTAAGGGTTTTTACCTATGAATGATATTGTATACCCTTTTATTTGACACCCCATGGGTGTGTTCCCTTGATTAGTTGTTTATGGCCATTTGGACGAGGTTTCATGTAAGGCATACCTTGTTTCCATGCATTGAATTATTTTGGATGGAGTTGATATATTATATAAATTTCAGGTGTTTTTCATGTGAATTTCAGCCATGTAGTAGTTTTGGATGACATGTGCTACTTTGATATGATATACACGCTGATCTTCCAATGGACCGTGAGATACTAGGACTAGGAAAATTATGGGGGCTTCATGTTTACTTACACATATCATTGAGATCCTTGGTGTAGACTAGACCCAAGGGTATTGACCATGAGAGATACCCAGGAGGTTTCTCATTATTTATTCATGTTATGTTTACCTAAGGTGTATTTACCATGAGATATACCATGAGAATGTGTATAAATTATTGATTCTATGTTAACCTAGGGAGTATTGACTGTGAGAGCTACCTAGAGGTCATGAATAAATTATTGATGCTATGCAGACTAGGGTTATTAATTATGAGATCTACCTAGGAAGTCATTATCATTACTCTATTATATGAGGTAACATAGTGGTTATACCAAGATAGCTTTCCCAGAGTGTTGTTAGTGGATGATTGAATGATTGTGAAGAGTCTACCAAACCAAAGAACAAGCTTGGGCTCTGTTATACTTAGTTGTTTAGACGGTCTTTTTAGATTTTTGTTTTTAATATTTAAAGGAGGAATTTAAATCTTATGCTATATTTTGGGATTCATTATTCAATGGTTTTAATAATTATTAAATGAAAATGAATCTAATTAAAAACTGTAGGATTGTTTACTTTTGAGTAATTCCTAGTTTATTGATTCATTTCTACACATTTCCTGTTATATATATTCAATGACTATTAGGCACAGATCTTTTGGTGGTTTCCTTATAGGATTAGTCTCCAACCCTATTTGGGTCATGCTTTTGAGCCCAAATCTATTATTTGGTTGTAGGTACTGATAAGGGAATGTTCCCTTCTACATCATGTACTTGATTGCTATTGGAGCAGTAGAGCATGTGACCAAGCTAAGGCTTACGATGTTTTTGGAGTTTCTGTTTTTCTGTACTTTGTTTTCAATATTTTATTTTCAACATTGTGACTTGTTTTTATACTTTCTTAGATATGTGACATGCAATATTTATATATTTTCTCTAGCTGTTTTATTAGTATCAGTCATCTCTTGTTTACTTTGTTGATTGGTATTACAACTTCTGCTACTATTTACTATTTGTTTCAGTTTTGTTTCCCCATCAATGAGGTCACAGTTTCTACACAAGGCCCTCGCTTCTAATCAGAATCCTTTGTCATTCGGGGGAAATGCACTTCAGGGAATGTGACCAACCGAGTACGAGGAACCTTCGGGTAACACCTTGATCTTGTACATTACAAAATGGTATCAGAACAATTTCTTTTTTCACTTGGAATTAATATTTGGATCCTATAGACAGTGATAGAAAGGAATAGTTCATTGTTAATATGCTTTTCCCAGTATTATTTAACCTGTGTATAGGGAAAATCCAACCTACATCCAATATTTCATTTTTTTTGGTTTTTCAATTCTTATAGTTGATTTGATTTCATCATTGGGTGATTCACTTGTTGTGTTCTATTATCATTGATATTATTGAGGTTCTATTTATGTTTCAACCATTTGAGATGAGGGTAAGCCATATCATGCCTCATATAGGAACTTGATTGAGATATTATTCCAAGCAATTTTTTCATGCCTTTTATAGTGAATTACCGATTGCATGTTGTTGTGATAGATGTTGTGATAGATATTCATGTTGTTGTGATAGATGTCGTGATAGAATACCTTCTATTATTATAGGGTATTGGAATATTTAAGGTTTTATTTGGATTGATTCCAGACATTGGTCCTTGAGGTGTTACGGTCTCTCTTGGATAATAATTATGTTGATCATGTTTGAAATTTATTTGAATTTTGTTATGTTTTGAAATCAATAAGGATTCCAAAAATTGATTTGAAGAAGTATGAGCTATCACAGGTCAGAATTTTTCATAACTTGGACAAGATTATATGTTTTAATGGTTCTATAGAAGTCTTAGAGTCTTACTCTCTGAAAACCCAGTTAACACATCATGTGGTGTTATGAACACATTCCATGTGTTCTTCTATTTTGGAAGAACATACTTTTCTTAAGTACATGTTGTTTACTGGGAGTATATGCCATATAGTGCATGACAGTGTGATTGAACGTGTGAGCATAGAAATGGGTTGGGAAACATTTGATAGAACATGCCGTGTTTGGATTGTACTTTCAAGGTTATAGAGAACCTTGTATCCGACTGTGTGACCAATCAAATAGGTGGATGAAATTAATGTTGTACATGATGTGTCTCATTTATGAATATCATTATTTATCAACCCTGTATCTTACCGCGTGACCAATTACACAAGTAGATGGAACATAACTAGTATACAATGTGTCTATGGTGAACACTATGTGCAGTGTTACCTAGGAGAGAACCATGTAGTGCTATCTGCGTAAAAGAACATGGGAAAGAGGGAAAATTCACGTACACACCTTGTCATTGGAGGAACACAAAGTGTGTATGGGTGTTAAATTAATAGGTTTGGAAGAGGTACATGCCATGTTAAATGATTAAGGGAACATGCTAGGTAGAGGTTATACATGTCGTGTAACCATATTTCAAAAAAATGAATGTTTATTCTTCTATTCCTTTCATGAAATTCTAAGTAGTTGTCCTTGATAATATTGAACCGATTTGTGCACTTCACCTTGCAGAGTCATGCCACCATGACATCCTCTAACCGTATGATAGATACATGGAAATGATCAGACACCTGAAATAGTAGATGATGAACTACCATCAGATCCTCCCATCATGTCCATCCGGGCACCAACTGTTATACTGGATGTAGGTGCTGATGCAATGTTCCATGGAGGATTTTTGAGGATGATGAAGTCCTTTTAGGGAGCACCACATCCTACCCAGAATATGGAAAAGTTTACGGGGATCTTCTAGAAACAACATTTTCCCACTTTTTCAAGGTATGGAGGACCATAGGCTGTAGAGTCATGGTTGAAGGCCATGCTTCCTACCTCTGAGCAACTAGAGATGCCTCTAGAGAGGAGGGTGAAGCTCACAACGTACATGCTATGTGATTCCGCCAAGAGATGGTGGGTTGTTTTCTCATAGGCGGGAAATCATTGGGATATGGTTTGGGAAGAGTTTCAGTGTACATAATAAGACTACTTCTATGAAGAGATGTTGAGGGATGATCGAGCCTGAGAGTTCATGTATTTGGAGCACAATGATCTTTCAGTGACTAATTACTCTTCTAATTTTCAGAGCTTCAACATTTTTCACCTATTCTTGGAGGTGAAGAGTTATCTCTGGCTAAGATATTTGAAGATGGTATTAGGAATGACATATGATCATGGGTGAATGTTTTTAGGATGACTTTGTTGATGGCTATTGTGAACTAGACAGTGATTACCGAGTGTAACCTGAGGGAGTTGGGAGCTGCAAGCGAGGGTGGTTTGGAATCTTAGGCTGGTACTCCTTTGTTTGATAACAGGAAGTGACATAAGGAGATTTTAACTATTGATTCTAGTAGTAGGGATATATCTATAGGTATCCATGTGTGGTGATACAAATGCGGGAAGAGTGGGAACATAATAAATTAGTGCCTAAGAGACCCAGTTGAGTGCCGATATTGTGAAAATACAGGTCCACTTCATCATTTTTTCCGATTTTTCTCACCAGCACGCAGTGAGAGGGGATCGGTTATCACTCTAAATTCAGAAGTAGGACCACCGAGTTCTCCTTAGTTTAGGAACTGGAGTTCGTCAAGTCATCCAGGATGAGGAGGTGTTCATGGATATGGTAGTCATGATTTTGGTTTTTAGTGATAGAAGGGGGGATTAGCTTAGGGTATTCAGGAAGTGTCATGGGTCCGCGGTACAGGTTGGACTTTTGTAGTGGATCATTCCTAGTAATAGAAGTATCATAGACCCTCTACAGTTAAAGGTGAAATTCCATTTGCCTTAGTTTTACCTTATTCTCTTTTTGATACAGGGTATTCCCATAGTTTCATATCTATTTACATTATAGAGAGCCTTGGTATCTACATCATTACTTATGATGATGTAATGATCCTAGACACTCTATTGGGGATTAGGAAATCTAGTGTATGTCAGTAAAAGGAGTGACATCTTGAGGTTAGTGGGTGTCACTTCTTATGGTACCTTCATGTCTTAGAAAATACAGGATTTGATGTTATTCTCGAAATAGAATGCTTGGTCTCCTTTTAGTCCTTTTTATACTTCTATCATCGGAGGGTGAGTTTCACGTCACCATAGGGTAGGTCTTTTCTATACAAGGGAGAATGGGATGTCCAGGAGAGCAGAGCGGGACCTAAGCATCATGGGTTGGGAAGAATTATGGCCTATATATGTAGTTTATATCTTAATGGATAGGGTACTTCATATATGGACTATTCTCTTTTGGTGGATCATCTCAGATATATCATTCAAGACAAAATTTCTAGTTTACCTCGAGAGATAGAGGTAGATTTATATATTCATCATGTGTTAGGAGCATCACCAGTTTCCATTCCTATTTATAGGATGGCTGCACCAGAGTTATTGGAACTCAATAAATAGTTAGAGGTGTTGTAGTAAAATGATTTCATCAAAACCATTACTTCTCCTTGGGGTTTTCCTGTCTTGTTTCTGAAAAATGTAGACGGTACAGCCATACACTGTGTGGATTATCAGAAACTGAAATAGTTGATGGTCAAGAACTGATATCCCTACCAAGGATTTATGATCTCCTTGATCAGTTTTGTGGATCCCAGGTGTTCTCGATGATTGAATTCAGATCCAGTTATCATTAGTCGCATGTTAGACCATCATAAATTCCCCTTACATCATTTCAGAGCAGGTATGGTCTATACGATTTTTTGGTCATGTCGTTTGGCCTCGCAAACATGCAAACAGTTTTCATGGAACTAATAAACTGATTGATCCATACTTACATGGACTTTATTGTGGTTGTATTAATGTAAAATATCATGGTGTACTCCCACACTCGACACAACCTTGACATCCATCTTGAGATCATTTTTAGTACACTGAGAGAGCATTAGTTATATGATATACTCTCAAAATTCAACTATTTAATGGACCAAATTAACTTATTATGTCATGTTATCTCATAGATAGGAGTATCAATAGACCTTCATAAATTTATAGAAGTTGTTTCCTAGGATAAACTGAATAACGTCATTGAGGTACGAAGATTTCTAGGGTTGGATGGTTACTAAATTCCCTTTATACAAGACTTTTCCTACTTAACAGCACCACTGATGGACCTAACTAAGGACGGTTCCAAGTACTTGTGGACATATTCCTACAATTCATCCTTATAGGAGTTGAAAGGGAGAATTACTTCAGCACTAATACTGCGTTTTCCAAAGATAAGCAAGAGCTACACCATTTACTATGATGCATCATGTATTGGGGTTAGATGAGTTCTTATGTATGGGGAAGTAGTCTTTGTATATGGGTCTTGGTAGTTGAAGCCACATGAGAAAAATTACCAAACACATGATCTTGAGTTAGCTGCAGGTGTTCAAGCTTTACACTGTTGGATATATTATCTTTTAAAATATAATTTTATGGTTTTCACTAACCAAAAAAGTCACAAGTATATCTTTACTCAGCCTGATCTGAATTGTAGACATCAAATGGGGTTGAGTATCTTTTGTCTTTTGAATTTGAGCTTTCCAACATGCCTGGGAAAAGAAACACATTGGTATAAGCATTGAGTAGGATGACTTAGATACAGGCAGTTCAAGAGGCTAGTAGTGAGTAAAAGCTAATGGATCTATTCTATGAGATGCATTTGGAGGTTAAAGATAGATAGGGGAAAACTTTTCATTCTTCTATATCTCTTAATTATACTCTACTATATCGAGTGTGAGGGTAAAAGATATCAGGTTTTGAAGTCCTAGTCCTATGGGGGAGTGTATCAAGAGAGGAACCTACTCTTGGGTGTATTATAGGTGACGATGAGGTCTTCTGTTTTCATGGTTGTGTATGGGTGTCCGCAAACATACGTGAGGATATGATGCGATATTTTAATTCTTTGATTTGGGAAGCTCATCCTTGTGTCACTATGATGTATCAAGATCTACACTTTTAGTATTGGTGGCAAGGTATGAAGAGGAATAAAACTAGTTTTGTTATTGGATGTTCCACTTTTCAGTAGGTGAAGGCAGATAATTTGGAACTGGTAGGACATTTATAGCAGCTAACCATTCTCGTGAAGTAGCTGAATGTTGTCGCGATGGAATTAATGATGGGTTTACCAAGTTTTCCTTGAGGTAATTATGTGGTTTTGGTTGTTGTTGGAATAATTGTGAAGGTTTCACATTTCTTTCCAATCAATGAGACCTTTAGTGATCATGATCTTGGAGGGTTGTTCATCCAAGAGATTGTATATTCTCATGGGGTTATACACTCTATTAATTTAAACAGGGATTCCCAGTTTACCTTTCTTTTCTGGAAGGGACTATAGAGGTATTTGGGTATATAGGTACATCTGAGTACATTTCTGTGTAGGTGACTTGGAATACCACCTAAAGCGAGGGCCACTTGAGGCTAGTACATAGTGTGTACATCAAATGAACACACCATGTAATTTTCTTTTTCTTGTGTGATTTTAGGTGTGGTCATGTATCATCCCTAGAAAAAAAATCTTCTCCCATAGTTCGTACAGGAGAGTGATAGAATAATGAAGATCTTATAGCTCCTCCCGGCTCTCCATATGAGCTCCGATTGAGACACCACTGGGTGCGTTGGATTCCCACTAGTGAGTTCTCTATTTCCATATATCATCTATTACTTAATTCCTCTTCTCTCATGGGTTATTAATGTTTAGATTATTTTAACCTTTTTATAGATATACATTGTTCAAGGTTGATTCAAGGGTCGAAGATCAAGAGTGTTCATAATACAACATCATTGTAGGTGGTTTGTGCCTTTATTTTATTTTCGTTGGATTATATATGCTTAATGTGATGTATAACTATATTTGGAGAATTTTGTTTTTTGGAATTAGACCATGTTTAATGCCTACTATGGTTTGATTTTTTGAATAAGGTTAGTTTCCAATGAATGGGATTGAATACCTTTGTTATGGGACACCACATGGGTGTGTTCCCTTGATTAGTTGTTTAAGGCCGTTTGGCCTTGGTTTCTGTGAGGCATGAATTGTTTCCTTGCCATGATTTTTTAGGATGGTGTTGATTGATTATATTAATTTCATGTGTTGTAATTATTATTTCCAAACATGTAGTTTTTTTATATTATATGGATGCTTTAACATGATTTGCGCGTTGATCTTCCAATGGACCATGAGGGCCTTGGACACAAAAAAATGTGGGGGTCTCAATGTTTATTTACGCAGGATCATGAGAGAATTGGTGTAGAATGGACCTAAGGGTATTGAACAAGAGAACTACCATGGAGCTCATTTATGATTTAATAATTCTATGTTACCCAGGGGTGTTGACCGTGAGTGATACTTGGAGGCTATGTACAACTTATTAATGCTATGTTGACCCAGGGGGTAATGATAGTGAGAGCTACCCGTAGGTCATGTATAAATTAATAATTCTATGTAGACCAGGGGTATTAACTATGAGTTCTGCCCAAGAGGTTGTTATCATTACTTTATTCTATGTGGGACCATAGAGGATAGACCATGAGAGATTTAGCATAGGATCGGTTGTGGATGATTGAATGATTGTGGCGAGTGTGTCAAGCCAAATCAAAATATTGGACTATATCTTAATTGGTTGTTTAGATGTTCTTTTGAGATGTTTTTTATCACTATTTCATGGAGGGATATAGAGCTTAGGCTAGATCCCATGATTTATTATTTAACATTTTGAATAATTTTTGAATGAAAATGAATATAATTAAAATTGTGGGATTATTTACTTTTGAGTACTTCCATGTTTGTTGCTACATTTCTGCAAATTTACAGCTATATATATTCACTGACTGTTGGGCATAGATATTCTAGTGGTTGCCTACTGTTATTAGGCTCACACTCTATTTGTGTCATGAATTGGGTCCCAAATAGATTATTTAATTGTAGGTATAGATAAGGGAAAGTTCCCTTTTTCATTAGGAACTTGAGAGTTGTTGGAGCTGGAGTGCATGGGCCAAGATGAGGCTTGTCGTTATGTTGGAGTTTCTATTTTTCTATACATTGGTTTCATTATTGTATTTCCAATATTGGGACTTGTTTTACTTCTTTACTAGATATATGTGATGTTAATTATTTATATATGTTCTATAGTTGTTTTAATATTATTAGTCTTCCATTGTTTAATTTTTATTATGGTATTAATTATTCTTCTACTGTTTAATATTTTTTTCTGTTGTTTTACTCTCCCAATGAGGTCATAGTTTACCCACTATCACACCAAAGGCCCTCACTTCTATTTGTTTACCATTGGAATTTTTTGAAATTATCTTGAGGACATGTGAACAATCGGGTATGGGGCGCCTTTGGGAGGCACCCAGATCTAGGACTGTCACGACCCGTCCTCGGGGCCCGTGCCGTGACTACCCCAAGCCCGCCTTCCATAGGCCAGGGGCTAGAGACTAGCACCAAGGCATAAATCCCAACAAAAGGGAATGCATTGCCTCTGAAAAGTAAACAAGCACCACAGAGAAAGCAAGCAGAAAAGTAAACACTACGTAAAAACTGTAACAAGCTGTGCTGAAAGTAAAAGGGGCCAGAAATACAAGCCCAATTGTAAAGTACAACTGAATGGAAAAACAGCAACTGAAAAGAAAAGCCGCAGTGTCGAGCCCTCGTCTGGAAGTCCCACCTGAAGGGTGGGTACAGATATCCTCCACAGCTCCTCGGTCCAGCCGTCTGCTCTGAGTACGTCTCGCCCAGTGGTCCACCTCCAGGTAACGTCCTGCTCCGCAAGCCACCACCACGATCAGTGTTGTCCGTCGTCTGCAACCAACACAATGAAGTGCGGGCATAGCCCGTGCAGGGGTGAGTATAAGCTACTCAGTAGGGACCCCGAGACCCCTGAAGGACTCCCAAAATCCACAAAGGATAAAACACAAAGGAAATATACAAACACGAAGTAACAACCGACACTGCTTAGGTATATTCCCATACATATACCTAAGTCATCAATTCCAATACGCTCCAACCTCCGAGCCCAAGTACAACTCAGTCCACATAGGAAAGTATACGTATTCCACACAGGAAAGCAAAACGTAATCCACACGGGATAGCACAACACAATCCACACAGGAAGGTAAATAGGGTTCAGCTCACACAGGTATACATCTTCAAAGACGATAGAGATGATCACTGATCCATCTAAGTCGTCGGACCCATAAAGGATCGATAGGTACTAACCCCACAAAGACCCACACAGGATCGGACCCACACAGGATCTGTAGGCGCTGGTTCACACAGGACCACTGAGCGCTGACCCACACAGGATCGGACCCACAAATAATCGGTAGCACTGATCCACACAGAATCGCTGAGTGCTATAGTCGTCGACGTCGAATCCACTAAGGATCTCTGCACAGTCGTCGTCGCAGTCACAGTAGCAGTCGCAGCCAGCTCTAGGGTTCCCGCAGACAGCAAGATCGTTCGGGAGGGTCCGCTCCACGAGCCGAGAGGCTGATACATCAACTGTCACATAGACCAGAGTTGATGTATCCAAAAGTTCTATATCGTCAACAGGAACTCAACGCAACAGATGGCGCGTCAATCGGACACCCGATCTGAGAGTTATTGGCTTTTTCGTCCCAGGAGCCCGGTTGGTTTTTAAGGCAAAACCAACCCGACCGTACTCCACCTGCGTCCAAACATCGGGAGGAGTATGCCAAAAGGTCTGTCTCACTAAGAGGAACTCAACAAAGCAGACGGCACGTCAATCGGACGTCCGTAGCTCAAGATATGAGTGTTTCCACTCCAAGGGCCCGGTTGGTTTCGTGTACGAACCAACCTGGCCGAACTCAATGTAATCTGAACCCTTGAGTGCGATATACCTAAACGACCGTCTCGATCCAAGGATCGTATTGCCACTGACGGCGCGTCGTTTGGAGGTTTGTAGCCCAAGTTATGGGCATTTTATCCTAAACAGTTCGGTATCGGGCGTTTCGGGCTCGGGCCGACCCGGCCCGAGACCCCCCCAGCTGGCCCGAACCGGGTCGACTCGCCCCGGACAGGGTCGGCCCGGCCCGGCACGGCCCGGCCCGGCGCGCCCTGGCCCGGCGCGGCCCGGCCCGGCCGGGCCTGGCGGACTGGTCGGGCGCCGGTCCGGCTCAAGGCAGCGCGCTGGGTGCGCTGCCAGCTCGGCCTTCGGCCGAGCTGATTGAGAAACGGGGGGCGCCAGCCCCCCCCCCCCCCCCACCTTGTGAAACCGCGACCCCCCTCATTATGGGGGGCCGTTTTTATGCTGGCCGAGGGAATTTAATTCCCCCGGCATTCCCACTTCCGGCCGGCCCGACCTGGCCAGCCGGTTCCTTCTCAAAGGGACCGGCAAAGGCCGGTCCCCTTCTGGCTTCCGACACTGGCGGCCCGGTAGGCCGCCGGTCACCTTCTACCGCCACGGCCCGGAACAGGCCGCGGCCTTTGCCGTCCGACATGGTGCGATGGCACCGCGCCCCTCCGCCGCGGCCCCGCTCCGTTCGCGGCGTCCTCGTTTTCCTTCGACGCGGCGCGACAGCATCGCGTCCTTGAAATCCTTTCCACGGCGCGGCGCGACGGCGCCGCACATATGTTCTGCATGCAACCGTGTGGTGCGACGGCACCACACTTCCTTGTACCATCCACAAAGTAAACATTCATGAAAATTTGGAGGAGGTTCGGCCGTGTTTGTGCGGACCGGCCCCCTCGCGTTATTCGATATCAAATAGTCGAAAACCACGATGTTCGACATGCAAGAATCAAGAACGGAAACATTTAATTAAATAAAAATAAACCCCTACCTCGGTTTCAAGTGCGGATCATGTCAACAAGCCACGGAAGAAAAGCGTCGCGGAGGTCGGGCGTTGCGGTAATCGAATGTCGATTCCGTTGACGTCAAGGTGCGTCCGAAGAGGTATCGTCGCTTGAGAAGTGTTGTAAGCTGACGAAGAAAGTCCGAGGAGGAAACGACATCTCCTTTCGTTGACACGGGAAGAAGATTGAAAGAAGCGGCGTCATCGATCTTCGGAAACACACCCGTTGCGAAGAAGAGAAGAGACGGCACGTCTTTCTCTTCTTATGGTGACGACGTTCTTCGTCGGAGCCTAAGTGTTCTTTGTGTTCTTCGCCGTGGTTGAAGAAGATGAAGAATGCTTCCCAAATTCTCTCAAGGTGGCACGAGAAAACTAACCAAAATAAAATAAGATGAAGCCTTATTTTATTTACACAACTTCACCTCTTTGAATTTCAAAAGTTTGAAAAACAATAACTCATCTCAATTAAAACTCAAGTTGTCAAAATTAAATTGAGTGGGGTTATTGGGAGTTTAAAGGGGAGTTGAGGAGTTAGGGTTCGTGTGGGCCCCACCACACTTAATCCTCTCAAGGGAGGTTAAGTGGATGTGGGTCCCACCTCTAACTCCCTTTGGGAGGATATAACCAACATGGTTTAAAATAAATTGTGTTTCCACAATTTATTTAACTTCTTTTAAAATCCCCCAAAACTAACTCTCAACCCGCATAAAACCCAACCTTGGAAAAGGTCTCCTTAAGCGAATATCGGCGATGCGAGTTCATCGGTGCCCTAATAATTCTATTCCGGGCACCAGTTCAAAAGTTAGAAATTCCCGCTCGTTCGTTCACTGAACGTACCCGAGCCAAACTTCAGAAATTAATTTCGGGCACACCGGGCCTCGGAATCAGGTGCCGTCAGAAACCGCGCTCTTGTAAAATTTTAAAGAAAATTAAGAAAAAATTTCCCTTGAATTTTAAAGGTCTTTAAATTACTCCCACCTTAGGGCTTTACGTCCCCGTAAAGATACATCAAAACTAGGGAAACAAATGAGGGTACTGAGCACGCATCTGAGCCTCCCACTCCCAAGTGCTCTCCTGTAGATTCTCGTGCTGCCATCTGATGTGCACTAGAGGAATCGACCGTCCACGTAGGACCCTCTCCTGTCGATCCTCAATCTCCACCGGGACCTCTGTAAAAGTCGCCCCATCGTCAATGTCAAGCTCCCCATGGTCAATGATGTGCGTCGGGTCATGCACGTATCTCCTCACCTGAGACACGTGGAAGACGTCGTGCACCCAGTGCAACTGAGGTGGTAGAGCCAGGTGATAAGCCACCTCGCCAATCCTGCTGAGGACCTGGAAAGGTCCGATGAAGCGCGGAGATAACTTGCCGCCTCGACCAAATCTCCGCATACCACGTCGAGGTGAGACCCGCAAGAAGACATGGTCGCCATCCTCGAACTCTAGTGGCCTCCACCTCCTGAAAGCGTATGACTTCTACCGGCTCTGAGCTGTCCTCATCCGCTCCTGGATGACCTGGACCTTCTCTATCGTGGCCTGGACCATCTCCGGTCCCACAAGTGCTGACTCCCCCGGGACTGTCCAGCACAAAGGAGATCTACCAGGTCGGTCGTACAACGCCTCGTACGGTGCCATCCCGATGGTGGAGTGGTAGCTGTTGTTGTACGCAAACTACACAAAGGGTAGGTGGTCCTCCCAGCTATGACCAAAGTCGAGGACACATGCGCAGAGCATGTCCTCGAGAGTCTGAATGGTCCTCTCCATCTGACCATCCGTCTGAGGGTGAAAGACTGTGCTCAGACGTAGCTGCGTCCAGAACTCCTCCTAAAACCCCTTCCAAAGCCGAAAAGTAAAGCGAGCATCTCGATAGGAGACAATAGAAGATGGCACACCGTGAAGCCGTACAATCTCTTGAACGTAATGTCGTCCCAAGCTCTCCACTGAGCCCTGCTCTCTGATGGGTAAGAAGTGAGCCGACTTGGGGATTCGGTCGACAATCACCCAGATGGAGTCGTGACCTCTGGAAGTGCGTGGAAGTCCAGTCACAAAGTCCATAGATATGTCGTCCCACTTCCACTCTGGAACCTCCAAGGGATGTACCAAGCCTGCTGGTACCTGGTGCTCAGCCTTCACCTGCTGGCAGGTGAGGCATCGAGAAACGAACACTGCCACAACCTTCTTCAAGCCTGGCCACCAGTGCTGTCGTCTGAGGTCCTGGTACATCTTCTCCACTCCAGGATGTACCACCAAAGGAGAAGTGTGAAACTCTCTCATCACCTCCTCCCGTAAAGCAACTAGTACCAAGGTACATCCTCTGAAAATGATGTCGTGCTCTGCTCCAAAGGAGAAACCATCAGGTGCCTGTCCTGAGGATATCTATGCACCCCGCGTCTCACAGTCAGCGTCCCCACGCTGTGCCTCTCTGACTCGCTGCAGTAGTGGAGGAGTGACTATGAGAGACTGAAGGAAGGCTGCTCCAACTCTATCCACAAAGAAAATCTACAAAGAGGCTAGCTGCTCTATCTCCTCCTCAAGTATTTGAATGCCCGTCCTCCTGCTGAGGGCATCGGCTACCACGTTCCCCTTCCCAGGAGTATAGACTATCTCAAAGTCATAATCCTGGAGGAACTCGAGCCATAATCGTTGTCTCAGGTTCAGGTCCTTCTGCGAGAAGATATACCTGAGACTCTGATGATCAGAAAAGACTGTAAAGCGCTCGCCCATCAGATAGTGTCGCCATGTCATCAATGCGAAGACAACTGCTGCTAACTCCAGGTCAAGGGTAGCGTAATTCTGCTCATGCGGCCTCCACTGACGTGATCCATAGGCAATAACCACCCACTCCTGCATCAGGACACATCCGAGTCTGGTCCCTGATGCATCGCAATAAACTACGTACCCTACTCCCTCCTCAGGAAACCTCAAGATAGGTGTGCTGGTCAATCTCTGTCTCAGCTCCTGGAAGCTCTGCTGACATCTGTCTGACCACACGAAGGGTTTCCCCATCTTCGTCAAAGCTTACAGTGGTGCCGCAACTCTAGAGAAGTCTGGAACGAATCTCTTATAGTATCCGGCTAGTCCCAAGAAAATCCAAACCGCTGTCACGCTTCTGGGTGGCTCTCAAGCTAACACTGCCTCGATCTTCACAGGATCCACTGCAAATCCCGCCTCAGAGATGACGTGTCCCAAGAAGTGGACCTCACGTATCCAGAACTGGCACTTCGAGAGCTTACCATAAATATGGAGCTCTCAGAGTGTGTCTAGTACAACCCGTAAGTGGTAGGCGTGCTCCTCCTCAGTCGTCGAGTATATCAAAATGTCGTCGATGAAGACCACGATAAATCGATCGAGGTATGGCTGAAAGGTCCTGTTCATGAGGGCCATGAACACTGCTGGAGGATTGGTTACGCCGAAGGTCATAACCAAGAACTCATAGTGGCCATACCGACATCTGAAGGCCGTCTTCTGCACGTCCTCGTCTGTAACTCTGAGCTGATGATAGCCTGACCTGAGGTATATCTTCGAGAACCACCGTGCTCCCTTGAGCTGATCAAAGAGGTCATCAATACTCGGTAGCAGATACTTGTTCCTCATTGTCACCTGGTTCAGGCGAAGATAGTCAACACAAATTCTCAAGCTCCCGTCCGCCTTCTTGGCGAACAATATCAGGGAAGCCCAGGGTGAAACAATGGTTCGGATGAACCCCTTGCCCTGCAAGTCCTCTAACTGTACCCATAGCTCTCGAAGCTCGGCGGGGGTCATCCGATATGCTGGAGTCGATATCGGAGCTGTACCGGGGTACAGGTCAATATAAAAGTCTACCTCTCTACGAGGAGGTAACCCTAGAACGTCGTCGGGGAAGATGTACGCAAACTGATCCACCACTGCAGGAAAACCAGGACTTCGCACGTCAACTACTCCTAGGATGAGGCTATCCAACTGATGAGTGATGGGTTTTCCTCTCCTCTACGAGAGTCCATCCTGTGCTGCAAAGGCTCCCTTCTCGCCGGTGAAGGTGAACCTGCTCCCGTCGGTGCATACACATCACACCTTGCGCCTAAAACAGTCAATCTGTGCATGGACCATAGATAACCAATCCATGCCCAAGATGACGTCGTAAGGCCTCGACACTGCTACAAGAAGATCCCAGCAGAATCTATCGCCTCCTAGAGTAAGCTCACACTACTGGAACCAGTGCCTAATCATCGATTCTGCTCCCGTAGAAGTCTCTAGCCGTAAGGATCGAGCCAACGGCTCTGTCGGAATCTCGGAGCTCCGAACAAGGGCAGCGGCTATGAAAGAGTGACTCGCTCCTGTGTCTATAAGAACTTCAGCAAGGGTGGAATAGACACAGATGGTACCTCGAATCATCTCTAGCGCGCCGTGGTCATAGGCCTCCGCTGCCTAGAGTTTTTCCTGTCTCTGCCAGCTGGCTCACTTTGGTCGGGGTGGACCTCCTGGTGGTGGTGGTGGTAGAGCCTCAAAGCGTCGTCCACCACCTGCTGCTCGGCCAGCTCCTCTGCCTCGTCCGCCTCCCCCCTGCGGACCGCCACGGTCGACCCTCTGCCTCTGCCTCAGTGGTCCCTCAACCGTCTGCTGATCCTCGGCATGACGGGTCGGGCAGTCACGAGCCATGTGGCCCTGCCCGCCGCACGAGTAGCACTGTCTGCCCCTCGAAAGACTGGCTCCACGCTGGGTGCCCCGCACTGCTGAGCCAGTGTCCTGAGGTCGTCTGCCTGAAGGTCTGCTCTTCCTGGGGCCCTGAGTCATCCGTCGATTGCCAGCTGCAAAAGACTCTGCCACGTTCCGCCCTGCGGTGGGTCTCGGCGCTGGTGTAGACTCAGCAAGAAATCTCTCGTTCAAAAGGGCCCGCTCCAGTACTCCTGTCTGAGTCAGAATGCTGAGGGAGATCAGTGATGCCCTGATCTTGTGTCTCAAACCATGCTCAAAGGTCCGAGCCCGGAAGAATGGGTCTCGTACCATGTCGGTCGAGTAGCGCGAGATATCGGTAAATCTCGCTGAGTACTGAGCGACCGTCATGCTGCCCTGCCGCAGATTAAGAAGCTCTTGAATGCGCACCGTACGGAGGGTGGCTGGGAAGAACTCTGAGTGGAAAAGGCTCTCAAAGTCCGTCCAAAGTAGAGATGCCACATCGTGCACCTGGAGCATCAAGCTCCACCATCGGCCCACTGATGCGTGCAGTAGGCTCGCAGCGAGGATCACCATGAGGTCTGCTGGTGTCCTCACTAGCCTAAAAACTTGTACGACTGCGTCCAGCCAGTCCTCGACTGCTTGGGGGTCTGTCTCCCCACGAAACCTGGGCGGTCGCTGGCGCTGAAACTCATGCAGTGAGCTGAGGCGACGTGCATTGTCAGCGGCTAGTGCTGGATGTATCGGTGGCTCGGTGGGTAGTGCTACCGCCGGTGCCACTGCTGAACAAGGGCCCCGCACCGAGGCCTCGTCGCTCGGTGGGCTATCATCACGCTCGACTCTCGGAACCCTAGCTGGCTGCCGTCGTGGGGCCATCCTGAAAAGGAAACAGGTGCGCCACGGTCAGAACAGTATACCTGATGAGCTGATACAAAGTGTTCACGAAGAAAACTTGAAAACACACATGCAATCAGTGTTTTCGTGCATTAAGTCGGAAATCAGAAGTCAGGGTCCTGGTGTACAGATACGTCGGCCGCCGCACCAACACTGGACTCCCTGGACTAATAACCACACTTAATATGCTAAACACTATTGCTTCACATAGAAAAGATCAGAGTTCGTGGTAGAACCGAACTCCTTTGATACCAATTTGTCACGACCCGTCCTCGGGGCCCGTGCCGTGACTTCCCCAAGCCCGCCTTCCATAGGCCAGGGGCTGGCGACTAGCACCAAGGCATAAATCCCAACAAAAGGGAAGGAATTGCCTTTGAAAAGTAAACTAGCACCATAGAGTAAGCAAGCAGAAAAGTAAACACTAAGTAAAAACTGTAACAAGCTGTGCTGAAAGTAAAAGGGGCCGGAAATACAAGCCCAACTATAAAGTACAACTGAAAGGAAAAACAACAACTGAAAAGAAAAGCCGCAGCGTCGAGCCATCGTCTGGAAGTTTCACCAGAAGGGTGGGTACAGATAGCCTCCACAGCTCCTCGGTCCAGCCGTCCGCTCCGAGTACGTCCCGCCCAGTGGTCCACCTCCAGGTACCGTCCTGCTCCGCAAGCCACCACCACGATCAGTGATGTCCGTCGTCTGCAACCAACACAACGAAGTGCGGGCATAGCCCATGCAGGGGTGAGTATAAGCTACTTAGTAGGGACCCCGAGACCCCTGAAGGTCTCCCAAAATCCACAAAGGATAAACCAAAAATGAATGATTCAAACACGAAGTAACAACCGACACTGCTTAGGTATATGCCCATACATATACCTAAGTCATCAATTCCAATACGCTCCAACCTCCGAGCCCAAGTACAACTCAGTCCACACAGGAAAGAATACGTATTATACACAGGAGAGAATAACGTAATCCACACAGGATAGCACAACACAATCCACACCGGAAGGTAAACAGGGTTCAGCTCACACAGGTATACATCTTCGAAGACGATAGAGATGATCACTGATCCATCTAAGTCGTCAGACCCACAAAGGATCGATAGGTACTAACCCCCGCAAAGACCCACATAGGATCAGACCCACATAGGATCTGTAGGCGCTGGTTCACATAGGACCGCTGAGCGCTGACCCACACAGGATCGGACGCACACAAGATCGGTAGCACTGATCCACACAGGATCGCTGAGTGCTGTAGTCGTCGTCGTCAAATCCACTAAGGATATCTGCATAGTCATCGTCGCAGTCACAGTAGCAGTCGCAGCCAGGTCTAGGGTTCCTGCACACAGCAAGCTCATTCGGGAGGGTCTGTTCCACGAGCCGAGAGGCTGATACATCAACTGTCACATAGACCAGAGTTGATGTATCCAAAAGTTCCGTATCATCAACAGGAACTCAACGCAACAGACGGCGCGTCAATCAGACGCCCGTTCTGAGAGTTATTGGCTTTTTCGTCCCAGGGGCCCGGTTGGTTTTTAAGGAAAAACCAACCCGACCGTACTCTACCTGCATCCAAACCTCGGGCGGAGTATTCCAAAAGCTCTGTCTCACTAAGAGGAACTCAACAAAGTTGACGACATGTCAATCGGACGTCCGTAGCTCATGATATGAGTGTTTCCGCTCCGAGGGCCCGGTTGGTTTCGTGTACGAACCAACCTGGCCGAACACAAAGTAATCCAAAACCTTGAGTGTGATATACTGAAACGACCGTCTCGATTCAATGATTGCATCGCCGCTGACAGCACATCGTTTGGAGGTCTGTAGCCCAAGTTATGGGCATTTGAACCTAAATAGTTCGGTATCGGGGGTTTCGGGCCTGGGCCGACCCGGCCCGAGACCCCCCGGCTGGCCGGAACCGGGTCGACCCACCTCGAACAGGGTCAGCCTGGCCCGGCCTGGCGGACCGGCCAGGCGCCGGTCCAACTCAAGGCAGCCCGCTGGGCGCGCTGCCAGCTCGGCCTTCGGCCGAGCTGATTGAGAAACGGGGGGTGCCTTCCCCCCCTTTGTGAAACTGTGGCCCCCCTCATTATGGGGGGGTCGTTTTTATACTGGCCGGGGGAATTTAATTCCCCCAGATTTCCCACTTCCGGCCGGCCCTACCTGGCCGGCCGGTTCCTTCTCAACGGGACCGGCAAAGGCCGGTCCCCTTCCGGCTTCCGACACCGGCGGCCCGGCTGGCCTCCAGTCACCATCTACCGCCGCGGCCCAGAACCGGCCGTAGCCTTTGCCGTCCGATGCGGTGCGACGGCACCGCGCCCCTCTGCCGTGGCCCCTCTCCAGTCGCGGCATCCTCATTTTCCTTCGACGCGGCGCGACGGCGTCGCGTCCTTGAAATCATTTCCACAGCACGGCGCGACGGTGCCGTGCATCTGTTCCGCATGCAACCACATGGTGCGATGGCACCACGCTTCCTTGTACCATCCACAAAGGAATCATTCATGAAAATATAGAGGAGGGTCGGCCATGTTTGTGCGGACTGGCCCCCTCGCGTTATTCAATATCAAATAGTCGAAAACCACGAAGTTCGACATGCAAGAATCAAGAACGGAAGCATTTAATTAAATAACAATAAACCCCTACCTTGGTTTCAAGTGCAGAGCACGTAAACAAGCCGCGGATGAAAAGGGTCACAGAGGTCGGGCGTCGCGGTAATCGAACGTCGATTCCGTTGATGTCAAGGTGCGTCCGAAAAGGTATCATCGCTGGAGAAGCTTCGTAAGCTGATAAAGAAAGTCCAAGGAGGAAACGACGTCTCCTTTCGTTGACACGGGAAGAAGATCGAAATAAGCAGCGTCGTCGATCTTCGGAAACACACCGGCTGCGAAGAAGAGAAGAGACGACACGTCTTTCTCTTCTTATGGTGACAACGTTCTTCGTCAGAGCCTAAGTGTTCTTCGTGTTCTTTGTCGTGGTTGAAGAAGATGAAGAATGCTTCCCAAATTCTCTAATGGTGGCAAGAGAATACTAACCAAAATAAAATAAGCTTAATCCTTATTTTATTTACACAACTTCGCCTCTTTGAATTTCAAAAGTTTGAAAAACAATAACTCATCTCAATTAAAACTCAAGTTGTCAAAATTAAATTGAGTGGAGTTATTGGGAGTTTAAAATGGAGTTGAGGAGTTAGGGTTCGTGTGGTCCCCACCACACTTAATCCTCTCAAGGGAGGTTAAGTGGATGTGGGTCCCACCTCTAACTCCCTTTGGGAGGATATAACCAACATGTTTTAAAATAAATTGTGTTTCCACAATTTATTTAACTTCTTTTAAAATCCCCCAAAACTAACTCTCAACCCGCATAAAACGCAACCTTGGAAAAGGTATCCTTAAGCGAATATCGGTGCTGTGAGTTTATCTGTGCCCTCGGAATTCGATTCTGGGCACCGGTTCAAAAGTTAGAAATTCCCGCTCGTTCATTCACTAAACGTACCCGAGCCAAACTTCGGAAATTAATTCCTGGCACACCGGGCCTCAGAATCAGGTGTCGTTTGAAACCGCGCTCTTGTAAAATTCTAAAGAAAATTAAGAAAAAATTTCCCTTGAATTTTATGGGTCTTTACAAGGACATTTCACATGTATTTTCCCTCAATGGAACTTATCATATACAATCTTGAATGGAAATGATTTTGTAATATAAGTTGTTACCACACATCATGAATTTCTTTATACTCCATCTTAAGTTATTGTATAAGAAATTTAAATTTATTATAAATCTATACAAAAAAGAATATTCAGACTCATATTAGAATATATTATTCTCTTATAATTTCTAATTACCAATTTATTAAAAATAATTAATTAAAATCAAAATTTAGGTGAAAACTAGTATGATTTCCATGCATGTTTTGGTATAATGGCTCTAGTACATGTTCCTTGGTTATGGTTTCATATTCTCTAGAATATTAATAATTTTTTCATAATATATATTCAATATAAACACTTTCATAACCATTCATTTAAGGTTGTAATGAAAAATAATCACATTACTCTATAGGGATGGTAAACCTTACTTACTCATGAGTAATGTTTTCCTTTTTCAATGAATGAAAATAAATAAATAGAAATAATAATATATAGTTATATAGTTATAAAAATAATATATATATAATATAATATAATTTCAATAAATCCATCTATATAACCATTAATGTATGACAGATATGAAAAAATCACATCGCTTCGTGGAGGTTGTAGTCTGCACATACTCATGCGCAACGTTATAGTTTTCTTGTGGATGAGAAAGAGATGAAAAATGTCTATAAAAATAACATAAAAACATATATATATATTAAATATACATATAAATTCATTTTAATATGTTCATATAACATTTTTCGTAGTTTCAAGAATAAAGAAACAAGAAAAATATTAGTAATTACATATACCTCTTCTTCAGGTATCTTACTTTGAAAAGAAACTTTAGGATTATTGGATAAATATTTTTTGAATACTAAAACCTAAAGGTAATGGGTATTTATGAAAGAAAATTTTTGGTAAGATATTTATCAAGAAAAAGGATAGTTTTAGTAAACGTAAGAGAGGATAGGAGGTCCCCTTTTATAAGTGGGGGGGGTAGCACACTTGTAATTATTAAGAATAATAAAATATAATAATGTAACACTCTTGGAAAAGTTGATTAAAATTAGATGAAGATAAAATAAATGATTTTATCTGATTTAAATACATTCATGTAATTCTATTTAGACAAAATTTTAGGTCATTTACATTGTAATCTCTTCAGTTTAACCCCTATTGACCCTCTTAACCTTTACTATAGTAAAGAACTTTTAAAAACGATTTATACTAATAATAAAAAAAATTATTCATCCATAATAAATATGTAAATTATTATTAAAAATATATAAAATTTTTATAAGATTTAATTTCTTCCGTTGATATAAATATATTTTAGAATAAGTGTACAAAATGAAACAAAAACATTTTATAGAAACTGTATTTTGAAGCATAAAATTAAATTTATTCTTCTTCCTTACCTAGGATAAAAATATATGAATATATATATATATATAACATTCTATACACATTTAATTCAAATAAATCACTATTTTTTAAACATTCAAATTACTAAGATAAAATTCACTTCACACAATAAAAATAATTTTTGGAAATATTTCTCTTTTTACCTTCAAATGCATTTATCTTTATTTATAACCTAAGGATAATAAATAATGGAATGATTACTAATTTTTTAAAATTAAGTAACAATATATTTAATCAAAATTAATGTACATTAGTGATCAAGACACATAATATATAGAAAAATAATATACATTAAAAATAGATCCCTTATCATAAAGTAATATTGTTATTAATATTTAAATTTGAGTATATATTTCTTAATCATTAATAAAACCATTTAATTTTGGAAAAAATTTATAATTTTTTTATTACTATTAAAAATATATAATCCAATGGATGGGTGATAACATTGACATTTAATAATAATATTTATTTAGTATATCACAGTTTGTTCAAACTCATTGTTGTGTGTAAAGTAAGATATCAAAGACAAAAAATATTATTAAAATATAAATATATAATAAAATATAGGGGTGTTTCATTCTAAACACTAATAATTTTTTCACCATATAAATTCTATCACTCTGATAAAAAAACCCCAGGATACTTCTTCTAAATTTTATCTACGGGTTTCCACGTAGCTCCCTCAATATTTATGGTTTCCCCACAAAACATTGACCAAGTGTGTGATCCTATTCTACAACAATTTTTATCTTTGATCTAGAATATCTAACCTTTTTTATTTATAAGATATATCATACTA
Source organism: Viscum album (assembly GCA_963277665.1). Taxonomy (NCBI): domain Eukaryota; kingdom Viridiplantae; phylum Streptophyta; class Magnoliopsida; order Santalales; family Viscaceae; genus Viscum; species Viscum album. The sequence goes on along the minus strand of OY728148.1, from coordinate 401,804,910 downwards.
TAGTGGTATGAATATTGATTTTAGTATATTTTAAAGATCACTTTTATACTTACCCATTAGTGATACAAGGAACACATCGTGAAATTGAAAGATATTTAGTAGAAGCAATGTCAAATAAGCAACCATCCATATAAAATCAACAATTTAAAAGTGGATGATATATCAAGGGATAATATTTAAATTATTTCCAAATATCAAAACCTTTTTACAATGCTATTTTTGTAGGAATTCCTTGTAACAATCATTTAACTATAGATCCTTCCAATGATTATCAGCACAAATTATCCTTCAACTCTGAGATACCCTACTGTATTATTGAATGGATCTATCCATGAATGATATTTCGCAAGCTAGTTCAATTCCTAATATATTTCACTATCTAACATCATCCCAACACATTTTAGTTTATCACTCTTTACCATATAGGTATTCAAAAGCATTAATCCCAATTTTCTACTAAAAAATAGTATTATAATAAAAATATTTTCAAGAAATGTGTTGATCGAAACATTATTTAAAATAAATATATTAATATCTCAACATATCGTATTGGTTTTTAATAGTCCTTATAAAATTAAAACCTATTTGAGGATGATATGAGGTTATAATTATCAAATAAGTATTCAAATATTTCTGAAGGATTCTACTAAACATCAAGGTAATACTTGGATCTCAATTAGATATGATTGAGATTAGTACCCCTTGAATCCTGAACACATCATTAATTTATATCATGGAATTATTTTCAAGAGGGAAATATTATATGATAGTAATTAAATGTACCGATTTCATAAGGTGATAAACAATAACTCAAATAGAATTATTCCCTTTAGATGACTTCGGGAGACCCGCAAAGGATTCCTGATGTTCCAAAAGATCTAATATCAACTAATAGGGGGGCTGAATATTTATTTTTATTTTTATAAATTTCAGTACTTTTTAAAACATATCCCCTGTAATATATTAATATTTATTTTCTTATCAATTTTTTAGTAAATAATCTCTCCTGAAAATTTTGTTTATAAAGTAAATCACAAAATATTTACAAGGTTCAGCCTCATTGTGAGAACCTACATCCTTTCCATAAAAAATCCTATGGATATATGGAAATACAATCTTATAAAGAATAGAATATAACTTATGACAACTCCAATTATACACCTTCTATCTCTGAATATAAAATATTATTACGACAACTGTTAGTTTACAAATTTCGATTAAAAAACATTTGATCTAGAATAAAAGCATAAGAATTTATTCAGTTTGGTCCACAAATTCTTCATATGTGTCCTCAATATAATTTTTATGGATATGATTCTCTTAATATGATGAAGTAAATAAGACTCTACCTCACTCAATATGAACTTCTCAAACTCTTCTCAAACACTCATTCAAATATTCCTCAGTCCGATTGACTCTATATGTTAAACTCAATATGATGAAATAATTCTCAATATAAAGAACTCAAACTCCAGCCAAATGATTAATATGATCTTCTTCAGTCATATTAACTCAATAAAATTATCAAGTCTAGTAAAGAATACATTTAGGTTTCTTATGTTCTACTGAGATCTCATTCCAGAATGAAATTTCACTCAAATTATTTAGCAATCCAACCTTCCCTTTTACATGAAAATTACAATAAACAAATGATCTGAGAAAATATTTATTGGTGACTCATAAAAACAAGGGTGGGAAACATTAAAAAATTCCCCTATTACTTAGATTTAAAACACCCAATTATCTCTCCGATTTAAACATCAAATTTGACTTCTTTAATCCTCCTCATATTTCTCCATGATTTACACAAAATTGAATGTCATGTTTGGAAACATAAATTATTCACCTAACTTGTTCTTCTTAATAACCTTTCTTAAATATCGAATCTTTTATTCAGCATGATGAAACCACGTCAGCTTATTATGATGAAACTTACTCAACATCATCTTCAATTGATTATTCTGGTCTAACTTTCCTTCTCAGTTCATTAAGATATTATTTTATTTCTCATCTAATCACAACATGCCTTTCTTTATTATCTCATTGTGATGATCTAACTTTATTTCATATCTCATTATGTTTAACTGACTCTCCTTATCAAAGATAGTCTGATGGAATACTCAAAATGATGGAATTTTCATTACGATGGATTTCTCAAAATGATAAAATTCTCATTATTATAGAATCCCGATTATGATGTATTTTACGATAATGATGGAAATACCATTATGATTATATTTCCATAATGATGGAAATTATTTTATGATGAATCCACATAGAAACTTTGAACTTATACAAACTTCATCATCTTCACGCATTCTTTTTCTTTCTTAATGTTTCTTCCTCTTATGGATATTTCATAATGATAGAATCCACATTACGATGGATTCCTCATTATCATCATTTGTATCATATGGTAACTCCACTCAAAGAAATTGAAAATTTTCAAAACTGTTTATCTATTTCTCATCGACAATATTTTTATTAATTTATAGAACTGATATAACCATTATGAGTCCCCAATTGGATCAAAATCCTTACTCATGATAGTTTTAATGATTTTTGAGATCTTCGTGACAAAAAAATGATTATCTATTTTTTTAATGTTTGTGGAATTTTTAACTCTTGAATTCTCTTTGTTCAATGAACCCCTTCAGTGTCATTACAACTTATTCACTCTTTAACATATGAGTTTATAAAAAATGGAGAGTCTCATGACAGTTCAGGGTGACTGTTCTAAATATGATAATCCATTTGATCAAAACTATCATCTTTATGACTACTTCAGTTTCAGATTTTGTTCAGTTTAAAAACATGCATCTAGAAACCTGTTTCTAGAAATAAACTTTCTTAAATAGAAAATCATTTCTTCCACATTACTTTTGGATTTTATCATTCAAAAACATTAAACATTCTCATACAAATCATTATTATGAATTAGTTCGGATTCTAGAATAACAAAAACATTCTTATACAAAAACGTTAGTTGTCAAAAAAATAAAAAAAATTGTTAAAACAATTTATCACAAAGGTTCTTCAATATCACCATTTTTATTGTTTGATACCCCTTGTTAACACATTTTCCAACTCTCAATATTTTTCCAATATTAAAATTTTGTAATGTAATAATGTATTTAAAATTTTATCAAAACATAGCCTTTTTCTAAAGGGAGTGTCATGAAACCGCACTAATAGATTAAGTAATATTTTTTAAGGAATTCAGTCCTTCAGTGGAAATAAAATTTTGCGACCATGTAATGCAAAAATTTCTTCAATTTTATCATCCCCTTTCTCACTTTTATTTTTTTATCATATTTTTTATCTCCCCATTTTTATGATAATCATAAAATAAAATTCATAAAATAAACCTAATTAAAAACTTCCTATATAAGATATTTCTTACATTATCTCCCAAATATTTAACATAATCTAAATCATAGTGGGGGTACTCTATTTTGATGTTTATGATGTCATGGGAGGAGGTTTATACTAAAGTTATATCCTTAATCACACAAATCTTTATTTTATAATGTCTTTTTATAAAATATAAACAGTTAGATACATTTTTTAGATGTATTCCATCAAAACTACTCCAGAAGAAAATTTTTATTTTATAATTTGAAGCGTTATATCGGTGTTTTTTGATATTTATTTTTGGAAAAGTTTATTAGAAATATCAATTACACTCTAATTATCCAAATGAATCTTCAATGGTTTAGAAACCTTTACTTTTAAATCATTCATCTAAACTTTTATCCACAACAATTGACAACAAGCCATAATAGCTACAACTTATTCAAATTTAGTTGTGATAAATGTTACTAAAATTTGTTTCATACAATATAAATTACAAAATATTCACCAAGAAAAATGTTACTCTTAATTTTGATTTTCTATCACCTAAATCTCCATCCCAATTAGCATCAGAAAACCCCTAAAAATTAATCTCAATATTAATTTTGTATAAAAACCCATGAAAATTTATTCCTTTTACATATTTCTAAATTATTTTTTATTCCAATATATGTGATTATTTTGTATTACATTGATTCTAGGAACATAAAGTAACAACATATACAATATCAATCCTTAAGTATGCAAGATAATGTTGAATTCCTACAAACTTCTGAATAAATTTATAATTTACACTTTTCTTGGATTCATATTCACTAAACATTGTTCTCACATATATGTGATTATAAAATTATTTGGATTCTACAATACCAAATTTATTTAACAATTCCTGAACATTATTTTCTTGATAAAAGAAAATTTATTTTTATTTTTGTTAAACATGAAATCAAAGAAGAATGTAAATTATCTTAACATAAAAATTTCTAAATTCTTCTTCAATTCCTATGAAAACCATTTGAAACATTTTTCTTCCTCACCATCCAAAATTATATTATCCACACAAATATTTACAATTAGAGATTCAAATTCAACATCTTTCACATATAATTTTATATCAACATTTCTTTTATAGAAGTTCAACACTCTCAAACAATTTTCAAGTATAGAATACAATGCATGTGGAACATGATTCAGCCCATACAAATCATTATTCAATAAAAAAACATTATTTTCATCATAATTAAATAGAAACCCACAAGTTTTTTCATTATAAACATCTTCTTTAATCTCATCATTTAATAAATATTCTTTTATATTCATCTGATAATCATTGAAATTATGATGTACGACCACTGATGAAAATATTCTAATAGTTTCTAATCTTGTAACTGAAGCATATGTTTCTTTAAAATCATTACCTTCTACCTATGACTAGCTATTTAAAAACAATGATGAATTTGTTTCTTGAAACTTGTACATGTCCATTTAACTTGTTTCAATAAACCCACTTTGTTCTGATAACATTTTTATTTGTTAGTTTTGAAACAAGTTCTTATGTTTAATTTTTCTCAATCCAATAAAACACTTTATTCATAGAATACACTCATTATTTGTGTTGAATATATTTTTAAATTGATTATGGCTGAACCTTTGTGAGAAGTGAAGTCTGATTTTCTAATCTCAACTTTTTTTGTTAGAACTAGAGCCTTCTAATTTCTACTAATGTTTTTGGACACATCATGTTTTTTAAGGTATTAAATTTTAATGTTTATCTCCAAGATTTAGTTTCCACAGCTCATTATTCACATAAATCTAGATAAGTATGTTTTGACATACTTTTACTATTATTGGAAACATACAGTTTATCCTCTTTAGCATTCTGAACATCTTATGTTAAGGAATTTATTTTTTCAATTAATTTTACATCATTTGATTCCACAAAAAAGTTTTAAAATTTGTTCCAACATTTGTAGCTTCTTCCATTTTCTAAAAAACTCATAAAATTCTTTCCTCATCTTTCTCATCAATCTTTCTAGGATCTGTATTCTTTTAAGCTAGTAAATACTTAAAAAACATTGAAGTACTTCAACAATGTTTTTTTTTGTTATTCCACATTTTATAAAGTGTCATGTTTTTTCAAATCTCAGAAATAATATGTTTTGAAAATGTATTGTAGTGATAACATATTCTTTTCTATAGGATATTGAATTTTTTTATTCTTCCAAAATGTCTCTTCCCATTTCCACTAAAATTATGTTCTTCCATTCTAAAAAATCCAGTTTAATGTGGAGTATTTGGAGAAATATACTGATGTTTGATAGAATTACTTATTTTATAAGTTTAAAAAGTATTTCTTATGATCATGGTAGTGTTATTTATTCTGAAATTCTACATATAAACCCAAATTTCTTCCTCATCTTATTTTCTAAAAAAATGAACATTTTCACGGCCATTACCTTATGTTCCATAAACATGATTTTTTTCATATGAGTGAAATCATTAATAAAAGTGATAAAGTAGGAATATATTTTTCTATTGATGTCTCATCATCCCACAAAAATTATAATGAATAATTTCAATAGGTCTTGTAGATTGAATCACAACTCTCTTATGGAATTTTTAGTCATATTCCATTTCTGAAAAGTAATAAAAATGTCTTCTTCCATAAAAGTTTTGAAACAACATTAACTTTTTGGATTTTTTTTCATAGTTTTCTGCCCAGGGTTCTCAATTCTTTGGTGCCAAAAATTTGTTTTCATCTTAATAATTCAAGTAACACATGTTATTATAATCTCTAATTTGTAAATGATTAACACTGGTTCTATTTCATTTTTTGATAATTTTTATTTCATTAACTCTTTTGATTATATAAGAATATTTTCTAAAAATCACTTTTCATCAATCATCACAATGTTTAATTACACTAATTATGTTATGTTTTATCCCATAAAAAATAAAACTCCTTTAGACTTCATCATTTCTTCTTCATTATCAACCACTCAAATTCTTCTTGTTTTTACAGAACTCTATTTACCAAAGTTAACTACTCCTTTGTCATGACATTCAATATCTTTTAAGATTTTTATATCACCATTCATATGTGAGGAGTAAAAAAGATCTAGTATCCATTTTTTCCTTCAACTCTTATGTAAATCTGTCTCAATAACAAAATATCTTTAGCAAAATTTCTTATTTCCAGCTTCCTTTTCTTTTCAATAATAAGAATATTTTCCTAGGGGAAATTTTATATATATCGGCATGATGACCAACTAAAACAGATATTATAAAAAATTCTTCCATGTATTCCAAAAAAATTCTGGATGGATTCTAAAATATTGAGATTTTTCTTTTCTAAATTCTAGTAGGTTAAAAAATATACTCATCCTTTTTCCCCTATTTCTTTGACTTTGTTCAAACCATCTTCCAAGTATAGGTATGTTGTTCCAAATATTATAATCCATATTCAAATAGATTCTATAACAACATCAATACTCATAAAATAGTGATTTTTTATTGATGTAAGATCTATATCTATAAAAATATTGATGAGGTAGATAAATTATCAATGATTTAAAAATATATGTATTTGAAGAAGCATTACTACCTTGTGGTTTTCACCCTTTTTAGATGAAATAGGTTTCCAATAACCATTTTCCACTAATTATTTCCCAATATTTTTCAAGAACATGGAAGGTTATAAAAATAAGATGAAACATTATTTTTGGTGGGTGAATATTTGACATGATTCTCATATTGATCCCTATCAACCACTTTAGAAGTATCAAATTTTATGCCTGTAGCATTTCTAAAATTTTTATTCATCTTACATAAGAAACTTTTGTTCTCAAGAAGTTTTTATTCAAAATTTTATCTTCTTCCTTCTTAGTTTCCAAATTCATGCTAAGAACTGCAACCAACATTCCACATTCAACAATTCTATGTTTGTAACTTAATATCTTCTCAATGTAATATTCCTCCTTCTTGAGTACATATTTTCATCAATAAAAATAATATTTACAATATTTATTCATCAATCTAATTTAATTCTTGAGAGTTTTTTTCCAGACATACATCATGTTTGGTTAGGATCTCATTCTCTCTACAAGATTCTTCCTCACTTTCTTCTCTATATAAAGAATCCTTTATTTTCTGAAATGTTACAATGAAGGTTTTTAATTTCTCTAAAATTTCATCTTTAGAAGAATTTTTTAAAGTTGAGTTTGATTATACTTTCTTACTCATCATACTTATTTCTTTTCTAGTAAACTTCTTATTGTATTTTTTGGATGACTTATTCTTTTTCATTTTTCTCTAACTTCTTCCATCGAGGGTTTTCATCAGAATAAACTCGATGTTATCTACATTTATTATTGGAGAAATTCATAGAGATGTGTCTGGTTCCACTAACCTAAATTCAATTAAGAGTAATTCTACCTACAAATCTTCATGTTCTTATCTAACAGTTTGTAAAGATAATATACATAATCTTATCATTCAACATACCATCATCATTATCTTCAGACTCAAAAGGATCATTTTATTTGATATCAGAGATTTTTAACATTATTATAGATTCAAAATATGTTTTATATTTCATCATCCATTTAAACATTGGTTCTTTACTTATCACATATAAAATAATAAAGTTATTGAATTCAAAAGAGATAAATCATTATTTTTTTCTAAAGAGGATACTTTAGAAATAAAACTTTATAAAAAAATTCTCATATGTTTCTTCACAATTTTAGAATCTTCCAAGACATATCCAACTCCTGTGATTTAATGAACAATTTCATTTAACATAGTGAAGTATTTTTTAATAGTTCCTTCATCCCGCATTATAATATGTTCATACCTAATATGGAAGATTTGTATCTTTTTCTTCTTTCACTTTACTATTCCTTTTGAAAATACATTCCATATTTTTTAACATAATATTTGATGTTTTGAGATCCATTGACTTTTGATAAACATTTTTTGTGAAGGAAATAAGAATAAAATTTATTTCCTTTAAATAAAATTATATATTTCTCCTATAATAAATGTTCATTGTGGAATATTTCTAAATAGGTGGAAAACCAATAGTAAAAGCATAAAAAATACCGGAAAAATATTGGAGATAAGGAATCATCCTATTTTTTCATTGATAAAAATGTTTTCCATCAAATATAATAATTAATATACTATTTAAAGAAATGATATTATCCATGATAAGTATTCCAAAAGGGAACCTTTATTTAATAACAATTCAAGTTCCAATAAATTGAATAACAACTGAGAAGGGGGGGGGGGTATGAATCTGTTATTGAATTTTGGTAAGGTTCAATAATTTATAAAACATAACCCCTATACCCTATTAAGATTTATTTCTTCATCAATGTTTGAGTAAATAATAATTCTTGAAAAATTATGAAAATAAGTATATAAAAAAAATTACAAGTTTCGGCCTCAGTTTGAAAACCTATATACTTTCTTTAGCTACTCTAATAGGTTTATGGAAATAAAAAACTATAGAGAAGTGAATAAAATTTATGCCAACTCACTTTACACAAATTCTATATCTCAGTATGAATGATTATACTGAATTCATTCATTTTAAAAAGCTATATTAAAGAGAAAAATTTCCAAAACAAAGAATGAGGTGTTGTTCAATTTTATCCAAAAATTCTCTGTCCAAATCCTCAGTCTTATTTGAATAGATATCACACTCTTAATCAAACACTCAGTCTAATATTCCTCAGTATTATTGACTTAATAAAATGAACTAAATATGATGAACCCATTCTTAATCTATGAAAATAATACTCTTCCAAAATGCTCAATATAATATTTCTCAATTTGATTACCTCAATACGATTTTCTTGTCTTGTAATAAAAAAATTGAGGCGGATGATATTTTTCTACGATCTCAGTCTAGAAAGTACTTTCACTCAAATTATTTAGAGGTCCACCTTTTCTTCTTATATGAATGTTACAAATAATGAATTATCTGAGAAACTATTTATAGGTGAATCTAAAAAAAGAGAGATAAAATTTAAAAATAAATTCACTACCTCATTTTTTAAAAAACCAATTATCTATCACATATTAACATCTACTTTAACTTCTTTAATCCTCTATATATTTCTCCATGATTTGCGTCAAATTTAATAACATGTTTGACCAGTTCAACTCATCACATAAATTATTCTCTGTAATCATATTTCTTGAACTTTCAATATTTTCATCAGTATGATGAAACCTCCTCAGATCATTATAATGAAACTTCATCAACTCCATATTCCTCTGATTATTATGATCTTAATTTATTTCTATTGTCATTATTATATCTATTTATTTCTTAGCTCATTATGATTAAATTTTTGTTCTCAGAACATTATGATCTTCGTTTTATTATTTGCACTTTATGATCTATTTTCCATCTATTCACATTACGATCTTCTTTTAATTTTCATCTCATTACAATGTTGCTTTCTTTATCAGCTCATTATAGTCTGACTTTCATTCTTAGATCATTATGATGAACTCAATTTATTTCTTATGTCACTATGATGAACTAACATTACTTATAATTAGTAGTCTGATGGAATCCTCGTAATGATGTAATTTCAAGCATGTTGTATTTCTCATAATTATTTAATTCTCCTTATGATTAAATATAGAATATTATGGACTCTCCCATTACTATGTAAATCCCATTACGATGATTATTCTATAATGATAGAATGTATTCAATTATGAATCATCTTAGAAACATTTAAATTATTCAAACATCATTAGCTTCATGGATTCTTTTTCTTTCATAAATATTCATCCTCTAATGGATATTTAATAATGATTGAATCCCCATTATGTTTGATTCCTCACTATGATTAGGCATATATGATGATAACTCCACTCAAAAAATGTAAGAACCTAGGTTTTGGGACTCTGAGACTTCGAAAAAATTTCTTGATGTCATTCGAGAGTTGGGCGTTTAGACGATGTGCAATTCTGAGGCCTGGTGTGCCCGGAATTAATTTTATAAAAATGTTAAGTGTTTTTATACTATTAATGTGGTGGGGATGTGTTTCCTCATAAATGGTAGCTCGGATAGAAAATATGAGGGCACAGTTGCATCCAGAGTGTGGCGTATACCCTAGGTGGGGTGTAAAAATTGTGGGCGCGGTCCTGATGTGAGAGATGTCACCAAGGGGAAAACCCATCATTTTGAAATGATGACATAGTGATTTTTATCACTGAATTCACTTTAAAATAACATTCATACAGAGTCTCTGAATGGAAGTCTGAGACTTCCACTGAGTTCAAAATCGGTTTTTTTCCTAGGAGTGTTATAAAATGAGCGGGCATAGAGGTTTCAGAATCCGCGCCCATCGACGAAGTTCGGAGGAGTTTATAAATTCCACTTTTGGAATTTAGAGAAAAACATATTTTCTCTCTCTCTCTCTATATATTGAGCATTCTTATGCATTCTTCAGCATTCTTAGCTGTTCTTTGCCGAATTATGGAGCAGACTCTGGCAGATTGAAGTGTGATCGAGTGGTCACATCGCCAACGACGAACAGATCCAACAAGGTAGGATTCTTTTTAATTTTCTGCACATTTTTCAATTTTGTCATTTAATTTCAATAATTTTGGGATTGGGATGATGTTTGAACTAACACGACAATCATCTGATCCCCATTTTTACTTCACATTCCTGGGCGTTCTTCATCCAAATTTTCAGACGCGCCAATTCTCGACAGATCGATGAGCGAGGGGCAGCGCTATGTCGGCCTCGTCCCAAGAACCCGAATTATGGCCTCAGAATCGAAATCGGACCTCCAATGAGGTCCTGGTGGTCCATGGAAGTGACCAAAAGAGTGGGCTTCCAAGAGCATCTGGTAGCTGCGCACATCGACCACGTTGTGTTGAGCAGTCGAAGGTCGAGCTGGAGCGGCTGGCTATTCAAAGGAAAAGCGGGGAGCCTGGATGACGTGGTCGAGTGGTGTGGAGGAGGTGCTGGGGTTCGTCTTTGGCATGGTGCAGCAAGAGAAAGGCCGAGATTCAGAGGGAGTACCGATGGAACCCCACGGTGGAGCTGTGCGGTGCTGGTTCAGAGAGGCGGCGGCTCATGGTGAGGTGCGGTGGTACGCTGCAGGGGCGCCGGCGCCGTTCGGTCGTGGTCGGTGGAGGAGGACCTCAAGGTCGCGCCTCGGGGTGTGCGGTATGGACAATGCCCCCCATACCGCAGGTCCTTCTGGGCGATGAAGACCGGCCAAAAGGCCGGTTGGCTTTGGTGAACTGGACCTGAGGGGGTGCAGTGCGGCTGGAGCGGGCCGGCCAGGGTGAACCGGCCCGGTTGCGCCCCCTAGCATTCGGGGGGCCTTATCTTCTAAACCGCGCATCCATATGATGCGTCGTCTGCGGCTACGGGTTCGTGTCCGCGAGACGAACCTTTCAAAGTGAGTTTTGGAGTTTTTTGATTTCGCACCAGAAGCTAGGTAGCCCAAAACGCTCTAACTTAATAATATTAAATTATTATTAAAGTTTTGATGGACGTGGTTCGCGAGCCAGACATCCGTTTGACGTGCCATCAGAGGCGCATTGGCCCCGGAGCTGAGACATTCCTTCCAAGGTTGGTTCAGAGCCCTTTAGGTTTGGTTTCATTCCTTGGTGGCACAAAATGCTTTATAAGATTAATTAATTAATTAATTGTTGAATCAGACCTAACTCCTGCATAGGATGTCTGATTGACACGCCGTCAGCGGCACCGAGACCCCAGTCCTCGTGAAAACATTTTGGTACACTTTACGAAGTGTTCGGCTTGGAAATAAGGTGCAGGCCCCACAGGTCCTAGTTCACATGTTTTATGGTGAAACGCCACATTTTCACCTGACATCCGTTTGGGGTGTTTGAGTACTCGTTTCTGAGTGTTTTTCCATGGGGATTGCTATGGTGCAATCTGCCTGCCTAAATTCAAGCCTGAGGGGTGGTTCCCATGAGGCATCTTTTGGATGTATGCAGTGTTTTTACGAATTATGATTTATAAGTCCGTTCAGGACAAATGAAGAGCCTACACCGCGTGGTTATCTGCAAGGAATGCAATGGTACATTTTGCATTACGTGTTTCGGGGTCGAGATGTTGCCCCACAGGGCCCTGTTTACATATAACACGGGGAGTTCCAGCTTCTGCATCTGGATCCCTTTTTAGGCACCGTCAGCGGTGTTTTAACCCTGGCATCGAGACGATGTCAACCAGGGTGGTTTTAGGCTTTGAATCCGAACTTGAGGCGTGGACCCTATGTGCCATTGTTTGAGATTTGTGCATCGTACTGTGAATTTTTCATCAGGCGTCCATTTGGGCATATGAATAGTCGATTCTGTGTGTTTTTTAGAGAGCATCGCGATGGTGCAGTTCGCCCGACCTCTTTCGGTACCTAGGTGCAGGCCCAATGAGACGTCGTATGGGCATAAAGTGGCATTGAATAACTTTTCCACCGGGAGGTCATTTCCAGTGAGTAAGTAGTCTATCTCACATGTTTTTCCATGAGGATTACAATGGTGTAATCTTTTTGGGGAGTGGAGCCTCCTTCTAGATTTCATTAAATTTGTAAACATGAAAGGTGTTGGTCAGAGGTTCCTTTGACTCACTCCGATCCTATGAACGGTAACAGTGTTAGTGAAACCCAGTGATGGCACAGGAAGTACGGAGTTATCAGACAAGTTTTGGGTTTTCCCTCCAGCGGGGCTGGGTAGTGGGTTAACTATTGACTTTAAGGTTTACCGACCAGTGGGGCTGGGCAGTGGGTTACCCGAAGACCTTTTGTGGTTTACCCTCCTGCGGGGCTGGGCAGTGGGTCACCCTACAACCTTTTTAGGGTTTCCCCTCCAACAAGGATGGGCAGTGGGATACCCAATGGCATTATAGTTTACCCTCCAGTGGGGCTGGGCAGTATGTCACCATCGACTTATTAGGGGTTTACCCTCTAGCAGAGCTGGGAAGTGGGTCACCTGATGATTTATTACATTCTACCCTCCAGCGGGGCTGGGCAATGGGTCATCGTCGACTTATTGGGGTCTACCCTCCATCCAGGCAGGGTGGTGGGTTACCCGATGGATTATTTCAGACTCGGTCATTTCTACGAGGTTAGTCAGTGACTTTTCTCCGTGATTACCAGAGCAGGACCCCTGGTGGTATGGTTTAGTAATGAGAGAGCTTTGGCATGTGAGATTGTTTGGCATCAGTGATGGCTATCCTTTGAGCTATTAGTGACTCTTTTTGGGCTTAGCTTAGAGATAGATATATCCTTACAAACTCATTCGGTTTTCTTATTGAGCATATATATACACCTTAATTTTTTTCCCACATCTCAGGTTCGGTTAAACTCCCTCTAGGAAGGGCAAAGACGTGCGGGGTATGCCACATGCATTCTGTGTCTAGCTCCTCTTGGTTGGACAGGTCTACTCTCCTTCCATAGGCAGCGAAGACTTGACCAGAAGTTCATCTTCTCATCATTTCTAGCTCCTTGCATCTGGATGAGTCTGCTTCCTTTCTCATGTTTGGTTGAGCTGCACTCTCTCTTTTGTACTCTTGCACTGTTCTTTGTTCTCTCTACTACTCACCATTTTAGTACCTACTTTTTTGCTACCTCGAGCTTTCGGGGCATCCTATTGAGTATCTTTATACTCACCCCTTCTTGGGCTTTACCCAAAATTGGTGTGCCCTTGCAAATGATAGATAGGTCGATCAACACTACGAAAGAGCATAGAGTACATAGGAGTTTGGGCTACGTTCAGTGGTCGTAGGATGATTTCTGGGTGTGAGACTCACCAATGGTTTACTTTAGTTTTTCCTATTATTGGTTTGTGGAACCTTTCTGTTTAGGCACGTGTTTTTTCCCTTTTACCGTTTAGTTTAATTGTCAGTACTTTTCATCACTTTACTTTTACTGGTTATAGGTCGATGCATGTATGTTTTTTTGCCCTTTTTTGCTGTGTTGTATCTTTCTTTACTTTCTATTCACTTTTGCATTGATTTGGATGTCTGTGTGTGTACAGTTTCTTAGTCAAAGGACTCTCATAGTTTGTTTTTCCTTCGGCGCTAGTCTCCAGCCTCTGTCCTATGGTGGTGGGCTTGGGGAAGTTGCGGATCAACCCCCGGTACAGGTCGAGTCATGAAAAAGTTGTATCAGAGGTGGTTCGTTGCATGGGGTTCTATTCAGACATCCCGAAAAAGAAATTGGTTGTGTTTTGGGGAAATAGTTTCAACGTGTCTCGAGAGCGGCTCTCAGAATAGGGAGTTCAGTGATGGTGTAGTGCCCAACATATCAATTCACCAGGACCCTGATAATCTACTGGTCGACTCGGCACACTAAGACACTTTTTGTAGAGCTTTTGGTTTATGCATCATATATGATTGAGTATTTGACTGTCCCTCTTGATTTATCTCCCCATCGTTGTTGGTATATATATACTCATTTGACTACGGTACTCCTTGATCAGATTCATGATGTATTTGCGAAGACAGCCAGCCAGGATAATAGCTCCAGTTCATGATGAAAATTCTGTGAGCAACGAGGCCTCAGTTTAAGATCCATCATACGATTACCCTTTCTCTAGGAGGACGGGTGGTAGCACCTCCACCTATGGAGTAACAGATATTACCGGTAGTAAATGTCCGATGACGAGCGTAGTCTAGGCACGCTATGTGAGTTCCATCGTTAGAGACTACGGAGGTTCCATGGTGATCCACACCCTCAAATAGTGAAGGGTTGGCCGGATTCGGTGGTTCACCTCTTCAGGCTTTTTGAGACAATGACATGTTATATAGTGTCTTCGACAACCTGTCTTTTTCTACCAAAAATTTTGGCATGGTAGAGCCAGGTTTACTCAGATGCACGATGAGTCAGTACTCTCATGGGATGACTTTTAGCAGCTATTTAGTGAGGAGTACTACCTCTCCTACTTACTCTTTTTTACAGTTTCAGGAGCTTCTGGAGCTTCAGCGGGGAGTGATGGCAGTGGATGAGTATGCGACTAGGTTCGTAGACCTTACTCGTTACTCTTAAGACATGTTCCATGATGGAAAATTCTGAGCAC
Organism: Viscum album; assembly: GCA_963277665.1. Classification (NCBI taxonomy): domain Eukaryota; kingdom Viridiplantae; phylum Streptophyta; class Magnoliopsida; order Santalales; family Viscaceae; genus Viscum; species Viscum album. Next base: position 401,789,475 of record OY728148.1, on the reverse strand, counting down.
AGAAGTTTGAGCGAGATCACTTTAGAGGTGATTATTGTTAGCGTAGTACCCTTGTGCATCCTCACCCATCTCGGGGTGTTAGAGAAGGCACTGGTGAGAGAGAAATTTCTGGTAGAGGGATGTCGATTGGCAGGGCCACAACGCTAGAGGTCTCCCCTTGATGAGACTCAGGCACATGGTCGGGGACAACGTAGAGCACCGAGATAGCCTAGGTAGGACTGGTGATATGTTTTTTATGCGCGAGGTCATGTGGCGTGAGACTACTCGACCAAATGTTCTGTGTTTTCTAGATATTTGGTAGATGCACCACCATGACAGAGGTAGTGTCGTGATCAGAGGACCCCTAGGTGAGGACAGGGTGGCAGTGTTGGAAGAAAATTAGCAAGAACTGTGGTTGGTGGATAACGTTTCAAGGTCCTTCCACAACAACTAGGCGGCCCATGTCAGGATCAGGGAGCAGAAAGATAGGGCCACGGGCGGTTGTGTGCTATGGTTGTCTATAATCCTAAAACGCATGAGATGATAATATGTGTGCTCTATTTCTTTTTCTACTTTTATCTGTATAACTTGTAGACATTGCGTGAGGTACTCTTTTTTCCTAACTCCTTGTTCGAGGGGTTACTGAGGGTGACACAGGGCGTCAGTGTAACCCTGTGTTGGTGTTGTCCGACATAGCATTGAATGCATAATAAGGAGGGGTTCTTCACCCACTAAGATGAATTTTTGGGATGCGATCAAAACCGTGAGGGAGAGTCACTACCACTGAAATTGGATAGTATTGAGTTGAAGTGGATGATTCCATCTGACATGTGCATTCATGGTGGGGGTGTGTGGTGGAGTGTCAGAGTAGGTTATAGATTTTCCAGTGGGTCTTTTTTGCTTGACCTCCCTTTTCATGAGGTGCCACTAGTGGGTTTGGCGGAGTTCCTGTTTTTTGGATTACTCTCCTTCGAAGAGTGGCAAATACACGTGGGGTATTCCACGTGATTTCCGTGTCTAGACTCTGGTGGTTAGATGAGTATGCTTGCCTTCCTAGTTCGTTGGTACCATCCATGCTCAACGTCAACCTTGATACAGTTATCAACTACATATCAAGGTGATGGACACCCCATGAACAGAACTATGTGTTTCACTATGTGGTAATGGTGGTGGTAGTCCTTGCGCTAATAATTTAGAGACGCTATCTTTTGGGAGAGAGCTTTGTGGTTTTCTTAGACCACCAGTTTCTCAGATGCGTCCAAACCAAGAGAGACTTGAACCTGATACGACAGTGTTGGATAGAGTTTCTGTAGGAGGGTGTGCCTTTCCTGCAGTCGATGGTGTTGACTCCTTAGATCCTTGAGCATGTGAGAGAGTCACAGTTGGGGGTTGTCGGCAGCGAGGTACTGTGTGATCAGATACCAATGGGTAACGTACTCGATGGGTATTCTGAAGTTAAGAATCACAAGTCCATTCTCTAGGAATAACACATGATTTCGGTCATGACGTCAAAAGTAGAGGTTCAGCCTGGGAAGTCCCCTGAGTTTCCTTGGGTCGTTCGGGAATCGTGCAAGGGTTTGAGAGGTTGCCTACCACCTTGCCATACCCTCCCAATATTAGGAGTGGGAACACTATGTTTTCTACATGTCTCAAATGATGAGGTGCATACATATTCCTACGCACGTCGTTGAGAGTATCAGACCTTATGAGTACGAACCATCGTTGTGGTTCGCGTGTTGTGCATGTTTTCTTGGGAGAGGGAGAGCTAGGCGTGAGCTCTGTATCCTGAGTTATTTTTCCTAGTTTTTCATTGCGGGGATGAAAATCTCAAAGGAGGGAATGATGTAAGATCCTAGGTTTTGGGAATCTGAGACTTCGAAAAAATTTCTTGAGGTCATTCCAGAGAAGGGAATTCAGATGGCGTGAAATTCCAAGGCCCGGTGTGCCCAGAAATAATTTTATAACAATGATAAGTGTTTTTATACTATGCACATGGTTGGGATGTGTTTCCTTCTAAATGGTTGCTCAGATCAAAAATTTGAGGGAAGAGTTACATTCTAAGCATGTCGTTTACCCTAGGAGGGGTATAAAAGATGCGGGCGCAGGTCTTCTCTGAGAGATGTTACCCAGGGGAAAAACGTCATTTTGAAATGATGACTTAGTGATTTTTATCAGTGACATCCCTTTCAAATAACATTCAAACAGAGTCTCAGAATGGAAATCTGAGACTTCTGTTGAGTTTGAAATGGGGTTTTTTTGGAAAGGATTGTTATAAAATGAGCGGGCGTGGAGGTTACGGAATCTGCGCCCGTCGGCGGAATTTTGAGGATTTTATAAATTCCACATGGGGAATTAAGAGAAAACCCTATTATCTCTCTCTCTCTCTCGATCTCGAGCGTTCTGAACTGATCCAACGATGTTGGATTCTTGATAATTTTCCACACCTTTGTCAATTTTGTTGTTTAATTTCTATAATTTTGGGATTGGGATGATGGCCGAACGAACACAACCATCATTCGATCCCCATTTTTACCTCTCGTTCTTAGGCGTTCTTCATCCAAATTTTCAGACGCACCAATTCTCAATGGATCGACGAATGAGGGGTGGCGCTTTGATGACCTCATCTCGAGCACCCTAATTCTAGCCTCAGAATCGAAATTGGACCTCCGATGAGATCCCGGTGGTCCGCATAAGGGACCACCAGAGTGGGGCGGCAGGAGAGGCTGGAGGCTGCGCATGTTGTCCGCGGTGTGTTGAGCAGCCGGAGGTCACACCGGAGCTGCCGGCTATTCGAAGGCGGATCAAGGAGCCGAGGCGGCGTGGTCGAGCGGTGTGGAAGAGGTGCTGGGGCACAACATTAGCACGGTGCAGCAGGAGTGAGGCTGGGTGTCAGAGGGGGTTTCAGCGGAACCCTACGACGGAGCTGGGTGGTGTTGGTGTGGAGAGGAGGCGGACTGCGGTGAGGTGTGGCGGTGCGCTATAGGGGGTGCTGGTGCCGTCCAATCATGGTCAGCAGAGGAGGACCCCAAGGTCGCACATCGGGGTGTGCGGCGTGGACAAGGACCCAAATACCACAGGTCCTTCTGGGCGACGAAGACCAGACAAACGTCTGGTCTGCATTGGAGAACCGAACCTGAGGGGGGTCCGGTGTGGCTAGAGGGGGCCACGGCCAGCGGGCCATAGTGGTACGAACCAGGCCGGCCGGGGTGAACAGGTTTAGTTGGGCCCCCTTGCATTCAGGGGGGGTATCTTCTAAACAGTGCGTCGGTTTGACGTACCGTCTGCGGCTACGGGTTTTTGTCAGTGAGACGAAACTTTCAAAGTGAGTTTCTGAGTTTTTGGGTTCCACTCCTGAAGGTGGGTAGCCCAAAACGATTTAACTTAATAATATTAAATTATAATTAATGTTGTGCCAGATGTTGTTTGTGAGCTGGGTGTCCGTTTGACGTGCCGTAAGAGGTGTGGTGGCCCCAAACCTGAGACGTTCCTTCCAAGGTTGGTTTGGTTCCCTTTTGGTTTTGTTTCGTTGCTTGGTGGCACGAAACTCTTTATACGAGTAATTAATTAGATATTTTTAATTAATTAATTAATTGTTGCATCGGACCTAACTCATGCTTGGGATGTCCAATTGACAAGTCGTTTGTTGCAGCGTGACCCCAGTCCTCATGCAGACTTTTTGAAATGATTTTAGAAGCGTTCGGGTTGGAGACATAGTGCGGGCCCTATAGGGCCAAGTTCGCACGTTTTATGCAGAAACACCACTTTTTCACCCAACATCAGTTTGGTTTGTTTGAGTACTCATTTCTGAGTGTTTTTACATTGGGATTGTAATGGTGCAATATGCCCACCTGAATTCAGGCCCAAGGCAGGGGCCCCACAAGGCAACTTTCGGACGTATGTTGTGTTTTTACGACTTATGATTCATAATTCTGTTCAGAAAAAATGAATAGCCTACTCCGCGTGATTATCTGTAAGGAACACAATGGTACATTTTGTGTGACATGTTTCGGGGTCGATATGTGGGCCCCATAGGGCCCTGTTTGTATATAACGCGGGGAGTTGCATATTCGGCATCTGGATTCCGTTTTAAGCACTGTCAGTGGCATTGTGACCCTGGAATCAAGACAAAGTAAACCAGGGTGGTTTCAGGCGTTGAATCCGGATTTGAGGCATGGGCCCCACGGGCCTTCTTTTGAGGTGTGTGCAGCGTACTGCAACTTTTTCATCAGGCGTCTATTTGGGGCATATGAATAGTCGATTCAGTGTGTTTTTCCGAGAGAATCATGATGATGTAGTTTTCCCGCCCTATTTCGGGACCGAGGTATGGGCCTCACGAGACGTTGTATGGGAATAAAATGGTGTTGAATAACTTTTCCACCATGAGGTCATTTCCAGCAAGTAAGTAGCCTATCTCGCATGATTTTTGGTGAGGATTACAACAGTGTAATATGTTTTGGAGAAAAGAGCCTCCTTAGAGATCTCATTAAAAGTGGAAACATGAAAGGGAATTGGTCGGAGGTTCCTTTGATGCACTCTGAACCTACGCATGGTAGTGATGGAATAGGCTGTGCGGAGTTATCGGACTAGTTTCGGGTTTACCCCCTAGTGGGGATGGGAAGTGGGTTACCCGTTGACTTTAGGGTTTACCCTCCAGCGGGGCTAGGCAGTGGGTTACCTGACGTCCTTTTGTGGTTTACCCTCTAGTGGGGCTAGGTAGTGGGTTACCTGATAACCTTTTTAGGGTTTACCATCTTGTAGGGATGGACAGTGGGTCACCTGATGAGCTTTTTAGGGTTTACCCTCCAGTGAGGCTAGGAAGTGGGATACTCGTTGACCTTACAGTTTACCCTCCAGCGGTGCTGGGAAGTGGGTCACTAACGACTTATTTGGGGTCTACCCTCTAGTAGGGCTGGGCAGTGGGTCACTAGATGATTTATTATGGTCTACCCTCCTACGGGGCTGTGTAGTGGGTTACTCGACGACTTATTTCAGACTCAGTATTTTCTATGAGGTTAGTAAGTGATTTTTCAATGTGATTACTGGAACGGGACCCTTGGTGGTACGGTTCAGCGAGGAGATAGCTTTGGCATACTGGATTGTTGGGCATCAGTGATGGCTATCCTTTGAATTGTTGGTGACTCTTCTTGGGATTATCTTGGAGATAGAGATCCCCTTACACAATCATTCGGGTTTCTTATTTAGCATATAAATACACCCTACTTTTGTTCCCACTCCTCAGGTTCAGTTACTCTCCATATAAGAGGGGAGAAGACGCGAGGGGTATGCCACGTGATTTCCGTGTCTAGATATTCTTGGTTGTATGAGTCTACTCTCCTACCATAGGCCACGAAGACTCAACAAGAAGTTTGACTTCTCACCATTTCTAGCTCCTTGCGTCTGGACAAGCCTGATTCCTTTCTCTTGTAGGGTTGATTTGCACTCTCTCTTTGTTACTCTTGCACTATTATTTTTTCCTTCTACTGATCACCATTTTAGTACCTCCTTTTTTGATCCCTCTAGCTTTTGGGCCATCCTACTGAGTATGATTATAATCACCCATGATTTGGATTTGCACGCACTTAGTTTGCCCTTGCAAATGACGGATAGGCTGATCGAGACTATGGAGGAGCATAGAGGACACAGGGGCTTGGGCTGCATTCCGTGGTCGTAGGAGGATTTCTGGGTGCGAGGCTCACCAGTGGTTTACGTTCGTTTTACCTTTTTTCGGGTTATGGAACCTTTCTGGTTGGGCGGGTGTTTTCCACCTTTTATCGTTTAGTTTACTTGTTAGTACTTTTCATCAAAATACTTGTACTGGTTAGAGTTCGATGCATGTATGTTGGTTTCCCCTTTTTGTAGCAGTGTTGTATCTTGCTTTCCTTTCTCTACAATTTTTCACAGATTTGGTTGCATGTGTGTGTACAATTTCATAGGTAAGGGCCTTCCCTAGTTTTTTGTGCCATTGGTGCTAGTCACCTTCCCCTAGCCTATGGAGGTGGGCTTGGTGTAGTATCATCTCGAGCACTAGTACAGTTTGGGTCGTGATAGTAAAATTGACAAGTTTCAACATTTATTATATATTACTCATTGATAAACCTTGTAGTGATTTTTGGAACTGATAAAACCATCAATATTCCTCCATTTCATCAAAATATTTTATCATGATGTTTTCATTTTTTTTTGAGAACTTCATGACCAACAAAGAAACTTCTACCTTTGATTAGAAAGTTTGAGAAATTTCCATCTCTATAATTCACCTTCGTCGATAAAACTATTCATGATCATTATGAATTATTACCTATGGAACATCTAACATTCGTACTAGTAATGATTGAGATAATTTTTTATGGCAGTGGATCGGAATCTAAAAAATAATATGATCAACAACTTCATATTTCTAACTGCCTTCACTTCCAGTGATGTTCAGTTCGGAACCTGAGTCCGAAAGCCTGCCTCTAGAAAAAAAACTTCTAAAAGAGAAAAATTCCCCCCTTTATTTTTGGATTTGATCATTAATAAACATTAAAAATTCCTATAGAAATCATTATGATGGACTTGGTTCGATTCCTGAATAACAAAAACATTCTTATACAAAATGTTTTTTAATGAATTTATCCCAATTGTTCTTCACATCCATGGTGATGTTTTCCCATTTCCATTATAATATGGGTAATGGTTATAATATAGGCTTAGACTTATGTTACATAGGCTTAACATTATGAAATACTAGGAATCGATAAACATATATTTCAATACCAATAGTCATGTTATCCTACCATAAATTATATTTAAGATCTCTATAGATCATTATATTTATATTTGGAATAGAGAATGATGAACTATGATATTTATCTAATATTTACTTCTTCAAATATGGTATTAACAGGACACATATCCAGTTTAAGAGACTTATCATTCCATCCTAATTATTGTAGAACTCATGACCAATCCTCACAGTCTTATTTAGTTCTAGATCATTCTTTTTTACCCCTTTAATCCTCATAGGTATGGATGGTAAAACATTCATTTATGAAAGATGTGATTTTACCCATTTATTCATCATTTAATGAACTATATTATGAAAATTTATATTTATTGTATCACTTTCTATAATCCTCATAGAAAACCAAGAATAATCATTCCTACTCAGAGCATTATCCACATTATTTACCTTCATAAGGTGACAGTTTATTAAATGATTTTAATCTTTACTAAATTAAAACCATATTATTTTATGTATATTAATCTATTTTTGAGTGATTATATATTTCCTTACTTATGATATATATAGATTTCACACCATTTACTATAACGATAATTCCTCTATATCTTCAAAAAAAATGAGTGTTTTCAGTGCCAAATGATTCGACAAGTATTTCTCTTTTCTCATGAACCATAAATTAGAATAAGGAATTAGATACTATAATGCAATTATGAATAATATAACATAAAATTCTATTTTTTATGAATCAATATAGGTGACAACCTATTCTACACTATTGGGTAGTGTGAAGACAGGTGAACTGTCAAATTTATATTCATTCCATGAAATTTTATTCATATTCCTCTACCTAAAGGACCATGGATCCCATATCCATCAACTTGGTTACTTTATTTTATAGTCTTGATAAATTTATTGAAAATAATCAATATTATACATCCATATAAATAATTATATAGATTTATATCACTGTGGTTAGTCTGGACCTATGTTTCTTAACAACCTTCTTTGAGGGATCCATCGATATACCCTTTCTTCAAATTACATGACAGAAGAATGATACGTTTAATTGCGGGAATTCACATTTACTAAATTTTTCTTTAATATTATAATTACTTATGGTATTAAAAAAATCCTAAAATGATCTTATCTTTCATCTTTAATGTTGTAATATATAATAATTTTTTCAATAAAGTCTACCACAAAATGATCAAGGTAATATTTAATGACATTATTCACAAGATCTATGATAATAATGGGGGAATTGATAAGTCCAAATGGAATCTGTATAAATTCATAATTAATATACCTCATATATAAAACTAATTTATATATGTTATCCTTTTTACCCTCAATTTATGATATCTGAATTAGTGGTCAATCTTTGAAAGGTATTAAGATCCTCACAGTTGATCAAATAAATCACCAATACTAGGAAGATGATACTAGTCATTGATATTTTTATTATTAAGTTTCCAATAATCAATTAAAATATGAATGGATCTATTTTTATTCTTAAAAAGTAAAATAATTTAACTCCATAGTGATCCACTTGGTGGAATTAATCCCATATCAAGATTGTCTTCGATTTTTTTCTCTGATTCCTATATCTAAATCAGGGACACTCTCTAAGAAGTCCTTGAAATAGTTGTAGCAATGAGAATGATTTTTATTGTAAACTAAAATTCATGACTATGATTAAAGAATAGGGATCTTTTATGGAAATAAACTGACCTATTCCCACAAAAATTGGAATATAATAAATGTAGTGTTTTCCCCAATAATTTCATATATATACCTCTCATTAATCAGTAACAAGACCTATAAAATAAGTTTAGTTTCCATTAGAAGTCCACATTCATCCTCATAATGATTGAAAATAATGGCTTGTTTTGGAATATAAAAAAAACTTTCATTATATGAAAATTGATATAGGACCTATATAAATAGATAGAATCTATACCCAAAATTATGTCAAATTCAACAGGAGGGTGAATTGAAGGATTTATTGGGATCACATTCCTATAAAATTATATTGATGAGAATATCTAGAATTGTAATGTGTTATTCCATTATTATTTTTCACTAATAGTTCAACAAATAATCATTGATGTGTTGATATGATAATAATCGAGTAGTGACTCCCTATTCATGAAAACCCTTATACTACAACATCAATCAGATTTTGTTTTGTAAATTATTAATATAATAAAAAATTACAATTCACATCACTTTAAATTAGTAAATTTTATCACTTTAAAAATTGTCAATTTCACATGTTTTGATGATTACATTATAGGTGGTGGTTAATTTGAGATCCCATGATGAAATTCAAGTAATTGGGGTTGAACATCATAAGATATCAAGTAGTCATATTGATTAAAATACATAATACATCTAATATATTTGTTTAATTGTGCTAAAAATCAATGGGGGTGATGAAAGTAAATATATGTGGAATACAAGACTAAATAATACAATGGATCCCAATTATTCAATTTTAAGGACCAAAATGAATCATTGTTAGAGAAAATCTTCACTATTTACATGCTTGTGGTCAATTCTGTAATTCAGTTATATCACCGGATATAGTCCTCAAAATGATTCCAAATATTTGATGTAAATATTAAATAGTTAGTGAAACAAATTTTAATTTTTTTTAAAAAGTGAGATAAGAGTATGTACTATCTCTAATTAGTGATCCATGGGGTTTTGGAAATTTGGGTACCTAAAAGTACCTTACACATTACTTATAAATTAGCACATTGGGAGCCCAGTTTGTATGTTCAACTAGGTGGTATGGTTATGTGATTTTAAAGAAACAAAAGAGTTTTATAATTATCCTATATGTTATTGGGGTCCCAATCCTCGTAGGGATATAAAATATGAAGGAATATTTCCATATTATCCTTATCCTCCTCTCAATGTTGGACTAAATAGTGGGTGATCATTACAATGGATATACACACTTGGCGTTGGATGTTTGGAAATTTTTCTTATACTTGTTTGGTGTTTTTTGTTTTTTATACATTTCATATATGTTTTATATTAACATTATTTAACATTGAATAAATTGTTTTTGAATAATCCAATTAAAATAATTTCATTTCATAAATGATTGGTTTCATATTTAAAGTGGCAATATTCTGTTTTTATTGTTAGACAACAAAAACATCCTTTTTCTCTCACACATACTTGATATTCCAGTATTCTTTAGTAGACATTATTCCATGATTAAGTTATGAACAATGAAAATGTTATTGTTTATTCAAGGGTTAGTTCAGGGTTTATATTTTTAAAGGTAAAAGAGGGTAATTAAGTTCTTTTTTACCCATAACCAAAAAAAATCTATAAACCAAATGTAATGTTTATAACTATAAACATACCTTCATGGGTAGTAAACTCAAAATAGTCACCATATCATTCATCTCTTAAAAAGACACCTATAAAAATTATTTAACTCATTAAATTAAGTTATTTTATTTTGAATCATAATTTAAAATCCCCCCTTTTGGTTTTTTGCCCAAAATATTTTATTATACACACTATAAATCACCAAATCTCATTTAGATATGACCTAGGGTCTTACCTAGATGATATTTAATCATATAAGACCAATAAAATTTAATATTTCATGAATACATTGTCAAATTTTCATCTTTTTTAGGGGATCCAACCTGGGTCAATTATATGAAAGGTGGGAATAGTCAATGGACAAGGAATGTCTCTAAAAAAAGAGAAATTACATAACAAACTGATTATTTTACATTAAAATTTATATTTTTGGGACATTAAATTTATGGGGCTATTTCTAAATTCATTTTTCAACTTGAATATTATTCTAGTAGTATATTTTGTGTCTATATAAGAAGAGTAACACACTACAAGGCCTGATAATTCGAAGATAGTTGTGGAATTTTTGAGAACCCACATTTTATATAGGTTTGGATTGCATTGGTTCATCATTATTGACTAGGGTTATAATTTCTATTTTAGAAAAAATGAAATCAATTGTACATCGGTATAGGTTCATGCATCATGTTTCTACTTCATATCACTCAGAATATAATGGTTAGGATAATGTGTAAAATTAAGAGGTTAGAAATGTTATTGAAAAAATAGTCCAACCTAACACAAAAGTTTGAAAACATAGAAAAATGTTTCATTGTGGGATTAACATTCTCCTTTTAGAACTCTTATTGTCATGTCACCTAATTGGATTTTTTTAGAATTATTTTCAAACAAATTGTTTAGATTGAGAACCATGTCTAATGTACCATCAGTCAATGAAATTCTAATCATTGTGGTGTAGCTTCTAAAAGGAAATTGTAGATTCAAGGGTTGAAGGATATATTAAGAGATTCATATGAGAACTCTAGGTTTAATAAAAAGAAAACTAATTCAACCCATGATCTCCTCCTCATTCATCATCAATTCCATATTGGGTAAAAGTTCCTCTGTTACAATGAAATGCCAAAGTCTTACCCTTCTATTCCCTATCAAAACTATGTTTTCTCAGTTATTATAGCTAATATCTATCCAATTTTTGTTATTTAGGTAGAATCTTAAGAAACCTGAAAAAGATTATGGTCAATGGGTAGAGACTAAATCGCTTCTATAAAACCCTTTTAGTGTCCATAGTGGAAGAAATCCATCTTCATGAAGTGACCTATCTGCAATAATAACCCAATATTAACTTTACATTCGACCTTTAATTTAATTATAGTTATGACAGTGCACACACTTGGTGTGTGTGAGTGGTGGGGAGGATACGTCCCCAAGTTAGTTAGGATTTTTTTTATAATTATTATTTTTTCTCATTCTTCATTTGTTTTATGGTTTTTTGTCTTTCCCCCACATTCCTATGTTTATCATTACTTGTTTTTGTCGTTGTTATTTTTATCATTTTCACTTGGTGCATGGTATTTTTACATCCCCCCACCCCTCGTCACCATTTTACACTTTAATTTGGGAAGACATATTTTTAAAGCCTATATATGCCTATAAATTATTGAGAAATCATATCAATATCTTGATTTCATATGATTATATCATTTGATGAATTTTTTTTTAAATATGTAATTTTTTTCATATAATTAAAATTAACGGGGTTATTTTATTTAAAATTGGTTTTTTCAATGATATAAATTATTGAAACATTAAAAAACCATTGAGATATGTTTACCTCATGTGTAATATATTTATGGGTTAATTATATCCTTGAACATATCAATATATCATTGAACCGAACCATAAAGTGTGAATATTTAGTACTAAATTGAATGAATATATAATTTAAGTTAGTGTTTTCATCTTTAAAAAATTATTTTTTATTCTTTATCTGGTTTATTTCAAAACTATACCATATTTATCTATGTGTGTATGTATTATCCAACTATTGTATGCAATAGAATATAAATGAAAAACAAAAAACCACTCAAATAAATAATTATGGTATTGGTGAAATGTATAATATATGAGAATATCTAGGATAGTAAATTATGGATTTAGTTTTGGGGATTCATAAGTGAGTGTGTCTTGAAATTTGATTGTGAGAGATGTAGGGAAGATTTTGTAGAAATAATAAGGAAAGAAGTTTTTCTTAAAACAACCTATATTTAATTGATAAAAATTAGAATGAATATAACGAAATGGTTTTCACATAGGTACATGTAGTTTAAGTGACATGGTTGAATTTAGAATTCCTAGAAAATAGTAGTGTTATATATCTCTTTGAATTTAGTTTTGAAATAATTTTTATGACACTCATTTATAAGCTTACTAAGATTAACTATTTGGTGGTATTCTTCCTTCGATCACTACAATATCATGAAATAAATTAGTATGAGCTTTAAATAATCCAGATCTAGTGAATATATTCATTCAAAAATTTATTAAAATTTACTTTTCCTATGAATGGACTTTTTATGAGTGCTGGAGTGAACATGTAGCAATACACTATTCATCTCAACCTTTATATCACTCTAATAAACTAATTTTGTATTATAAATTCGAAATATAATAAAAAATTTCAATTGAAATATAATTAAATTAATTAATTTTAATCAAATTTTAAAAAGATTAATATCACTTTTTTAAGGATTACATTGTATTTGGAGGTGATTTAGAGATCCCACGATGTAATTCATGGAAAACAGGCCAGACTACACAAGAGTAAAAGAATGAATATGGACTAAAATACACACTGCAGCTAATAAAAACATGCAATTAGGATGAATATATATATATTAATGTAAAAACATGTGTGATAAAAGTCTATATAATACTAGGGATCCAAATTCGTCCATTTTGAGGCCCAAAAGGCACTATTATTAAAGTGAAAAATTAATGTTCATAGTCTCAAGGGTACTTACATAATTCATCACTATATCAGGCTATATGCATATAGTTAATGCCAAATTTTGTGTGAAGATATTAAAATGGTTGGTAAACAAATTTTTAGTTTAAAAAAATGTTATATAATACTATATAATATTCCAAATGTTGTGTTAATGTGGTTTTTCAAATTTAGAGTGCCCAAAACAACCTTCCACATTGCTTATAAATTTGAACATTGGGAACACCATTTCTATGTTTGACCATAGGAAAATGATATTCAATTTTATAGATCCAAAGGATTCCAGTATTCATATTATATGTTATGGAGTCCCATATCATCTTATCATGAACAAATATAAATTCATAACTCTATATGAGCCTTATCTTCCTCTTGATGGTGGGTAAACAGTGGGTGATCATTATGTGGGAGCTACACACATGCAGAGGGAGTTATGACATGTTTTATTCAATTTTTTCATGTTATTTTTGTTTGAATGATTTATTTTAGCTTTTATATTAATATTATTTGACTCTTAATTCATTTTTTGGTATAATATAATGAATCACATTCCATTTTACAACTGACTAGATTGATATTTGAAGTGTGGATCTTGGTTATTCCTATTAGAAAACAATGGCATCCTTTTTCTATGACACGTATATGAGATTTTAGTTTTATATAAAATAAAAATTCTGTTATTATGTTCAAATTAAGGAAAAATTAGTTTCTATTTCAAGGGTTAGTTCTAGGTTCATAAATTTAAATTGAAAGTACGATAATAAAGATCTTGGTTACCCTCACACAAATAATTTCATTAAAACAAATGAAAATTTTAAAACAATTGACATTCCATAAAATGTAGTAAAAATTTAATTTTAACCTTCTCCAACATATATAAAAATCCCACCATTATTTTTTAACTATTAAAAAATTAGATAATGATTTTTTATTTTGAATAATCATTTAAAATCCCCCTATTTTATTTTTTGATTTTAAAAATATATAAGAAATACACACTCTAAACCCCCAATTCACACTGATAGAGAACTAGGGTATACACTAAGATACATGTAATCTTGTAAAACATATTTATTTTGATTTTTCATGAAAATTAAATTAGATACCCCTAAAAATTGATCGAAAATAAAATATTGGTTAAAACTACAATCATATAATTTTTTATAGTTTTAAAGTGGATGATAAGTTTACTATTCACCTCTTCGTTCTCATAAAACACTTTAGTGGTGTGATCACATGATATTTTCAATTTTTTCCCATATTTAGAGGTTTATGATTAGAAATTTCATCAATTTCCCTTGGATATATGAATTATATGGATAATTCACATACTCCTTGTAGATTTTCTATTAGAGGTGGTGAATTCATTTAATCTCTCTTCATATTCATTACTTTTTCTTGCATAATTATATCTATGAAACATTTAATTACTCAATTTCCTTTCCTTTAATATGTCAAAAATTTACCAGTTACCTTAATAAAATTTCCCTCATGCTTCTTTCCATGCTTCTTGAACAAAGGGAGAATCATTTACATTCCTCCATGGGCTTTATTATTATAATCAAAACCCAATCATTCACTTATTATCAAAACCATAATAACTATTAGAATACCCACTCTCCATTTCTACTTTAAGAGAATATAAAATTATTTATTTTTATATCTTATAGTCTTTTTTTGTCAATATCATTTTAAAAACTTGGTTTTGTGCCACTTAATAATGGATTTTATTTATTTTAGGGTCAATGATAAAAACATAATTTTTACTTGAATATTTTGTTAAATTTTCATCATAGGTACTAATGGATCTACTATCCTATAGCTAAATCTAAAGGAATTCCATTTAAATTTTCATGAAAATATTTTAGGGAAAGTGTTTACTGAAAAATATCCCTTTAAACTCAACCCATTACATGGATTTAATTTCATCATCTTTCTCCTTTTTATTAATAATATTTCACCATTTGTCTATTTTTCCTTCCAACTAATACACCTCTAGGAAAAAAATTTCATGATATGATAAATGGAGAACATAAAATATCTTTATAGTGGTACTGAACCACTTCTTAGTAACTATTTGATCTTTTGACCCACATTAATAAGTTGTATGTGGCCTCATAAAAGACTCAAATATGAATTTTTCCTTATTTTAATCCATTGGAATCTAAGCATGATTCATGGTTTGAGAAATTTTTATTATCATAAAAATAATATATTTCATTCTTTCTCCAATTCCGTTCAGTTTTTCAAGTTGTAAATCATTGAATTTTCCTCCAAATTCTTTGTTAACATGATTCCTCCAAATTCCATCCACTGACTACAACCAAAAGAAATAGTGTAAGAATCAAGCTAAAATAATTATAGTTAGAATTTATATAACCATGAAAATAATTCATGATATTTACTAAATTATGACACCTTTTAATTAAACTATATCGCTTTTGGTTCACCCTATATCACTTTGAGGTCATTAGAATTTGTTATATGTTATATCCCCATATTATTTATAGTCTAATTTCCATAAATATCAAAACTATTCTCTAATACAGGTTGAGGCAATCAAAACCATACATAAATAAATATTACATCTTTTTAGATGAATTTGAAATAAATATCATAATAATCCATACCCTGAAACTAAATAGGTTTGGTTAATTTTGGTACTAGTTACATAATAATCTAATTTCATGAAATATAATTTAAATCTCCCACAATGATATTATTATAGAGTACCTTTCATATTCATACTCTAATTAAAACCTTTCATTATAACATAGGGAAAGGAAACATAATAAATGGTGAACTCAGAATATAATTAATGGTAAATATATGATATATTAATCAATTATTATAATTGATATTAAAATAACAATAAGGGTGTTCTAAAATGATCATAACTTATTAAATTCACACCTAATCATTCAAAGATATGTAATTATGTATCCTAGAATAATGATTTTTCATAAAAAAATATAATCTATAATATTAGGGAATCATCAATAATAAATAATAATCCATGATAATATATCTTAACCATAAGAAATAAATTTTTTCAATACACATAAGCATATAATATAATTTTCCTAGTCCATACTCACTTCCAGGACTATCATAATGGAGAAATCCCCATAGTGTTTTCGGTTCACTCCCAATTATACCATTTCTTTATTCAAGGATCACTACTAGGACTATCATAGTATATAGTGTCCCATATATTATGGGGTTCACTCCCCATTCAATCATTTCCTTACCCAAGGTTCACATCCATGACTATCATTGTCGAAAAAATCTTTTACTGAAGTGGTTTTACTCCCCATTCGAGTCCATATTATCACATGATATATCATTATTTATCCAATGTGGAGGAGGAATATATAATTATTGTCCCACATGTCACATAATTAAAAACATATATAATTGTACCACAATATCATAAAAAAATTATCATTTTATCATAGTATAACCCATGAAAATTAAAAGGGTTTCATAATGATTTCTCCATCACATAATTATCCCATGTAAATTAATGAGTTTCATAGAATCATCCCTAAAATAGCATAATAATACTGTATCCCACAAAATAATGTGGACGGTATCATAAGATCATATCTTCAGTGAATCATAAAAAAATATAAATGATTAACATAGATGAAAATACCTATAAAAGTTTATTTTAACTTATCTTTTAAAAATAAGGAAATATTATTAAACTTTTATATCATTAAAAACATAACATTTCAAAAATATTAAGAAAATATATTCCATTTAAATAACCATTTAATATTATAAATTAGTCTTAAAATAAATTAATGATTAAAATTTTCTTATGTTGTATATCTTATAGACAGTATTCTTTTCAAGATTTTGTTAAAAGACAAAAGTCATTAAAATGAAAAAAAATCAATATATTCCTTTAAATCATTTTTTATGAAATTAAAATGTAGAAAATATAATATCTATCAAACAATATGTATAACAAAAACTTCTATAATTTTTTTAAGAACATGTATAAGGAGATAATGAATGAGATACTAACATAAACTCTTACCTTAGGTTCTAAATTTATTTAGAAACACTCTTATGTTCTTTTATAATAAATTTTTATTTCTTATAAATATATAATTAAACACTATTAAAACTTATATAAGAATATATAAGTCTATTATCATTTCTAATTACCTATTAATTAACAATACATTATTAAAATCATTATTTGGGTGAAAACAGGTCTATTTTATGTGAATGTTTTTTTTCGATGGTTCTGGTCTTTACATTTGGGACATGGTTTTTTCATTTAAAAAATATTAATAATTTTATAATTGTAATATTTATTAATTTTATAAACTTTTATAATTATTCATATTAGGTGATGATGAAAATTAATTACATTACTTTGTAATGATAGTAGTATGTACGTACATAAAAGTAATGTTTTCATTTTCCAATGAATATAAATAAAGAAATATAAATAATTATATATCAGTATAAAATAATAATAATAATGTAAATATAAAATATATTAATTAAAAATATCCAGATTATTATCCATGTATGCATGATGTGAAAAACTAATAACATCTTTTCATGAAAGTAGTAGTACACACGTACGCATGAGTGGTGTTATCATTTTCCAACAAATGGGAAGAAAATATAAAATTAATATACCAATAAAAAACACATCATATCATAATATATTTATTTATTAAAACATTTTAGGATGGTTATATAAATTTTAAAGGAGGTTTAATAATAAATAAACACACAACATATTGAAAATAAAATATAAATCTTCCTCAGGTATCCTCATTTAAAAAGAAACCTGAGTCTTATTTTATAGGTTTCATTAAATGAAAATCAATAGATGTTAATTGATAATTATTTTGGAGAAGTATATGTATAATTAGTATATGAGATAAATATATCATGTGGTGTGTATAAGAGAGTATAGGATGTGATCTTTTATTGTGAAGGGAGTTGCACACTTATAATTAGTATGAATATTAAAATATATTGAAGTCACTCTCACGGTAATGTGGATCAAAATCAGAAATTTTTTTAATATAGGAAGATATATGATTGAATGAATTTATATAATATTATTTATAAAATGTATTTGTTCATTTTTACCCATATATCTTTCGATTAACCCCTATTAACCCTTTTAACATTTACCGTAAGGATTTTTTACCACAATTACTATTCATAGTGACCAAAAATGAAATTTATATCAATTTTTTTTTTCAAATTATGATTAAAAATATTTAATCAATTTTATAAGATGAAATTTATCTCAATTAAATATATTCATTTTAAAAAAATTGCACAAAAAGAAATAAAATGTTTTTTAAAAATGTTCATTTTGAAGCATAAAACTAAATTTAATCTTTTTTACTTTCCTAGTAAAAATTATTTGTTGAATTTTAATATATTGTAATGAATATATTATCTATAAATTTCATTAAAATAACTCATCAATATATTATAATTCAATTTATTAATATAAAATACATTTCTCACAATAAAACCATTTTGTGAAAAAATATCTTATTTTTTACCTTCAATTTATTTTATCTTTATTTCTAACCAGTTGATAATAAATATATAAACTATTATTGATTTTTAAGAAATTAAATAATGATACATTTCATCATAATATTAATCAATTATTTCTTAAGACACATAATATATTGAAAAATAAAATACTATGAAAAAATTATCCTTTATAATAATATCATATTATTTTTATCATTTAAAATTGAGTACTTATTTCTTGTGAATTAATAAAAAATTTTCATTAAAGAAAACATTTACACATAATAATCCTAATTTTTTCGTTATATTTAAACCCTCCAATCCATAAACTAAATAATAAGAGTCACGTTTAATATTTATTTTTCAGAATTATATCATGGTTCATTTAAAATTTGTATTACTTTCAATGAATGTTATAAAACACATAAAATTTATTTAAAGATAAATATATCAAAAAAATATCTAGAAACTAAAATATCATTATTATAGGGGTAATATTACTTTAGTTCGTAGGGGTACAATATTTTTTATTTTTTATATTTTTTCTAAACCATTAAATATATAAAGAATATATTATATTAGATATAAACAAGAAATGATTAAGTTTTTTGGGTACTTTTAATGATTTATATTCTTTTTAAAAATTTATTCTGTTGTTTTATATTTTCCTACAAATTAAAATATACTTATTTTATTATTTTAATTTTTCATAGTTGACCCTATTACTTAAATAAGGTTCATGTTAAACTAATATGTTTAAAATAATGAGGCATGAACATTCTATCTTGTCAATTATTAACATTTTTATTTAATTTTATTTATAATTATTTTATTTATTCCATGTTGTTTTATTAGTTTATATTATTTAGACCATGTAAAAATTATTATTTCAAGTTAAAAGGGATCTCTAATTTTATTATATCATAGTACTATAACCCATTTATTTGAATTCAGAATGACCTCCCTTACATCCTTTTGTTTAAAAAATTAAGCATCTTTAATCCCCTCAAAATCGACAATCACCTATAGATAATGGAATGTATAATAGATTTTTATAAATAGAGAATGAAATAACCCCCAATAAGTCTTGAGGTTGTGTGTATACCATGGTCGGTTTCTAGAATCAACAATTGAAATAGACACTCATTACTTAAATATATTTTTAAATATGAATTACCTAAACATGAGTAAACCTATAATAATGGATTCCACTAAATGAATATTCTAGAAAAAATTAATTTTATGGAATTTTATCCTCAATTTGGAAAACATTTAAAAAAATAACATATTATTTGATTGATAAAGATGTTGTTAAATATATTATATACATATTTTAGCTATTTTTTTCATAAATAAATTTTTTAAATACAATATTTATTCCACATTAATGTGAGTTTAAAAAATTTTGAAGAGAGAAAATTTCAATGTTAAAGAACACATATTGTTGATAAGTAATAATAAAGAGTAGGGGAGACCAAATAATTTTTATTTGAGTTGGGATTATTTAATTTTAGTTAATATTTTACAATATATATTCAATACAAGAATTTATCCTTTTTAAATATGATAATTAAAATATGTTCTTTATTTACATGATTTGGCCATGTTTAATTTTACCATTACGAGTTTCTTTTCAGCAATGTTTTAGTGGTGTAAAAATATACTTCCAAAATATTTAGCCTTTTATATGTTATCATTATCTTCATAAATTTAGAGGCTAATTTCCTCGTTATGAGAGTTATGTATGCCTTGGAATACTCTCTTAGTGTATCATGTAGTTTTGGATTTTTAAATTTGATGATAGTTGGATTGAATCCTTAGATAACGTAATAGTTGAGATATTATTATAATTTTAGAATAATTTCACAGAAAATTTTAACTCCACACCATACGAGTTCATATAAAATCTATGTTGGAACCTAATAAGATCATTAGAAAAAATAATTGGCCCATTATTGGGATAAAGGTTGTAAATATTCATGTTATGGAAAAACATTCCTTTAATTAGAACATTGATGAGGATGAAAATGAATATATAAAAGCTATGGTTTAAAAAGATGATGGGGTAAATAATATTGAGGAAATGAAGGAAAACCATGTTGATAAAATTATTGATGATGTTAATTATCCATTAATGGAGATATATAAATTTAGGGGGAGACTAACCATGATAGCTCAAAACTATCAATTGATCACTAAACTATTTGGAATGACGACTTGACTATAGGAATATTAATACTATAATTTTTAAGGACATTAGTTACTAAAATTCATATAGAAAGGTTTTTATATTATTTGATTAGTTTAAGGATCACATTGGTTGGATGGAGATAATGACCACCAAATTGTTCTAATAGGTAAATTAAAAGATATATTTTAAGGTAATAATAGTGATAATATTGATTCCAATATCACTATGATGAAAAAAATTATAATTTTTTGACTAATTTAATGCTTTTATATAAATTTTTTGGATAATATCTAATGATTACCACAGTAAAAAATTCCTTCAAGATAAATATTAATATTATGGAAAAAATTTATTATAAATTGAGAATTTATTTCCATTTAATGATTAGTTTGGAATGATAATCATATATTCTAATGAGATACAAAAAATAGTAGTATTTTTTAACTATATTAGTAGATGATATCAAGTAGTTGAAGACTGATGAACCATTTTCAATAAATTTTCTATATTACTCATCATCACCTATAATTCCCCTTATACCTCCTCCCACCATATTTATACCCCCTATTATAGATAATAAATGGAAGGTTATAGTTAAATACTCTAATTCTTCATACAATGTTGTGTTTGATGATGAAGGATGAAGTATTTTTTTTTTGTTTTTTTATTATCTATATATTGAAGAATTTTATTAATAATATTTTCGATTATTAAACTATAATTATATTTTTCATATGTATTTTTAATTTACTTTGATTTATTTTTTTATATTTAATATTCCAAAAATATTTTAGTAAAATCAAAAAAAATATTACTATATAATATCATAGTATTTTGACCATACTTTATTATTCTTCTTCTAGTTTCTTTCTCTTATAATATGTGCAATAAGTTTGATCTCAACTTTGAGTGTTTTAATTGGATTATTTTTTTATGTTTACAATGGGGGAGACCTATTTTTAGTATATTTTTTATTTCATAAATTATGTCACAAAATTAATCTATATAGTATATATTTTCATATGATTCTAATTTTCATATCTTTTTGATGTTAAAAAATATGGATATTATTGTCCTTTACTACAAATTTATTTCATTAATACTCAAAAATCATGTTTATTGTGATTTTGATGAGCTTATTTTGTATAAATGATGTGTGATGTATATTTGTTTTTGGTATTTTTCCCATACATTGATTTATTTTATATATTTTAGAGTCACAATCAACAATATAGAAGGAACAAGGTAATAATAAAGTATTTTTTCATATATTTAGATTATATTGGTCACCCGAGTAAAAAAATAAGTAAATAATTTTATACATTTAATCCTTTCAATGAGTTTATTTCATTGAAAAGGTTTTTAAATTATATAAACATTGTAATTGAACCCTGTATACCATGAATCAAAATATATAGGTTAACTCAACTATAATTTTTTAGAGATAACTGAGCTATTCAAATGAAGGGACATATTTATACAACCAATTCAAATGATAATAATACCTAAGACTGTCAAGATAATTGGGAAGTCCTGAATTTTGAATGTGTTAAATTGGTCAAGAAGTAATAGTTATATATCCTCGAGGTACTATTATGTTTCAAGACTAATATTATATGGGATTTTAATTTAATATCAATATCAGTCACTAGCACCTCATTAGATGTTTTAAAGGTTATGATAAAATAAGTAAATTTATGGAGATGAATTTAATTTTTTTTAGTATTACATTGCATTTTATATTTATTTTTTAATGAATCTTTTTAATTATAATTTATGAATAACAGGAGTAAATTTTTTAAATAAACATTATAATAGGCTTAATGTGAAGTAAAATAATAAAATTAAATTTTGTGTTTTTCACATTTTCTAGGAACCTTAAGAATATATCAAAAAAATTCAAATAAATTTTCTTGAATATTAATATAGTCAATTAAGGAAGAAAATATGAAACTATTTGATCATTTGATTCACAATATAAGAAATGAACACCACTTTATAATTTCTAATTTTTTTCTCTGATCTTTCATTAATGATTTTTGATACAATATTTTATGTAGTTATTTTATTCTCTCAATGAATTTTATTAAATCAATCTTTAAATATATTATTAACCTTTTGGTTCATTGTATTAAATACCATTTAGAATTATTAAAGTTATTCTTATACTAGAATATGGGTAGTGTATTTATTGAACTATTTAAACTTGATCTAGGTTGTATACTTATCTAATTAATGTTAAAAATCTCTTACATAGAATAATATTCTTATATATGGTTTTAATTAAGTATAAAGGATTAAGTTTTTCCTTAGAATTGAACTTCATGTAAAACATTTATTATGAATAATTGATTTATTACTTTACTTATTATCTATGAATCTATTTGATTTGGATATATTTGATATCAAATATTGTTTTCAATCAAAATATTTGTACGCCTTATTTAATATTAATATGTTTTCATTAAAAATATTTATTATATTAGATGTATTTTAATATGGTTACTTATTTATTCTAGTGTTGTGTTTGAATTTGAACTGAGAAACTTGTTTCATTATTGATATATGTCCTCTGAAGCATTTAATTTTGAATTGTTCTGTGTTTTAGAGAAAGATTTAGAAAATGGAAAATCATTTTATCTTATTTTTATGATGTAAATATATTTTTATGAAGGGTAATTTTATTTTTTTATGTTTTAAATGGTACTTCTAATGTTTAATAATGCTCAACTAACACTCCCAATATTAATAATATTTAGGAAAATAAATATAATTTTTTCTCAAGAGAATACGGAGGAAGGATCATTCATTATTTAATAAAATAAATGTATCATAACAATAATAGACACCAATTTTTGGCATGGAATTTTTTATCTAGACTAAGTAGATACATCCATTTGGTGGATGTTATAGAATTAAATTTTTCTCTTATGGTGGTATGTATTATCATTAGCTTTTATGTCCATATATTTAGGTTGGATAGATGATACCTACAAAAGTTAAAATTATTAACATACCACCCATTTAGTTACATTAGTATCCTCTATATCATATTCTATAGATAGTGTTTCTGATGTAGGGGGATATGTGTCCTTTTAGACCACTAGGGAGTTGTGGTTTTGGTAATGGATGTAAAGCCCCAACATGAATTTTATTTTCTTATACTGAACCAAAATTATACATGACCATTGGAATTACCCTTTATTTATAATCATTTTTTTAAAAGAGGGTATACAAGAATCATGGTTGTTGGTTTACCCTTTGGATATAAACAATGATAAAACAAATATATAAATAATAAAACAACCCAGGGTATAAAATATGTTATTATATCAATAACTAATATTCAAAAAAAATATAATTACTATAAAAAATATTATAAATAATGAATATATAAATTAATAATATGCTTGATACATACAAAATGTAATGAATCAAAATTTTAATGTAAGTCTTCCTTGAATTAAGTCAAATATGTTCGATAGATTTCTCTACATTAAAAATAAAATGGAATAAAATTTTGATATATTTAGACCAATAGCACATATTCATTTAATTAGTAGATATTAATAGGATTAACCAAATTATGAAATATAATAATAATATGTTTATATATATAATTTTTATTTTATACAAATTTAGTTAATTATTTTGTTTAATAATATATATTTTTACACATTTTATTTTTTACTAAAAAATAATTATAATATTATTACATGATAATATTTATGAAATAAAAAATTTATTTATTTATTCATGATTTATCAATTTTTTGTAGAAATTAAAAATGGGATCATCTTGTATTTTAAAAAAAATTATAAAAATAGTTTCCCATTGTATTTTAGAATGTTATGTAAATGTTAAAATAGAGTATTTATAAAATTAAATTTGAAGAAAAAAACATATTTTTTGGATTTATAATTTCAATATCACTTCAAAGGGGATTTTTAAGTTTTTTCTAAAAAGATTGATTTCTAAGGTAATAGTGAAAATAACGTTTTAAAATAAACATGGAATTTTTAGTATGTATTTAATAATTATAAATTAACATTTTCTTATTACAAGATCAATTATTTATTTTATAATTGAATTAAAAAAAAATTGGAATTTTTTTTTAAATTTATAAACTCATATTTGAAATTTTAGAACTGAAGTTATATTTTTTCAAAAAAATTTGTTTTTATTACTTTTTATGAAAATTTATATAAATTTCTTTATCACGTATATATGTTGATTTTAATAAAATTAAATCAATTTTCTGTTATTTCATGTGTAAATTAACATAGTATAGTTTTTTTTATTTTTCTAAAATAAATAATTTTTAAAGGAATAGTGATATCATATGGTTTTTCCAAACCACTGACTTTTATTAGTTTATTATTATATAAGTGAGACTTATAATATTATAAAACCTTTTAATTTTTTAAGGAATAATTTTTAAAAAATTAAATATATTTTTTGTAATTTATAAAATTAATTTTTATCCTTATAAAATAAAATAATATTCTAATTCTAATAAGAAAATTGATTTTTTACTTTCCATTTAATTAATAATAATTTTGATAAAATTCTATTTTGGCTGATTATAAATATACATAAAATTATTTTAATAATAAACAAATTTATTTCTTAACAATTTCAGACATTTATAATCATATCTCACAGATAACTTGTCACCAAAAAATAAACTTTTTCTAGGAAACAATTTTTATAAATTATGTGTGCTAATACTAAAGTAAATTTATTTAACTCTTATAAATTTAATTTTATAAAATTATTTATATATTTGAAATTATCATGGTAAATTTAGTAAATGATTTAATTATTAATTTTTTACATTAAAATTAGTTTTTGAGGGTGAAAAAGGAGTTATCACAAAAAGGGTAAATTATGGGTAATTGATTAAACCATGATCAAGTGGCTATAACATCTGGGAAAAGGATTATATTGGATGGGGTAGTTATTAATGACATGATAGATTTCCCTAAATTGTTATTGTCTATTTTTAAAGCCATTGTCCTTTAATAATTGTGTGATAGTACATAAATGAAAAATATATTTTATAAAAATACTACTCTCTTTACTTATTGAAGGAGCTCCCCTACTCCTAAATTCCCTACCCATTCCAAATATTTTGCATAAACAAAACTGATACCTAATATATATAAGGATCCAGCCTTATTACATTACATAATTTTAGATAAGAACTTAGTTACATTCACATTGAGGATATTTTAATGTTTATAGTTTTATTGAAATAGGATATAACACATACATAACATTTACACATTTATACATAGTGGATACCAAAAAAACCGAACCAATTTATTCCAAAATATAATACTTTTCAAATAAAACATGTTTTCTTTGAAAAATATTCATAATAATTTACTTGTCTTCTTTATTTATTTTCCACATCATTATAACCATTGAAAATATTTTAAAAACATAGTAGGACCACAAAATTCTTAGTAAGGGATGTAAAAAGAAGGAAATAAAACATTAGTCCATGAATACATGTAATGTATGAAATTATTTTCAAAAAGACATACCTGTCACTAATATAAACTTAACTTGTGAAACATGAGACTTCCATGATATTTACAAAAAAAAATATAGGACATAAATAGAACCATAAAGGTATCTTAGGGCATTACATTCGTAGTTTTGTAAATTTCATGGATACCCTATTTTTTTTAACCCTCACAGCTACCTTATAATGCAACCCTCACAGTTACTTTGTTGTGTAAGTATCGTTGTTACACTTGGAGTAACCATACGGTCTCCCTATGACTTACACATACCCAATGCATTGGAGGGAGATATAGGTCTATCTATAGCCTCAGAGCGGCGGGTCTTCTTCCTCGTAGGAACTTCTAGGGTTTCCTCTTGGGCATTTTCTCCACCCCCTCTGGCATGGCTTGGCGTTCAGTTTCGTCATCTTCTTGATTTGCAGCGTGTTAGGTGGCGTCTTGGATATCGTCTTGGTCTCATGGTGCTCGGCGTCGGCTTCAGCGTGTCCCGGTGTGGCTCGGGCTGTCTCCGGTGTGTTTCAGTGTCGACGGCCCATCTTTTCTCCGAGCTTGGATTCTCTGTCCCAGCGTCATCCTCGATCCGGAGTTGGATTTCCAATGCTTAATTTTTTCTCCAGATTTGGCGAGATTTGTGTTCGGCGAAGGTCTAGCGTGATTGGCTTGGCGTTAAGGTTATCTGGCTTGGCATTGGTTCTGGTGTGATTCTGAGCTCAGGTGTCGGCCCTAGTTGAGGTTTGGCTTCGGTGAGGTCCGCAACAGAGCTGGTGTGCCTCGGCTCATTTGCTGTTTTAGAAGGGTGTTGTGGCTTCGTCTTCAACATGGCTTGGCTGGGGGAGGTTTTTGGTCCATGTTTAACTATGGGGTTTTGTAGATTGAGGTTGTGGTATTTCTTATGAAGGTTATGAATTTGTTGGTATGGATGGTGTTCTTGCAGTGTCTTTGCTATAGGTGAACCCCATCCTTGTTGGTGCGTTCACTTCCTGTGGTTTAAACAGTCTGGAATTTGGTTAGGGTTCTTCTGGAGTCTGGAGATGACCGGCTTCATTCCCAAAGTGGCACTATTGGCTCTAATCATCTTAGTCCCCCTCAATGGAGACACTCAATTTTTGTGCTATTAGGTCTTCCAGTCTTGGGTGATGAAGATTCGGATTTGCATTTATGGTTTGTCGTCCTCATCAGGTTGTTGTGTATGGTGTTGGAGGTGCCATGTGGATCGGCTTGTCTATGAATTTGATTCCGCATTATGTTTCTCATTTCACTTTTGAAGATGTTTTTCCTGCAATGGTTCTTTTATTGTCTATCAGAATGGAGTTGCACCTGTGCCCGACCTCATGGTGCAATCCTTGAGGAGGTTTCAGAGATTGTCCTTTATATTTGCAGCACTTTATGGATTTGGAAGTTGAGAGGGTATGGTGTCAGCCATTGGATCGAGCCTGTGCTTTGACACAGGACAATGGTTTGTTGTACAGTGATGTGACGGTGGAGGGCTTTTCCTGGTCAAATGTTGGGGAGGGGTAACATAATGTTTTCAGGTTGGGTTGTATATGTTGACCTTCTGGTCATGATTGTCTTATGTCTTTGAAGTCTTTCCGGGTTTCCACCTTCATCCCTTAAAAGGGGTTATGTTTAAAATAAAAATATTAAGGCTTTCTGGCCATTGGATGGATTTAATTATGTAAAACAGAATTTTAAAAGATGATTTTAAATGAAAATCCCATTAAAAATATCATATAATTGATGTAAGACTTAATAGAGTATATGGAATATGTATATAAATTATAAATAAACATAATTAATCATATTATAAACCAAATTCATCACCCAAAAAATATTAATACCACTTAAATAAAGATGTAGAATGTTTACCCAAAGACTGGAAATTAGGTTATGAATTCACTTAAAGAAACATATTCATGTTTATAATACCTTATATGATCATTTCATATGATCATTTTAACTTTTAATTGTTATTATTTTGTTCCTTCCATTGTTTTGGAAGCGTTCATTACCCGATTTTCAGGGATGGTTTGTATTTTATTTTCATATCGCATAGAAATAAATTATAGAAGTGTAATTAAATTTTATTAATATGGTTAAATAATATCTAATTACACCATAAATCATTTTTTTTATCATTTATGATGATGAATCTTTAGATAAAACATTCATGATATTTATTTAGATCATTTTTTGTGGTTTCGTGATAATAATGAGCTTGTTACATTATATATTTTCATTTCATCCATATAAATTCATTCTAGAAAATAAAATAGGTTCTATAATACACTTTATATTTTTTTTCAACCAATTAAAGGGTTTTATGATCATCTTCGAAGGAAGTAATGGAAATTTAAGACACATCTTCCACAATTTTGGTAAATCGACACTTTAGGAACAATGTTTTTATTTTAATAAAAATAGGGAGATAAGAGGAAGAAATATGATGAATTCCTTAAATAAAAATGATAATATATTGAATACACAAGATTCTGGATAGTTCATACCTCCTAGATAAATGTTGGAGAAGAGATTATAAGAAAAGAGAGGAATTGAAATGAAAACATAGAAAGAAGGAAGATGATTCTTACCTCTTGATCTCTTCTCCTTGAGATCCTCTTAAGGCCTTTGTTTTTGGACTTTGGGGGAGACCAGATGGTCATGGATGGGGGTAATATCCTTGGGGAGGGTATTTGGTAGAACATAGACAATTCTCAATTCTTAAGAGGTGTGGGAGGAAGAGTGGAAGATGGGTGATATTTATAGTGGAGGAGAGGATGGATTTTACATTATTTTAATATTTTTGTCCAAGAATATAAATATTATACATTATTGTGATCAAATCAGTAAATAGAGCATGTGAACTCTAAAAAAGATGGCCTACATTATCCATGATGTTAAAAATATTTTATTTA
This sequence comes from Viscum album, assembly GCA_963277665.1. Classification (NCBI taxonomy): domain Eukaryota; kingdom Viridiplantae; phylum Streptophyta; class Magnoliopsida; order Santalales; family Viscaceae; genus Viscum; species Viscum album. Next base: position 401,760,248 of record OY728148.1, on the reverse strand, counting down.
ACTAATAATTTGAATATATTGTATTTTACGTTATTTCACTTTCCATAAAAAATCTCGAATTTTAGAAAAAATCCCAAAAAATCACCCTAAATATTTTTTAACATGTAGAATTCAAAATTGAACTCCATTTTAGGAAAATAATTCTTTAAATATTATTAATTTAATTTTTAAATAAAATCATAATTTATTCAAGAAGAAAAATTTTAAAACTATAACTCATATTTTTAACACCTTGAAAAAATAATCAAGATGTCATTATCATAAAGCCTTAAGAAAAAATACAATTCAATATTCCTTTGCATCATATTAATATTCATATTACTATTTATAATGGTATGTTACTATTCACTAAAAAATGGTTGGTTCTATCAGACTCCAAATAAGTTACTGATCACAACAGTGAATGGATGTTTTGTGAAATTCAAAACATAAAAGTGGGAAAATTATGTTTAAGGGATAGTTATAACTATCTAATTAAAAAACGTTTCATGGATTTCAATTTATTTTTAAATCCATAGGGTTTTACATTATCCCCGCCTTCTGGAAATTTTGTCCTCACTATTTTATTTACTTATTAAACAAGTGTGGGTACCTTTCCCTCATATCATTTTGAGACTCCCATGTTTCTTTTTCAACCATTTGGTTTCTCCACAGAACCCTTACCTGGTGGATTACCGTATTCCATAATACTTATTCCCTTAATTCAAGAATACAAATTGGTTTTTCTTCATAAGAAAGGTTCTCTTCCAGTTGAACTGTATCTGGACTCAATAAATCAGATGAATCTCGAAGTCACTTTCTCAACAACGAAACATGAAAACATTTTGTAACTGAGATAAACTCAGAAAAAAATCTACCCGGTATTCAACTAGTCCAAATTTCTTCATGATTTCAAAAGTTATAATGAACCATAGAATTAGCATTCCTTTCAAACCAAAACACATACAACTTTTCCATGGTGATATTTTAAGAAAAACTTGATCACCTACCTCAAAAGAAAAGAATATCCTCTTGTTGTCTTCATAACATTTATGACTTCTCTGAGTTATCCGCATGTGTTTCTAGATCATCTTCACTTTATCAACCACTTCTTCTACAAATTTTAGTCCCATCAACTGCTTTTCCCCAACTTCATTCAAAAAATCTGGAGTTTGACATTGCTTCTCATACAATGAATTAAAACGTTACATCTGTATACTAGAATGAAAACTATTGTTATTGGAAAACTCAAATAAAGAAATACGTTGATCCTAGCTTCCCTAGTCATTCCTTGAACAGGCTCAAGGCATATCCTCCAAAGAATCAATCATTTGTTCTAACTGCCCATCTGATTGAGGATAAAAAGAAATAGTGAAATTTATATATATGCACAAAGACTTATGAAGGCCCTTTCCAAAAGGTTGAAGTGAACATGGGATCCTGATAAGATACAATAGATATAGGCTCTTTGTGTAAACTGAAAATCTCTTTGAGGTACAATCATTAAAGATTTTCCAAAGACATTATATCTCGAATAGAAATAAAATGTTTATATTTAGTTATCCAATCAAAAATAACCCAAATCATATTGTTACCTTAAGAAGTCTTAGGTAGTCCCACAAAAAAATCCATGGATATATTCTCCCATTTCAACACCAGCAATGGAAGTGGTTGAAGCATCCCCTTTAGTAACTACCACTCTTCTTAAACCTATTGTCATTTCAAACATTTCAAAATAAATTCTACAATATCTATCTTCATTCCATCCCACCAGTAATACTCTCAAAGGTCTCTAAAAATCATAGTACTGTCAAGATGAACTAAAAATGGAGAACTATTATCTTCACAAAACAAGTATTTATTTATCTGAGAATCAAAAGGCACGCATAATATTTTTCTAAATATTATAACACAATCATTATCAAGGTTAAATTATAGAAACTTACCCATTTAAAAAATTCTACCTTTCTGGTTTCCCACTATCTTCTATCTGTTCTTTCTTAATTCTGACTAATAATGATGACTGCAATAAAACCTAAAACAAAACATATGTATATTCAACACCGACAACATCTATAACAAAATTCATCAAATTATTAATCAGGGGAAGATGTTCCAAATGTAACTTGGTTAGTGATCTATGATGTTTTCGACTCAAGGCATTAACCACTTTGTTTGATTTTCCTAGATGGTAATTGATCATGCAATCATAATCTATTATCAATTGAAGATATATTCTCTACATCATGTTTAATTATTTCTTGGTTAATATACACATAAGACATTTATGGTCAGAATATATTTTAAATTTGGATTCATATAAATGATACCTCCACATTTTCCAGGAAAAAACCACAATAGATAATTCCAAATTATATGTAGGATAATTTAACTCGTGTGGTTTTAGTTTTCAAGAAGCGTAAATAATTAAATAATCATTTTGAATCAAAAAAACATATCCCTTCAATAAAGCATCACTATAAATAACAAACTCTTGATTTTTGGAAGGAAAGGGAAAAACTGGATCATTCACTAATCTCTTCTTTAGTTACTAATAACAAAAATCACATTCTTCTATTCAAAATAATTTCAAACTGTTTCATGTTAACATATTTATAAGGATAGATAACCTGGAAAAGAATTTTACAAATCGTCAATAATAACTTCCTATTCCAAGAAAACTATGAATTTCTATATAATTATTAGGTCTTGTCCATTCATCAACCACTTTTGTTTTGGAAGGATCAACTGTTTTTCTATCCTTATTTACAATGTTCCCATGAAAAGAAATTTGTTGATACCAAAAATGATAATTTATGAATTTTCATATAGTTTATTTTCCTTTAAGTATTGTAAAACAAGCCTTAGATGTTTTTCATGCTCCTCTTTACTCTTATAAAACACCGGAATTTCATCCATAATCATAACCACAATCTTATCTAAGAACTCATAAAAATTTTATTTATAAGATCTATAAACACAGAAGGTGCATTAGTTAAGACAAATGGAATAACAAAACATTCATGATGACCATATTGAGTATGAAAATCTATTTTTATGTTGTCATCCTCCTTCAACATAAGCTGATGGTATCCAAATCTTATGTCAATCTTGGAAAAGTACTGAGCTCACTAGAGCTGATCAAACAAGTCATCAATATGAGGAAAAGGATAATTGTTTTTAATAGTGATTTTATTCAAGTCTCTATAATCAATACAAAGTCACATGGAACCATAATTATTTTTAAAGAACAAAATAGGGGAACAACATGGTGAAGTGCTAGGTAAAATGAATCCTTTATCAAGCAACTCATGCAATATATTTTTCAATTCCATACGTTCCATTTTAGACATTTGATATGGTGGTTTTGAAATTCCACTAGCATCTGGAAATAACTTAGTTGTGAATTCGATATCCCAATTAGCTGTTACACTGGTTAACACATCAGGAAAAACATCAAGTTATTCATTTACAACTAGAACATCATATTTATATCTACAATCAATCATAGCATGATAAATAGAAATATAATCCATTCCCAGAATGATATCAGACTCTACTGGGGTGAAAACAACATGGTTTTCAGGTAAGGTCTTTCCATAGACCACAATATAAATAATTCATCTTTTCCATAATATTTATCTCTAGGGTTCTAGAAATAAGTTTTGTTCTTAATTTTTTAGGAGTATTTCCAATTTACCATAACATTCCTCAGAAATAAAAAAATGTGTAAAATCTATATGAAACAAAACAATAGAAAAATCTGAGTAAACAAACAAGTCACATAATACAACATCATTGGATGGCCTGACATCTGCTAACATAGTCACAAAGTATATCACTACACCTTTCTGCTTATAGTCTTTCTTATTTTCATCATTCTGATATCTCTTTGGGAATGCATTTTCATAATGAATCATCTCACCAAATTTAAAATACATAATAGTTTTCTTTTCTGTATTAGTATTAAGATCATTTTCATTATAATCTCAGGACATATGTTCAGACTTAACAAATCGAAAATAGTTCTAATTTTTGGTAAGGCATTCCCCATGGTGCTTTTTTCCACACTTTCCATAATTTGGAAACTTGAACATATCCCCATCAAGTTTCTCTGATTAATTCTTACCCATCAATTTCCATCTGGAAAATTTTTTATCCATGTTTTAAATGTACACATGATCATCAAAAAAACTCTATTTATACCCTCTCAACACATTGGACATGTTTCTTATAACATTTGAATTCACGTGAGGCCAATTACTTTCGATACCTTTTCATTAATCCTGAGTAAAAGAAGTTGATTTTTCTATCAGGATCCAGAATAATATTTGGAGCATTCCTTTCCAGTCGGTTGTAGTTCTATTAACACATGACCACTGAATCTTCCCCCTTTTTCATCGCTTAATTTAATTTATTCTCCATCCTAATTCGTACTGCCTTAGGGAAATATTTTGTAATAAATGTATTTTAAATAAGTCTCACTCTATGAATCCATCAACTCCTTACCACTAATATTTTTTACCATTGAACACAAATGATTTGCTTCACCTTCAAAAAGATAAATGGAAATACTTACCCTTTGATTATCTGAACATCCCAAAACATTAAATAAGGGATTTAATCCAACCTTCAGCCACTAATGGATCATAATATCCCTTGAAATCAGCAGGGTGTTGTCTCATAAAATGTTCCACTATCATTTTGTTCTATTGTGGTACCTCTGTTTGTTCTCTTGCAAGGATTTCACCTTCATTTATTTCCTGCATCAATAGATCCATTATTTTCCCAAACTAATCAGTTCCAATCCCAACCATTCTAGGCTTCATATTCAAAAGAATATTATTCTGTCATCTCCTCTCCACATTAGCCTCCCTGTTTATTCTGTATAAAACCATTCTAAACAATCATATTTTAGTTGAAGAAACATGGTAATATTTAAATTCTTATTAATTTAAAATTAACTATATATTAAAAAAATCATTTATGGTATTCCATTAACATCTTCCTAATAGATAATGTTGTCTAAACCATCCTCTGATACAAATTATAAGGATCCATCATTATTACAATACATAATTTATGTAAATAAAATACTTCTTTTAAAATTGAGTATCCTTTAAAGTTTAGAGTTTTACATAATTGGGATATAACACAAACATATCATTCAACATTTATACATAGTGGATACCACAAAAATAGAACCCATTTCTTCAAAAATATACATTTTTTCAAATAAAACATGTTTTATTTGACATATATTCATAGCATTTAACATGGATTATTTATTTGACTTACACATCGTTATAACCTTTAAAATAATTTAAAAGCTTTGGATGAGCACAAAAATCTTAGTAAGGGATATAAAAAGAAGGAAATAGGACATTTGTCCATGAATATGTTTAACGTATGAAACCATTCTAAAAAAGACATACTAGTCACCCATATAAACATACATTGTGACACTTGATATTTTCATGATATTTCCAAAAAACATATAGAAAATAAATATAACCATAAACATATCTTGTGGAATTGTATAATTAGTTTTGAAACCATCAGGGATACCTTATTATTTTTAACCATCACGTCTACCTTATAATAAAACACTCACAAATACCTTATTGTATAACTATCACAGTTATATTTGGATAAACCATACAGAAGACCTCCAACATACATATACCCAATGAATTTTAAGGAGACATATGTCCCAAATTTGTCATAAATAATACCCTATAACTATAATTTAATCATACAATATGAAAAATTTCATAAAAACATTTCTTTTCAATTGTGTGAAATAGAATTTTAAAAATTAGATTTTAAAATAAAATCCCCTTACAAATATCATATAATTTATGTGAGATTTAATAGAGTGGATGAAATATGTATTTAAATAGTATATAAACATAATTAGTCATAGTGTAAACAAAATTCAACACACAAATAATTTAAATACAACATAAATAAAGGAGTACAAGGTTAACCCAATCAATGGAAATTGGGTTACAAATTCCTTTAGCTTGGGGTTGTCTTAGTTAAAACTTTTATAAACCTCCTGTATGAAAGTAAAAATAATGTTATTAATATCTAAAAAAACATATTATTTCTTATAATACCTTATATGATCATTTCATAACATCATTTCACATTTCAATTATTATTATTTTGTTCCTTCCATTGTTTTGGGAGCGTTATTCACATGATTTTCATGGCTTGTTTGTATTTTATTTTCCTGTCGGATGGAAACAAAATTATGGAAGTGTAATAAAATGGTATGACTCTTTTTCCAAAATATGTAATGTTATCATAAATAATTTTTATCATATATGATGATGAATCATTATAAAAACAGTAATGACATATGTTTAGATCATTCTCGGTGGTTTTTCGATAATCATGAACTAGTTTCATTATATAATTTATTTTAAGAAATATAAGTTCATTAAAAATATAAAATAGGTTAAATAATAAACTTCACAATCTGTTTCATCCATTAAAAGTGTTTTACGATCAGATTTGAAGGAATTAATGGATATTAAAGACAAATCATCCCCGATTTTGGTAAATCCGCACTTCGCGGTTGGTGTTTTTATTTTTTGAACAAGAGGGATAAGATAAGAAGAAATATGTTGAATTATTTACATGATGATGATAATATATAGAATACATATTATTCTTCAGATTCCATACCTCTTGGATAATGGTAGGGGGTAGTTTATAATAAAAGCAAGTAATTGAAACAAAAATACATGAAAAGGTAAGAGGATTGTTACCTCTTGATCTCTTCTCATTGAGATCCTCCTTAAGGACTTTGGTTTTGGCCTTTGTCCAAGAAAAAAAATTATTGGACATGGAGAAGATCCTTTGTGAGGTTATTTTATATAAATTTGTCAATTCTCAAGGATTGAGAGATGTGGGAGGAAGAGGGTAATGAGGGATGTTTTTTTAGTGGAGGAGAGGAGGGATTTTTATTTATCTTAATATTAATGTACTATACTAAGAATAGTCTTCATTATTGTGTTTGAAATAGTAACGAGAGAATTTGATATTGAGAAAAGTGGGATTATATTATCCATTATGTAAACATATAGTGTATTTAACTGATAATTTTAATATATGGTATTTTACCGTATTTTACTATTCATAAAAAATTCACGACTTTTAGTAAAATTAAAAAAAGTCACCCTAACGAATTTTCAATGGTAGAAATCAAAAATGAACACCATTTTTTGAAAATAATTTTTTGACTATTATTTATTTAATTTTTAAATAAAATCTTAATTTATTAAAAAATAACCATTTTAAAATTATAACTCATTTTTTAAACACCTTGAAAAATTAATAAAGATGTCATTATCTTAAAGCATTAATAAAATATAATAATAATAAAATTTAATATTCCATAGGGTCATATTACTATTCATATTACTATTCATAATGGTATTTTACTATTCACCACAAAAACATGTTGGTTCTATCAGGCTACTAATAACTTACTGATCACAAAAATAGATAAACGTTTTTTGAAATTCAAAACATAGAAGAAGAAAAATTATGCTTAATGTCTAGTCATAGTAATCTAATTAAAATACATTTTAATGAATTTCAATTTATTATTAAGACCTTGGGTCTTAAAATATCTCATCCACACCATTCTCTTTCCCTTTATGTCTTGTTCTCACCAAAATTGCATGCTATGGAACCATGAGGAGTTACCCAAGGAAATTTCAAGGGAAAGGAAACACTCTCAGCCCAAATTTTCTATGTTCTTTTCATTATATACAAACAAAACATTCCCTCTATCCATGAAGGTATTATGAATTTTTTTTACTATTATAAATATTTATTATATTAATGTAATATCCATTTTGTAAATTCTTCCAAAATCATTGAGAAAAACAAAAATGTCATTATGTTAGTGTGCTGACTACCCCCTCCATAAGTGACATGTTTTGTTTTCCCTGAGCATTGAAATTAGTTGTATTTAAAAAGATATTTATAACTTTAAATGATATTTGTGACAATATTAATATTCTATATGTAGGATATTTTTTATTCTATACATGTGATCGATATGATATGGTCATAGTAACTATAATCATCTTAAATGGACTTATCAATGCACCTTTCTTAATTTGGGTCTATTTTTGGAATAACCATTAAAATATATAAGTATTATTTAAAAATATTAATAAGTTAAATATTCTTCCATAATTATAGAGATCATGAAGTTATTTTACTCTACCTTTGACCATGTTCAACAAACCAGATGTGTTATAAAGAAATAAACTAAACAACCCTATGTAACTGACAGAAGCAGAAAAAATATTAAAAATAAATAATAAATGGAACATAAAAAATAATATATTGATGAATAATATCATTGGGTAAGTATTTAATGATCATAATTTAATTTTTCATGTTGTTAATAAAGATTTCAAAGTGTATTCAAACATGGGATAAGGGATCTTCTATACCACCCTCATTACTTGCCAGTTACATGTTATTTTTTATATTTCTACATTTTACACAATATTATTCCCATTAAATAATTAAATTTTTATATATATATCCATAATATATTTACTTAGTTAAACATAATCTTCATTTTAATGGTTATAAATATTTTTTTCCATTTGAAATTCCCACATTTTATTAAACTCGATTAAAAAGAACATTCCTTTTTCTGACCACATATAAAGAATCACTAAAATAAAATATTTTTAAACCATTAATAGATTCGAAAAAACAATTATATTATAGAGAATCATATTGGTTCATCATTTTTAGGTAAAATAATAACGTCATTACTTATTTAAAGATACCTTTTAGTTATTTCATCAAACAACATCCCAAGTGGTTCATTTTTTTCCCTTTCTTCTGCTATATATTTATCATGAATTTTTAATATTTGAACTCCAGGTTTAATAAATATTTAATTTCATCAATTATTAAATTAAAAATCATTTTATTTTCATCTTATTTTTTTAATCCTTATGATTTGTACTATGGTAATTCCTTCAATTAGAATTATGAAACCTACTTTATTCTCATCTGTTTTGATAAGGATTATGATTTCTATATGGTCTCTTTTACTCATGTGGGATTCATATATATTATTTCTATTATGCTATGGGTAGTATCGTAATTATATTTCCCTCCAATGTATTGGGTAATGTTTTCATCTCGTGAGATACCATGCATGGTGAATTGGTAATTACTCTAAGTACACAAGGTTATATGATTAGTGGAATTGATATTTTATAGTCCTCCGGTGCATTGGGAAAGGATTTTTATCTCATGAGATATTATTTATGGGAATATTATGTGAACCCAATACACTATGGGACCTTTTTCACTTTATTGTTACGGTCTTGGGAGTGAACTTTTACTTATATTTTTAATTCCATGTCTTATGTTGTTGCAATATATTGCATGATTGTATTATTTTTTGATTTTATATCCTTATTCCAAGTTCCCTTTTATGATTTTTCTCATTTTGAAATCATGTTATGCCTCTTAACTCCAAAGTTATAAATTTTGAAATATTTATTCTCTAAATATGATTTCTTGAACACACCTTTCCCCTATGTATTTTTATCATAGAATTCTATGTATTTTTAGAAGATATATGAAAGTTAGAGAAACTATGTAGAGTCTTAAATAAAGAAAATGTTTTTTATTTAATAAAATTTATTTATGTGTCTAATCATTCAAATAAACTAAACCTATAGATCCTTAGTTTTCACTTATTGGATATATATTCATAATTATAAAATAAAGTGTGTTTATGTTTTTGGTATCTATATTTGGTATCAAATAAAGAACTAATTACTTTTGGAGATTTGGATGAAAAAAATTAATGAAAACCCTAGGAGATAAGTCTATGTATAGGATACAAAACTAAATATTGTTTCAATGTTTTCCGTATATGGACGAGTTTGTATGAAGATTATTAACATGTAAAAAATTTAAATAGTATCATCATAGACTAGTAGTTATGTTGTATTAATTACATATTTTGGTTTGGAAATGGGAGAAGATATCTATAGATTTTGTTATAGGTCCCCCAAGAACAATTCATAATCATGATTCCATATGGGTGATTGTGGTTTGTCTTAAGAAGTCCGTTCATTTTTTCAATATTAATGAAACTCATATGGTAGAGAATTTTTCCCAAATATATATCTGTTATGTGTTAAAGATACATGGAATACAAATTTTGATAGTTTTAGATAGGGATCCATGGTTTACTTCTCATTTTTGGAAAAAACTTATATTAATCCCTTGGGACTAATTTGACTATGAGTATGGTGTATCATCCTTAGAGGGAAGTATAACCTAAAAGGAATATAAAAACATTGGAAGATATATTTTTGTCTTATGTAATGGATTTTGTTGGCTCATGGGAAGAAAACGTGATGTTGGTGTATTTTTCATATAACAACATCTATCAGGACTTGATACATATCATTCATTTAGAGCATTGTATGGGATTCCATGCCATTCATTATTTTTTTGGGTGGAAATACATGATACTTCACTAGTTATGCCAATCATTGTGAATGAAATAATATAGAAGATCCATAATATTAAAAAATGAATAGAGATGGATCATAGTCATTAGAAATCGTATGTGTATCATCATCGATGGTGATTTCCATTCGAGGTCAGTGATCATGTGTTCTTGAGGATTTCTATACGGATTCGACATCAACATTTTGGGAAGAAGGAAAAGTTATCTCTTCTATACATATGATATTTTGACATACTGGGACAACTTTGGGATGGTGAATATTCTTTGGCATTAACACCATGGTTTAGTGTGACGCATAATGTATACCATGTATCTTAGTTGAAAATTCATCAGCCTGACCCTAACCATGTGATCAGATGTGATCAAGTTGACCTAGAGCCTAATTCTTAATTGGTAAATATCATTGTGAAAATTTTGGATTGGAAAAGGAAATATTTACATGGAAAAATAATCGGTCGAGTGTGGGTTTTCTGGCAACATGGTTAGATTCATGAAAAGTCTTGGGAATATAATAAGTAAATAATAGATAAATGGAAAAAACTCTTTCAATGAATTTATGGTTTTCTAATTTCATGGGACGGAAGGGAAAGTTTTGGAGAGAATTTATCACCCCAGGTTTCATGAAAGTAACTTTAACTATTATTGTTAATTATATAATGTATATGGGTGATACTTGGGAGAGTTTGGAGAACATTTGGAGTATATTTTTTTCTTTTATGCAAGTGAATAGTTGGTGAAAAATTTGGAAAAAATGTGTAGAACCTTCAAGAAACTATGTATTGGGAAAATTGGAAGAAAGAAAAGCTGCACAAGTGGTGCACGGTTTGTGAAAACTATGGGGCTGCCAAGTAGAAACAGTGCACTTTGGAACAGTATCTATTGTATTATGGGGAGGCGTCTTCATCAAGGTTTGTGCATGGTTTAGAGACCATGTGAGACTATAATGTGGGTTTTTATAATTTAGGAAACATCCAAAACACAATTATTTTATAGATTTCATAACTGTGAAACTTTACCATGCGCGGTAAGACACTACAACCTGAAAAAGTATATCTCACTTGTTTTTCCTAATAACCCCCTCTTTTCTACTTATATCTGGACTTAAATCTAGATTTTTCATTCCCATATTTCAAGGAGGGGTCTCCTATAAATCCAATGGAAATCCAAAGTCCTCCCATGGTGAATATAACATGATTCCACGTGATAAGTGATTGTTCTTCACAATTCTTGATGGTTTTTCTTAGATCTACTTCACTCATTCTCTCATTTTCTTAGATCTATGACCATTGTTGTTATATATAAGGTTATGGATGCCAAATATTTTTATATTTGATCTTTTTCATGATAGTAGGAATATATAAGGTGGTTTCATGGATATTTAAACCCAGTTTTGAGGCTGTCTTCGTTCCATTTATCATTTTCGCCAGAACATTTGAGGTAGGCCACTTCACTCTCGAATCCTCTTGCTGAACTGATTGGCTAAATTTCAAAATGATTTAATTGATTTAATTTATTCTATAATTATGGTGAAAATAATTATATAAATTTTCCTTAGTTATGATTTATGGTTTTTTGTTGAAATTATTGAATTTTGGTAACTTGATGTGGAATGTACTTTGGTTTATTGATTTTAAAATGTTTATTAAAAAGATGGATTTTTTGGATTTTGGAAATATCTTGTTGGAAATTTGTTTTCAATATAATGTTTGTTTTATTGAATTTTTTTTTCAGGTTTGGATTGGAATGGTTTTGGTGATACTTTGTATGTGTGTTTATATTGCATTTACGAGGCTTGGTTGAAATATGACATTGTGCTCTGTGAAAAAGGTGTAATGGAACATGGGATATAATTAACTAGTGATGAATTTCCATATCAACGAGAGAACACACATAAGTATGGGAGTGTTATAATGAAGCATGCATGGTTGGTGGTGTGGATGTGTGGAATAGAATGGTTATGCCAAATAGATATTGTGAAATGGTTTTAAAGCATTGTTTGATTTATTTAATTAAAAGATAACTTTTTTTAGAAAAATTGTTCATATATAACAGGTTTATATTTAGTTATAAACTATTTTATATGTTTTTAAAAATAAAATATTATATATATATATATATATTGATATCTTTTATATTCTAGTGGTGTGAGTACTAATGTTCTTTGGGAAAATCTATAGAGTTTTAGTACTCACCCCTACTTTTCCACATTTGTGCATTTGTAGATGTCATCTACCAGGACATGGGAAAATTTAACAAGTCACACCTTTTTAGAACCACCTCTTGATACTTGGTTAGTTTGATTACATTAGAGCATGGAGCTTCTAGAGCATCAGAGTTTTAGTTTTCTTACGTATCTATTAGTCTTACAGTCATTGACTTTCTACATTGATATTATATCCTTCCACTATGATATTTTATTTGAGTATGATTTTGATAAATGAAAAGTTGAGTTTTCTTTCGTTATAATAATTAATCATATTGTGGTTAGTTTAGTTATGGCTTGTTTGGTTATTTATTTTATTTTGAATGTAAAATCATCTCCCACATAAATTTCATCCCTTCAACATTTATTACCATTCTTTGGCATCATGGGGATGTCGCTTAAGGCCAAGTAAAATATCACCATGCTCTCAAGCCAATGATAAGGTGCGGGATGTTAAAAGGTAAATTATTTTAAAAAATTTGTTAATAATATTCATTGGATGAGTTAATGCTTCCCAAAAATTTTAATGATATTGGAAACATATTAGATACTTGTGAAAGGTTTATATTAAATTGAAATTTCTTTGAATTTGTTTTTAATATAAAATAATGTGTTAAAAATTTAGTTGGGGTTCCATCAAACCTGACACTCGAGGTAACCCCCCAACCCTAGTTACCCAGAGTCGGTGCTTTGATACATAACATCGACATGATATAAGAAATCATGTCCTAAAAGACATATCATTTTTGAATCCATAAAAGTACTAGATAAATACATATGTTTTAAATTTCAATATGAACGAAAAAAACTACATTTTTTATCCTTAGAAAACACTCATACCCTTATCCAATCTCTATAGGTCAGTCATAATATACTTATTCACATCCTGGGAAAAATAAATCAAAAGAAAGGGGTGAGCTTAAATGCACAATACAAATAAAAATATAGCGGAAAATTTCATAAATATGCATAAAAATTTATGGTAATATATAATAATAAAACACAAGCCTTTTAAACATAAACATTAGCATAATATGGAAAAGAAAAATCAAACAATTCCATTTACTTATTCACATGGATATTCTAATAGTCAAATAATTACATGTAATATCAAAATCCTCTTTCATAATGATTGAATGCAAAATGATGGACATCATAACCACATAGTCATGGCCTCGTGTAAAGACTACAAATAAGATTTTTCCAAGGCCTCATGCCATGAAACTAGTTTGTCTCATGAGACCTACCGATGCATTGAAGATCTATAATAGGCTCCACCCTTAACTTACTAAGTCTAATTCATTTCTCATATGAAAAAATTTGAAACATAAATAAACATTCATATTAAAACTGGCATAAGAAATGTTAATACTTTAACCGTAAACCATTAATGGTATAAAAACATCACATCAATAGTAAAACATATCACGAAACCTTCAATATAATAAATCAACTTTGAAAAAAAAATTGTAAAATCCAACAAAGGATGTTGACATGGATGAAATAAAAACTATTTGAGGGAAATATCTCTTTATATTTTGAAATAATTATAATGTCACATAATTATAAAGGAAAAAAATTATTTTCAAAATATTCTTATAATATTGTAAGGGAAGCTTCAAATTTGTTATAATGGTGGAAAATAGTTTCACTCTTCGTATAAGTTAGAAAAACATTCGTTCCATAATTTTGTCAAAAGGTTCATAAATGACATTATTTGGAAAAAGATAGAATTATTCATTTATAATCATTTTAAAAAAATTCAAACAAGGGTATAAATTAGGTTGACCCATAGTCTAGGAAATATTAAAAATGTTTTGAAATACATTTTTAATAAACACGGATGTGGATGATAAAAGATCTCAGTAGATACTAACATAAAAGCAACCTTAGTTAATGAAGAGATTGTAGAATTAACCCTTACCATGTAAGATTCCTTGATCAAGGGTAAGTTAACCTTTTATATAATAGTTAAATCATTTATATTAAATTATAAAAGAACCACATACATAAATATGATATTATATATGATCTTCAAATATTGCTTTGTTAATAATATTTCAGTAGTATCATTGTTTTGGATGTTAACTGATTCATTTTCCAATATATGTTTTGTTAAATAAGTCAGGTTTGTTATGGATAGGATTTATAATATTCATATCCAGAATGATATTATGTTCATAAACATTATTTTTAATCATAAAATTATAATTATTCTTAAATGATTACGATGGGGAATAAATCACATCATGATCATGGAGACGGTAATCCGTACGTACACATGAGCGACAATATTGTTATATTGATGGTGAAATCATATATAATTGGATGGTATATAATATATAACATGTAATTAAAAATTTATATTTATTATTTCCATCAATTATACTCCTTATTTTACCCATCCAAATAATGATGTGAATAATAACAAACTCCCCCACGATGTGGAGACGGTAAACAGTATGTACACACGTATGGGGACTTTGTCATTGATAAGATGGATATAATAATTAATATTTTTTTTAAATATTTATAATATCATCACATTAAGTATAAGGTAGTTGATTTATTATTTTGTTATGGAATCAACAAAGAAAGAGGAAGTGTAAGTTGAAATGAACTTTTAAAGAGGTGATGAAATTATTACCTCTTCTTCGGGTGATTCCTACTGATTTGATCAAAAGGGCTCATTAGGATGGCTTATGATAAAAATAATACCTATAGGATGAGGTGATAGAATTTGGGAGGATATTTTAGAAATGGGATTCTGATCCAAATGTCTTTGGAGGTGTGATTTTGAGAGAAGGGTAAGTACACTTTTATACGAGAGGTGAGGGTAACTTTTGGGAAACCTGGAAATATTAATTTTTTATACAATAATAATCGATTCATAATGGATCCAAAAGGATTTATTTTGAGGATATGGTGGTTAGGGGACAAAAAATATCAACAAATAGGTTATAGATAGGTTTATTTCATCATATTAACCTTATATTTTAGATTTATCTTTTAGTTAAATAGTTTAACTTTTACCATGTATTCTTGTATTATTATAATAAATGGTTAATAAAATAAATATAAATAGCCAAGTGAACCCCAATTTGTTCATTATTTATATATCTAAGCATAAATAAGTCCTTTGGCTGAACCTTATAATTTTGGGAATATTATATCAATTAATAATAAATAAATTGTTTTAACAACTCATTTATGTCAATTTTGACACTATTTAGAATTTGATTTTTGTGAAAGCCATAAAACTTTATCACTTCGAAAAAAAAATTAATCAACCCTAACCTTTCATATAAACCTATAAAATTATTTTAATGCATCCAATGTCCCAATTTACAATTATATTTATATTTATAATATCAATTTGTTTAATCTTTCAATAATATAGTAATTACTACATCATCATTGTGCCATAAATAAATTTAATTATTTAATGTATAAAATTTATAAATAAAATATCATTATGTATGAAATATTATTAGCTTTCAAATGAATATTTATTATCTAATTTATATTATATATAACCCAATATTGAAAAAGGGTTTAGTTATTAAACTTTGAATTTAACACTTTTAACACTTCTTTAAATAAAATAATAATAAATGTCCTAATCTAATCCATATAGACCAAAAGGTTGATATTTTATTTCTATGGTTTATTTTGGTCGAAATATACTTATCCAATAGAATAAGTACATGTGTTATAGTAATAATAATATCATTTTTAACTTTAATTACCCTATTTACCTTTAATTGTGGTAAACAAAATTCAAAAGATACTATTCACTAAAAATTATTTTCATATTATTGAACCACATTTTACTTACTGAAGTCACCTATGTCTCTTTTATTTTTTTGAAGTTAACTTCCCAGAAGTGGTAAAATTATGTTTTATGCAAATTTTCTAGCGTGCCTAGAAGGTGAGTCAAATACGATAAAAGTTTAATAAAATTTTATATAAATAATCTTATTATAAAATTAATCCAATGAATTACAATGAACATATATAGGTTTTATGTATATATTTTCACCTAAAAATAAATTTAAATAAAATAACTAATTATTTAAATAAATATTAGGTTCTAAACAATAATGCAATTTTGTTCACTATTCATTAAAAATTGAATGTTTTTTGAAAAATATAAAAAATTCCCCAAAAGCTAATTTTTATATCCTGAATCCAAAAATGAAGTCCAATTTGAAAATTAAAATTAATAAAATTTAAAAAAGTGGGTATCACTAATCATAACGGCTAGTTTGATTGGTCGTGGTGTGCTAGAACTCAATGTTGCATACATCACAAGCTATTCCATTATTCAAAGAGAAGCATATCGTGGAAGCTTGGGGTGTTACAATCGACCTGATAGGTGACATGTTTTGATGGGAGTTCCTAATCCACATGAGCTAGAAACTTGTTCATGGGTATCAAACTTACAATTTTAGGAATGATTTTTCCCATGATGATGTCATGATTCGTCCCCTAGGGCCCGTGTCGTGACTACCCCAAGCCCACCTTCCGTAGGCCAGGGGCTGGAGACTAGAACCAAAGGTGTAATTCCCTAAAACTGTGAAGACATTTCCTTTGTAACCAGTAAACAAAAACAAGAGAGAACATAGCTGGATATAAAACACTAGGTAAACTATATAACAAAAGAGTGCTGAAAAGAAAAAGGGGATGAAAATACAAGCCCAACTGTAAAGTACAAGGAACTGGAAGTACGAGTACAACTAAAGAAAAGAGAAACAGTTGTTGGGTCATTCTATGGGATTCCTACCAGAAGGCTAGGTACAGATAGCCTCCTCAGCACTCCACATCCTTCAGTCTCCTTCGTGTACTGACTCGTCGTAAGATCCACCTCCAGGTACCATCTAGTCCTGGTATACTCAGCCTCAATCAGTGTTTTCCATCGCCTGCATCCAACACAACAATGTGCAGGAATATCCCATGCAGGGTTGATTATAACAATACCCAGTAGGGACCCTGAGACCCTCAGGGTCTCACAAATCCACCAAGGATAAACCAAAAAGTAAGGAATCAACAGATAACCCTACATAGGTATACACCAATACATATACCTATGTTATTAAGTAATTCGTCTCAATCATGGGGAAAACACAAAAGTACTGACTTAGCTCAACTAGTATTTTGTTTTAGGGGTAGTATCAAGTAACATGCCTAACACATTATCGAAACCTCGACTGCTGGATAACTCCTCCTCTATCGAGTACAGTGGGCATGTCGCGACACCAAGAACAATTCCCACTCTCCTTGGACTATTGAGGTACTCCTCCTATTGAGTACCGTGGGTCTACTGCGTCACAGATAGGCGCTCCCCACCGCAGGTCTGCCTCTACACCCAAGAGCTCCCCCTCATAGCCTGTTGAGGTACTCCTCTTATCGAGTACTATGGATCTACTGCGTCACCAAGTGTGCTCCTCCACCATGGGTCTGCCGGAAAAACCAGGCGATACCCACTGGGATAGTAGAGTCACTCTGAGTCAAATGGTCCGTAGTCGTTAGGTCTCAGCCAGCTACTAGGTCTCTGTAGTCTGCTCGCTCATCTCTGGAATGATCCTCTCCATGAGTTACTTTTCAATACTCCAACTATCATGAAGTCCCATGAAGAATTATCTCAAATGTCCTCCACGTCATAGGGGTCTCAACGAAAAAAATGCCACGCCAATCAGATGCTCGATCAATGAGTTATTAGTCTTTTAGTCCCGGGGGCCCAGTTGGATTCTTGCACGATCCAACCTGATCGTATCTCAACTATACCCCAAACTCCAATGGAGAATACTCAATGGTATCGTGATGCTCCATGATTACCAGGGCCGCTGATGAATCTTCAAACGGACGTCGAGTGCCAATGATATGGCCAAAAGAAAGTAAAGGATCATAGTGGGCTCGGGTCTAGTCTGACCCTGTCGGACCAACCTATTGGGTATGGAATGACCCATTTGGTGGACCAGCCCATTGGGTTCGCCCCGGCCCATTGGGCCCAGCACAGCAGGACACGAGGGGCCGTGAAGGTCCGCGAGGGCACGGACCAGTCGTGGGGGCACGGACTGGTCGTGGGTCGGCGCGAGGGCAGATCAGCCGGGAGGACACTGCGAGGAGCTGGTTCAGCCAGCGTGCTATGAGGGAATGAGGCATCTCGAGAGGGTTCCACGAGGCTGGTTCAGCTCGAAGGGTCGCGGGACATGGCTTGGGGCGGCTCGGCCCGGGGCCGGGGTGGCACGGCCAGGGCCAATTTTGCTGGGAGCTCAGGAAGATGGTGGTCTCGGGTGGTGCGGTTGGGGTCTGTTCGACCGGTGGTAGCGCGGGGCCGATGGCCTAGAATGGATGGGGCGACTCAAGAGGTCGGTGTGGCCAGGAGCTGGTTTGTCCGGGAGGTCAGGGTGGTCGGGGCCAGTTCGACCGCTGGACGACATGACCAAGGCAGCTCGGCCCTGCCCGGGACTGCTCGATAGGAAGGGAGGAGAGCGCAGGGGCGGTTCAGCTAGGGCGCCGTGAGGGGGTGCGTCAAGTTCGGCCGATGGCGGCGTGAAACAACATGGGGGCGGTGTGGGTCACGGAGGCCGCGGGTGGCGCGGCTGTCGCCTTTGTCGCCATTTTCTCCATCCTCCATTTTGAATAACACCTCAATAGATAATAGAAAAAGGGTCGGGCCATGATGTTTTGGTCCGCACCCTCTGTGTTTAGGGTGGTATCATTTGGCTCATACGAACGAATCACAACAAACACTCCCGCAATGATTAATCCCAAAATACTCAAAAGGAAAACATATGAGGATCGAATAGTTATAAGTTGATCCATGTTCTTTGTTTTAGAAAGAAAGAATCGTGGGAAAATAAAACCAATCTCAAAAATACCTTACCTTGTTCATTGTTCGTTGACATTGGAACAAGAAGGCAGACGTCGATTCATTGTAGACGAACATGTCCATCGTCGGAGGAAGTCCCGAGGAAGAAGGAGGAAGTCAAGGTCATTCTTCATAGTCAAAGGCATTCCTCGTCGGCGTTCTTCATTGGTGTATCATTCATCATTGGGAGAATTCTCCCAAAATTTCTCCCAAAATTTCTCTTCTCCGAAATTCCACAAAAATGAAATAATAGCCTCCGAATTATAGATTAAGTGGTTGGCATAATATTCAAAATGGTTGAATTAATTAAGGGAGATTTGGCACAATGAATTGGTGCCTTGGCACAATTTAGGAGGAGGAGTTCAAGAGGCTCTCCCTCATTTATGAGGGAGTTGAGAGGGTTTCCTCAATTAAATGGGGGGATTAGTCCCGGGTGGTCCCCACCACCATAATCTCTTGTGGAGAATTGGTTAGGGTGGGCCTCGCCACCATATCCTCTTATGGAAGTTTATGGTCAGGTGGTCCCCATACTTCATCTTCCACATGGAGGTTTAGTTCTGGTGGACCCCACCTCAACTTCCATATGGGTGGTTACAATAGATAAAATAAAATAAAACAGGTGTTTATTTTATGTTATTATTTCCACAAAAAACCAAAAAACATACTTTCACCCTTGACCAACTACCGTCAATGTGAGCATCTTCTTAAGAGAATACCAGAACTGCGAGTTCAACGACGTTCTCATATTTCAATTCCGAGAACCAGTTAATAAGTTATAAAAACCCACTTGAAGTTCTAGAGAATGTTCCTGAAAAAAACTTCGTAAATTGACTCAGGGCACATCGGTCCTCGGATTCCGTCGCCATTAATTTTTGTGGACTAGTAAAATTATCATTTAATTAAAAAAATAAATGGAAATTCTGTGTTTTTTACATTCTCCCCACCTCAGGGATTTACATCCCCATAAGCTACAATTCAAACTAAGGGAACAAGTGAGGTTACTAAGCACGCATCTGAGCCTCCTGATCCCATGTGATCTAATAGAAGTTTTCATGCTACCAAAAAATACGCACCAGAGGTATTGATTATCCATGAAGGAACCACTCCTATCGATCCCCAATATCTACTAGAACCTTCGTAAATGTTTCCTCATCATCGACGTCCAGCTCGCCATGGTCGATGATGTGAGAAGGGTCATGCACATAACTCCTCAGCTAGGATATGTGGAAGAATTCATGCATCTGGCGCAACATAGGTGTAATAGATAAGCAGTAATCCACCTCTCTAACTCTGCTGAGAACCTGAAAAGGTTTGATGAACCTCAGAGATAACTTGTTTCCTTGGTCAAATCTCAGTATACCTCGTCGAGGTGAGACCCATAGAAAGATGTGGTCACCATCCTCGAACTCTAGAGGTCTATGTATCCTATCAACATATGAATTATGGCTACTCTGTGTAGTCTTCATCTTTTCCTGGATGATCTGCACATTCTCTATGGTAGCCCATACCACCTCTGGTACCACTAGTGCTGACTCCCCTGGGATAGTCCAACAAAATGGTGATCTACAAGGTCACCTTTATAACTCCACAAAAGGTGACATTCTAAGGGTGGAGTGATAGCTATTGTTGTATGAAAACTCCACAAAAGGTAAGTGATCCTCCTAGCTGTGACCAAAGTCGAGGACACAAGCATGCTACATGTCCTCAAGGGTCTGAATGGTCTGCTCAGTCTGGCCATCCGTCTGAGGATGGAAGGCGGTGCTCAAACGAAGCTGTATTTCGAAAGCCTCTTGCAACCCCTTCCATAGTCGGGAATTAAAACATGTTTCTCAATCGGATAAAATCATCGAAGGTACTCCATGTAGCCGCATAATCTCCTACACATAGAGACGTCCCAAGCTTTCTACTGAACCCTACTCTCTGATCGGTGGGAAGTGGTCCAACTTGGTAAGTCGGTCGAGGATCACCCAAATCGAGTCATGACCACTAGATGAACATGGAATTCATGTCACTAAGTCCATGGATGTCCCATACCACTTCCACTATGGGACATTTACTAACTAAACCAAGATTTCTAGTACCTGGTGCTCCACCTTCACTTGCTGTCAAGTGATGCACCGAGAGACATACTCTTAAACTGCTTTCTTTATTCCCAGTCACCAGTGCAATCGTCTGAGGTCCTAGTAAATCTTCTCCACTCCTAGATGTACCACTAGGGGGGATGTGTTCAAGTCCCTCAACACTTTCTCCCTAAGTGAAACCGGTACCATGGTATATCCTTTGAAGAATATGACATGCTCCCCACCCTCAGAAAATCCATAAGGTGTCTGTCCTGTGGATATCTGAGCACATCGTGTCTTGTAGTCAGCGTCCCCATGCTGCACCTCCTTGAATCACTGAATAAGTATGGGAGTGACTCTAAGAGACTAAATAAAAGATGATCGCTCTCTATCAACAAAGGATATCTACAAAGCAGCAACATGCTCTGCACCTCACCTAGTAGGTTTATACTAGATCTATTGCTGAGTGAATCTATAACAACATTCCCCTTCCTAGGAGTATAGACTATCTCAAATTCATAGTCCTAGAGGAACTCAATCCAACTTCATTGTCTCATGTTCAAGCATTTATGATAAAAGATATTCATGTGACTCTTGTGATCAAGGAACACGGTAAAATTCTCACCCATCAGATTGTGTCATCACATATTCAAGACCTATACCACTACTGCTAACTCCAGGTTCGGGGTATTGTAGTTATTCTCATGGTATCTAAACTGTCGTGAACCATATGAGATAACTGCTCTCTCCTTCATCAAGACACATCCAAGCCCGGTCCCTGATGCATTGTAGTAGACTATGTATCCTATGACTTCCTCTGGAAGCCTCAAGATGGGGGCACTAGTCAGCCTCTGCCTTAGCCCTCTAAAGATCTGATGGAATCTCTCCGACCCCACAAAGGTTTTACCCTTCTTCATCAAGGCTAATAGTGGTGCTACAACTCTAGAGAAGTCTGGTATAAAGCTCCGGTAATAACCAGCCAAACCCAGGAATGTCTATACCTCTGTCATACTCCTGGGTGGCTCCCAAGAAAGTACCGCCTCAATCTTTACTGGATCCACTGCAACTCTATCCTCTGAGATGAAATTCCCTAGAAATTGAACCTCTCAGATCCATAACTGGAACTTCGAGAGCTTACCAAAAAGCCGGTGCTCTCGGAGTGTGTCAAGTACAATCTGAAAATGATACGCATTCTCCTCCTGAGTAGTCGAGTAGATTTGAATGATTTCGATGAAGACTATGATCAAGCGAACAAGTTATGGCTGAAATATCATGTTCATGAGTCCCATGAACACTACTGGAAAGTTGCTTTTGCTGAATGGAATAACCGAGAACTCATAGTGATCATACTGACATATGAAATCCATCTTATACACATCCTCATCTCAAACTCTGAGCTGGTGATAGCCTGATCTGACGTATATCTTTGAGAACCATCGTGCTCCCTTCAACTGATCCAAGAGGTCGTCAATCCTTGGGAGTGGGTAATTTTTCTTTTATGGTCACCTGGTTCAGGCGCCGATATTCAACACAAATCCTCAATATTTCATCCACCTTCTTGGAGAACAGAATCGGGGCTTCCCATGGAGAAACACTTGGTCGGATGAATCCCTTCCCCTACAAGTCCTCTAGTTGTACCTGCAGCTCGTGAAGCTCCGCGGGAGCCATCCAATATGCTGGTGTAGATATTGGTGTCATCCCGGGGTACAAATAAATTTAAAACTCTACCTCTTAGTGTGGGGGTATACCTGGAACATCATCAGAGAAGACATCTTCATTTTGTTCCACCACTACAAGATAAGTTAGACTCTCCACATCGACCACAGTGAGGGTAAGGCTAGCCAACTGATGAGTGATCATCTACAACCTCCTCTGGGTAAGTCCATCCTACACTGAAAAGGCTCATTTCTCACTGGTGAAGGTAAACCTAGTTTCATATGTGCAAAAACATTGCACTTTTCGCCTAATACAGTCAATCTGATCATGGACTGAAGATAACCAGTCTGTTCCCAAGATGGCGTCGTAAGGCCTCGAAGCTGCACTAGGAGATCCCAGCTAAAGCTATCACCTCCTAGAGTAAACTCACACTGCTGGAACTAGTGTGTAATTATTGAATCCACTTTTTTAGGAGTCTCTACCCATAAGGATCGATCTAACGGCTCCGTCAGAATCAACGAGATCTGAACGAGGGAAGTGGAAATGAAAGAGTGACTGGAACTTGTGTTTATAAGTACTGAATCTATGGTGGAGTAGACACAGATGGTACCTCGAATCATCTATAGAGTTCCATGATCATATAACTCAGCTGCTTAGAGCTGATATATCCCTTTTCCACCTACTCCATGCGGTCGGGGTGGACCTCCTGGTGGTGGTGGCGGTAACACCTCGAATCGTCGTCCACTGCTAGCTGCACGACTAGCTCCTCTGCCACGTCCGCCTTCTCCCTGCAGACCTCCTCGATCGAATCTCTATCTCTACCTAGGAAGTCCTTAGACCATATGCAGATCATTTTAATGGTGGGTTGGACAGTCATGAGCCATGTGACCCTGCCCGCCGCATGCGTAACACTGCTCCCTCCTGGCATGTTTTTCTTCTCTTCGGGTTCCCCGCACAACCGATCTTGAGTCATGAGGTCATACACCAGTAGGTCAGGTCCTCTTGGACTTCTGCGACATCTGTCTTCTTCCAGCTTTAGAAGACTCCCCTACGTGTCGAATGGTGGTGGATCTCGTTATTGGAGATTTCTCATCAATGAAACTCTCCACTAGGAGGGCTCTCTCTAACACCCTCGCCTGCGTCGAGATGCTGAGTGAGATCACTGAAGCCTTGATCTCCCGCCTGAGTTCCTACTCTAAGGATTGGGCCCTAAATAATGGGTCCCACACCATATTGGTGGAGTAATGTGAGAGTTCAGTGAACCTTACTGAGTACTGAGCTACTATCATGATTCTTTTCTACAGATGAAGTAGCTCCTGAATGCGCACTGCACGAAGAGTCACTAGGACAAACTCTTCCAAAAATAGGCTCTCAAATTCTTCCCAGAAGAGTGTCACCTCATCGTGGACCTAGAGCATCAAACTCCACCATCTTCTCACTGCTTCCAGGAGAAGGCCAGAAGCATGAATTACCACGAGGTCGGCTGGTGTCCCTACCAGTCATAAGACTCTCACCACAGCCTCAAGCCAATCCTCATCCACTTGTGGGTTCATCTCTCCCTTGAACTTGGGTGGCCTTTGGCATAGTAACTCATGAAATGCTCTCAAGTGGTTTGAAACTTCTGATGCTGGGTCTGGTGGCATCAGTGGCCCAATTGGGAGTGGTACCACTGGTTCCTCCACTAAAAAAGTGCATTGCACTAAGGCCTCATCGCTCGGTGGGCTATCGGTGCGTAAAAATCTCGGAACTCTAGTCGGCTGTATGGGTGGAGGCATTCTGAAAAGTAACAGGCATGAAATTATTAAAAGTTATACCTTTTGAGATGACCTGGTTGAGCTGACTTAAAGAATTTTTTTGAAAACACACAGACAATCAGTGTTTTCGTACACTGAGTGGGAAATTAGAATTCGGGGTCATGGTGTATGGATATGTCCGCTGCCACACCAACACTAGACTCCCTCCACTGAAAACCACACTCACTACACATAACACAATTTATTAAAAGAAATGATCAGATTCCTATGTTCTGCGGTAGAACCGACTCCTCTAATACCAATTTGTCACGACCTGTTCCCCGGGGCTCGTTCCATGACTACCCCAAGCCCGCCTTCTATAGGTTAGGGGCTGGAGACTATAACCAAAGGCGTAATTCCCTAAAACTAGGAAGGAAATGCCTTTATAACCAATAAACGCACACAATCGATCACACAAATAGATACAAAACACTAGGTAAACTGTATACTATAAGAGTGTGGAAAAGTAAAAGGGGCCGTAAATACAAGCCCAACGATAAAGTACAAGGAACTGGAAGAACGAGTATAAGTAAGAAAGGAAAAATAGTTGTTTGGTCATCCTCTGAGATTCCTACCTGAAGGGTAGGTACATATAGCTTCCTCAACACTCCACAACTGTTAGTCTTCTTCGTGTACTGACTCATCGTAAGTTCCACCTCTGGGTACATTCCAGTCCAGGTACACTCATCTTCAATTAGCTTTGTCCATCATCTGCATCCAACACAACAGAGTGTTGGCATAGCCCATGCAGGGGTGTGTATAAAAATTATCAGTAGGGACCTCGAGACACTCAAGGTCCCACAAATCCACCAAGGATAAACTACAATGTAATGAATCAATAGATAACCATACATAGTTATATGCCCATACATATACCTAAGTTATTATGTAATCTATCTCAATCATGAAAAAAACACAAAATTACTAACTCTGCTCAATTAGGATTTTATTCTACGGGTAGTATCAAGTAACATCCCCAACACATTATCGAAGCCTTGGATGCTAGAGAAATCCTCCTCTATCGAGTACAATGGGCCTTTCGTGACACCAAGTGCACCTCCCACTAACCTTGGACTACTGAGCTACTCCTTTGGTCGAGTACCATGGGTCTGCTATGTCACACAGAGGCGCTCCCTGCCATGGTGCGGCCGCCACACCCAGGCGCACCCCCTCATAGCATGTTGAGGTACTACTCCTGTCGAGTACCGTGAGTCTTCCGCATCACCAAGCACACTCATCCACCATGGGTCTTCCAACACAACTAGGCTCTTCCCACTGGGGTATTAGAGTCACTATGAGTCAAATGGTTAGCAGTCATCAGGTCTCAGCCAACTACTAGGTCTCCGCACTCTGCTCGCTCGTCTCTAGAAGGATCTCCTCCAAGAGCTACTGGTCGATACTCCAACTATCATGAAGTCCCATGAAGATGTATCTCAAAGGTCCACCGCGCCATAGAGGTCTCAATGCAAGGGATGGCACGTCCAT
Organism: Viscum album; assembly: GCA_963277665.1. NCBI lineage: Eukaryota > Viridiplantae > Streptophyta > Magnoliopsida > Santalales > Viscaceae > Viscum > Viscum album. The sequence goes on along the minus strand of OY728148.1, from coordinate 401,733,655 downwards.
AAGACTCCTGGTCTGTGAGTTATTAGTCTTTTAGTCCCGGGGGTCCAGTTGGATTCGTGAATGGTCCAACCTAATCGTATCTCAACTATACCCGAAAATTCAGTGGGGTAAACTCAAAGGGACCATCGTGCTCCATGATTACTAGGGCGGTTGACGGTTTATCAAATGTATGTCTGGTGCCAATGATATGGCCAAAAGAATGTAAAGGCTCATAGTGGGCCTGGGTGTGGTTCGAACCGGTCGGACCGACCCGACTGACCCAATCCGGGCTGACCTGGTTCGGGTCGACCTGGATTGACCTGTCGGGTCTAGCCTGGCCCATTGGGTGGACCAGCCTGTTGGGTTTGTCCCAGCCCACTCAGCCCAGCCCAACCGGCCATGAGGGGTCGTAGAGGGCCACGAGGGCGCGGATCGTTTGTGAGGGTTCAGACCGGTCGCGAGGGCACGAACCAACCACATGTCAGCATGAGGACGGATCAGCTTGGAAAGTGCTGCAAGGGGCCGGTTCGACTGGGGAACCTCTAGGGCGTAGGCCGGTTCGGTCGGGGCAGCTCCGAAGGGCGCCGCGATGCCGGTTCATCCCGAAGTGTCATGGGTCATGGATCGGGGCAGGTCGGCCCATGGACAAGGTGGTGCGGCTAGGGTGGGATCGGCCAGTGGTGGCGCGGTGCCATAGGGACAGCATGATCGGGGCATCTCAGGAGGTCGGCGTGGCCGGGATTCAGTTTTTCTGAGAGGCCGGGGTGGCTGGGGCAAGTGCGTCCGGCGGACGGTGCGGCCTGGGCGGTGCAGTCCGGCCTGGGGTGGCTCGGCCTGAAGGGCGTATAACATGGGGGAGGTTCGGCTGGGGCTTCTCAAACGGGCATGGTCTGTTCAGTCAGTGGCAGCGCGGAATGCAGCAAGGGTGGCATGGGTCGCGGAGGCCGCGTGTGGCGCGATAGATCCCTTCATCCACTTCATCACCGTTGTCGCCTTCATCTATTTCGAAAAACACTTCAAAAAAGAACGGCGGAGGGGTCGAGCCATGTTGGTTTGGTCCGCACCCTCTTCATTTAGGGTGGTATCCTTTGGCTCACAAGAATGAAGCACAAAAAACCCTCCCGCAATGATTAATCCCAAAATCCACAAAAGTAAAACATACGTGGATCAACTAGTTCGAAGTTGATCTGCGTTCGTTTTTTAGAATGAATGAATCACAGGAAAATAAAATCAATCACAGAAATTCCCTACCATATTTGTTGTTTGTTGACGTATGTACGTGAAGGCAGACGTCAATTCATTATAGACGAACATGTCCTTCATCGGAGTAAGTCCCGAGGAATATGGTCAAAGTCAAGGTTATTCTTCGTAGTCGAAGGCATTCCTTATCGGCGATCTTCATTGGTGGAGCGTTCTTCGTTGAGAGACTTCTCCCAAAATTTCTCCCAAAATTTCTCTTCTCCTATGTTCCACCAAAATTAAATAATATCCTCCAAATATTAGATTAAGTTGTTGGCATAATATTCAAAATGGTTGAATTGATTAAGGGAGAGTTGGTACAGTCAATTGGTGTGTTGGCACAATTAAGGTGGGTGAGGTCAAGAGGCTCTCCCACATTTATGAAGAAGTTGAGTGGTTTTCCTCAATTAAATGGGGGGGTTTAGTCCCATGTGGTCCCCTCCACCATAACCTCTTGTGGGAGGTTCGGTTCAGGTGGGCCCCACCATCATAACCTCTCATGGGAGGTTAAGGTCTGTTGGTCCCCACACTTCATGTCTCATATAGAGGTTTAGTTCCTGTGGACCCCACCTCCAACTTTCACATGGGTGGTTACAACAGATAAAATAAAATAAAACTTGTGTTTATTTTATTATATTATTTCTAAAAAAAACCAAAAAACTATCTTTTTCCCTTGACCAACTATCCTCTAGGTTAGATTCACCTTATGAAAATACAGGCACTACGAGTTCAACGGTTTCCTCGGATATAAATTCCAAACACCGGTTCAAAAGTTATAAAAACCCGCTCAATCATTCACTGAGTATACCAGAAAAAAATTTCAGAAATTGATTCCAGGCACACAGGGCATTGGAATCACGCGCTGTCAATTTTTTTGGATTCATAAAATTCACATTTAATTAAAAAAAATACATGTAAATTCCTAGTCTTTACAGATGAAAACCATAAACAATTCTAATGATTAAAACATCACACCAAGATCATCTTCCATAACCAAAATAGATACCACGATTTCTAGTTAAATATTTTACAACATTAACCAAAAACCAAAAAATAAAATTGAGAGGGGTACCAACTACACAACTAAATCTTCATGAGTTAAGAGGGTTAAGATCCTTATGCCACCTCCACCATCACTAGCAAGAAGAGTTACACTAGAAACTCAATCCATTATCACTATGATGGAACATCATTCCTTTACCTAGATCAAACATAAAACGTTATACATACACCCAAATGTGTGTGTAGGGTGTTATCAAAATCCTAGTATGATTCCTCCAAAAAGAGATTACATTCCATAAAATTATAAGACAAATAAACATGAATGTTTTAATAATGATATTTGAAACACTTTTAATAAAACATTTTGTGTGAAATATTATCAAGAGAAGAAATATTTACAATAAAAATGAAAGCAAGGTCCACCATATGATGATGGTAATAGAATAATTATAAGAGTATCCTTGGTAAACCCAAAAGGGACTAGAATTAGTGGGCCCCTTGGAACCTCTTACCTTACAAAAACATGATATAACAACCATAACCTATAACACCCTCATGCACGAGCCGTTGAAGATGAATCTATCTAAAGTTCTAGTGGTATCTAATCATCATCGCAATTTATTTAGTGATGCAGCATCCATTCTACTAAAAAGAACTTTTCATAGGCCCCTCCAATCCAACTAGCGCAATATTCTTAGTCCTCCCACCGAGATACCTATGATTTCCTTTGTTCTCAATTTCCATTGTACATGTAACATAGTTCACCACTTTCACATACATACTCCATATAAGATGAATACACATGAAAGACACTATTTTTTTCATAAGAAAATGTGATTTCCAATCCATACACACACTGAATCCATTTGAAAACATGATTGTCACCGCTGATATGATTCATGGATCACATTTAAAAATGCATGACAAGGATGGCACATAAGAAACCTAACCAATTCAATTGGAATATCATCATTCAACACATACACTCTTAAAAATCATTTGAAAACCTATTTCTATCCAATAAAAAACTTCATATAATACATTTAATAAATAAATCAAGCATTCAATAATCACTTAATAATTATAAATCATGGAACCCAAACCACATGCATGGAAACTTCTCGAATCTATTGGAAAACAATAACCTCACCTCAAGAGGACCCTATTAATGAATGATTAAATAAAAAACATTATAAAATCTGAAGAACCATGGTTCAACCCATTTTATGGGAATGAACCATCTAGAGAGAGAAGAACCGAAGAAATATGGGAAAGGAACCCAAGAAAGGGGAAGAAATCAAGAACAAAGGGACTTACATAACGATTTCTTGATGGTCCAGACCAAAAACAACAAAAATTTGAGGGTCTAAGAGAGACAAGAAGAGCGAAGGAGGCTCCTTGGGATGAAAATACAAAAGAGTTAAAATAAGTGTGGACAATGGTTAAAATCATGGGAGGATAGAATAGTCAATTTCATATTTTAAATAACCAGGATGTACCATAATGTTTTTCATCTCAGTTTTCCAAACCATGTGGAAACTGTATGGTCTCCTATGCCAAAGAGGAAACTGGTCCATAGTTTTCCTAGGGATATAACATTCCCATGTTGTTGGTCATGTAGCATGGACAGTGCCACTGTCCAGTGTTCATAGTCTCTTCTAGACTAGAACATAGTTTCTGCTAACTATACACCAACCTATGCACCACCTGATGTCGGGACCAAGAAATCCATTATTCTCTGAAAAATTATGGGAATGATAAATAATAAAGAGACTAAAATAAATAAATACAAGAATACCTAAAAATAATATAATGAATTTAAAAATTCTCTCTACCCTGAAAACATTCCACACCTAGAATATTATCTAAGAGTCCTATTAGAGAGAAAAATAGATACTCTTCCTCATCCAAAGACTTCAAATCTTATGTCGCATGATTATCATTAACATGTTTCCAAAGAACCCTAACCAATATTATCTTATTCCAAATAAAAATTTTCTCTCAAGAATCCACGATCCACACTGGTCGGTCAAACACATACAAATCAGATTGTAATTCAAACTATTCCAAATTCAACACATGATATGGGTCCATATTATACTACTATAACTAAGAGACAAGGAAAACATCATAAATTGATTTTAACTAGTTTGAAATATATAACCAGAAGTCCACCTAATAATTTCACTCATTATTCTCAAAAGGTTTGATATATCTTATTGTTATATTCCCCTTTATTACCAATATGATGATGAACCAATTGAGGTTCCACTTTTAGAAACACATGGTCACCATCAATGAATTTCAAGGCTCAGTACCTCCGATTGGCATAACAGTTGTTCCAGATTTTCACTATCAACATACACTGCCTAGTCAACTTGAAATTATGAGATGTCACTAGCAAAATTCTTCATCCCAACAATGAGGTTTCACCCATCTCTTCTGAGCATAATGGATGCCGACATGGCCGGACAAATATTTCCTCAAAGGGAGGCATTCATATTGATGCTTGGTCACTATTTTTATATGAAAACTCGACGAACATGAATGGTTATCACATGAGTCACTAAAATAAAACACACATACCCATAGAATATATTCCAGGATCTAATTCACCCACTCCATCTGAACATCCAATTGATGATAGTATGTTGTGCTCAACTAGAACTTTGACCCCATTAAATTCTGATGAAATTCTCAAAATGATGTGGTAAAATAGGGGGCCCAAATATGAGAAGATAGTCGAAGGCACGCCATGACGCCTCACTATTTCCCGAAATTGAAACCATCATAATTCAAGCACTTTGGCTAAATCTATAATCAGAATGAAATGGGATGATTTGGTAAAATCGCCAACCACTACTCAAATCAAGCTCCATCCCTAGGGTGTATGAGGTAATCACATAATAAAATACATGGAGACCTCATCCCACTTATAGTTAGTAATGGAAATTGGATGAAGCAAACTGGATGGCATTTTGTCCATTGGTGTAACCTACTAACATGCATAACACCTTGATATAATGTGAGATATGCCCCAACTCATACCTGGCCACCAGAACCGACATCGTAGATGATAAAACATCTTGGTGATACTAGGATGAATGGACCATTGATAAAGGTTTCTATCCTATATCACCTCCTTCAGCAAACAAAATGACACCATGAAGAAACCCTTAATGTATAGAACTTCTGTAAGAGATAGCAACCATCCACTTAAAAACATACCACTATTTGAGAATTGTATAGAATACTAACACATCTAACCATCCATATACATTTTCTGAATCAACTCTAGGGGGGAGGATATCAACTGAACAATGGTCAAGAATGCTCATCTATTGTGATCATTGGTCTATAGGTAAATATAGTTAAAAATACCCATAAAATTACATTCATTACAGGACTCCTTCAAAGATTTCATACATACTTTACTATTAAAGGAATCTAATACCACATTTCCTTTGCTTGGGGTGTAGACGATATAAAAAACAAGCCCCTAAAGGTACATAACCCAATGATTCTACCTCATATTCAGATTGATCTAGGATAAAATTTAATCCAATATCTTTTGATCTGTATGGACTATAAAATTATACCTAAATAGGTAATGATGACATGTTTTCAAGGAGTGAATCACTTTCTCTAAATCTAGTTCATAGTTTGGGTAATTCCTTTCATGTGTTCAGAGTTGAAATTCACCATAAGACCCCACATGTTCGACCTAAATCAGCACACACCCAAGAATCATACCTAAGGCATCATAAAATGCCACATATCCGTTTCTGAATTTGGAAAAATTCAAAACATTTCCCATTTTAAACCACAAATTATGATCCTCAAAGGATTCCTGTCATTCTAGGATCTATACAAACATTACCCCTTTCGGGGTAAGCACTTCAATGGGGGATGAAACCTAAGATAAATTATGAAAAAACCCACCTATAATATCATTACACTGTTAAATAGATCATGATATCAAATAAATTTATGACTATTCCCATAAAATAAAAAAAACTAACATTTTCAGGGATAACTGAAACCCCGTAATTCAAGATCGAATGACCAAGAAACATCACCTCCATAATCTAGATGGCATAGTTGGAGAGATTTTTATGGAGCATATGATTTAATGGTGTGTAACACAATTCTATAATGATTTTAATTCCTTTCCTTTATCCTAGGGTTGACTAGGATTTCATTTTAAATTACCATGAAAAAAGAGTCCAGATATCACTTCATCATCAAGCCAGTTTGTGGGGAAACTTGATTTGAATCCACAAGACCCCTGATCATATACATGTGGATGCATATTTTCAAGATATTATAGTAGTAATGTAGTTGTATTGTTATAGTACTGTATCAACCCGGACTATTCATATGATTCATCTTTCAAGCCACTGATTTGGTCCTCAAGTCCTTTAGGCCTTCGGGCCACATTGGCCTTTAGGTTAGTAATGTTTTCATGCCACCTTAAGGCCTTCGGGCCCCCACAAGGACTTCAGGACACCTCAAGGCCTTTGGGCCACATGATGTGTAGATGTAACTAGATAGATATTACAAGGAAAAGGATTTGGATGTGGTTTCAAAGCCTATGAATTCAGTAGATAATATTTAAATATATTTTTAATAATGAGAGGGTATGGAAATTTCCATGAGTACCTGGCATGGGAATCTCTACACAAGACAAGATGAAAAACAATGGGAAGGTAGAGATATCACATCATGATGTAGATTCTTGGGAGGGGCAGTTCCAAGTATTCATATTCTGGGATGAATTCATCTAATACATTTGGGTTAAGTAATGTCACAAATACTATGGTCCATTTAATGGTTTTCCCACAATCCTTAAAAGGGGGATTTTAATAAAAAAAATATAATGTCTTCAGGCCATTCAGGAAAAAGGAATCAAGATATTTGTGGAACACCTAGTTCATGAGAACCATAAAGACCGATGGAAGGTTTTATAAACCAAAATAAATGATTAGATACTCAAAGTAACTATATAAACTTTGATATATTGTTTTTAGATCATCCACCTCTCTAACAAGGACCTGGTGATAGCCATAATTCAAGTTGATAATAAAGAACCACCTCACCAATGTAAACTATTCAAAAATTTCATTATCATGGGGGAAAGGGTATTTATTTTTTATCATAAAATTATTCTACATCTAGTAATCAATCAATAATAAGAGAGATCCATCGACCTTATTTTGAAAAAAATATTACGGAATCCAAAGATGAGACGCTTGGGGGAATGAATCCTTTGGATTGAAAATCATCTAGTTGTATAATTAATTCCATTATCTCGGTGGGGGATAAAGAGTATGAGGGAAAAGATATCATCTATGTCCCCAACAATAAATCAATGGTGAACTCTAAATCCTATATTGGAAGAAAACCATATATGTAATCTAGAAACCCATCTGGACACTCATCCACAAAAGGATGTAATGTACCCTCGAATCCTCTATCATAGTACTCAATAACAAATGAAAAGATCTAGAAAGCAAGGATTCATAAATCCAGAATTTGTGGACCATCGCGTCCTAACTGAGGATCCTATTCCACCTGAAAAACTTGTTTATTACTCACATGTTCCACAAAACCCACTCACCACTGATAGGAATTTATGTGTTCCTGAAAATGCACCATCAAATCCATACCAAGGATAATGTTAAAGAGGTACATTTAAAATAATAGGAATTCCCATTCAAGATCGACTCTATACATAGTGAGTGCATAATATATACTCCTTAAACTCTACTCTCATTTATTACTAAGTTACATAACCAACTCTACTACATAAGACATATGCTCAATCCACATTTTCAAAAAATCCTCAAGACATGATGAAATAAATGAAACATAGGCACATGTATAAAAAAATATCTATAAATAATGCAATAAGAATGGTACCTAAAATTATCAAAGGTTTTACATTATACTATTACAGTTCCTGATCCATATCATGAAGATTCTCCATCTCTGCTTGAGCCTAAGAACTATCATTAACCCGACAACTATTACTTATGTTGACTCTAGATAGTAGAAAATCCAACCATGTCAATATGACCACCACACTAAGAAAAGGTCTAGGTGGAACTAAACACAAAAATTGGAAATGACTTGATTTTAAAAACTAGTTTCATAGGATATATCAAATGTCTGAAGACACTGAATAATATAGTATTAAAGGATGACATAAAATACCACCTCCCTTATTCAACTACTCAAATCACTTTATATTCTTTTCAGATGAACTCACACTGCCCTAGCCCACTACTGACATAACTTCAGAGTAACTAAACATTCCACTATGATCAATATCCTCTATAAAATTATTATTTTAAACCTCAACATAATTCTTCAACTTAAATAAGAATCCCATAGATCAGATATCTACTGTAACCCCATTTCAAATTGTTGAGCCTTAAGTTTCTCATTGAAAACTACCTCGAGTGTGAATCAAGATAAATTAGAAAAACGATTGGTAGACTCCAATATGATCTGATCCCCTTAATTGAGATCCAAAAACTCACAGGTCATGGAAATGGTCAAGGTGTTGGGGTAATGCTAGTCATTGAAAATGACCATGAAATCCATCTATCCCATTTTATCCCGCTTCCCTGTCTAAACAACTAACTCCCTACACCCCTGATTAGAACCTTCCAACAAGAATGATGCACATTTTACCTTTACCTCCTAAGAAGTTCCAAGAAACCAAAACATCATCATGATCTTATCAAGACAATCCTCTACCTCCAAGTGATCCATGCTACCATATAAGGTAGGAGGCATTTTCTTGAGAAACACCTGATATTTTTCTTTTCCAGCACCTAGTTCGGCTTCCCCGAAATTTGAATAACATGATCTAGATCATTGAACCAAATCATAGATAGCCCAAACCATAGCTTTCACCAGACTTTAATCAACTATTGAGGGAAAATCTCTCTTTACTCTTCCCATAGTTCCATATGAATTATATGGGGAAGAATCTTTCTAAATAAAGAAACAACCATAAGGTAAAATGATCTAGAATCTACTAAACAATTTCAACAATTAAAACTAATTACAAATACATTCATAGATCAAAACAAAACTATATCAACCATAATTACCATCCAAAACAATTCACCACTACCTATTATCCATGAACAATATACAACCAATACGTCTCACCTAGAACCAAATCCTATCATCCCATGGAGACTCAAGGAACTTTATGAGGTGTGTTCTCCAGACACACCACTCAAAACTGAGACCCCAACCATTTAAATCTTATCTCCCATATATCAACACTATCACAAACATCATGACCCAATTAAAAGTGTGAAACAACTTCTGATACCATTTTGTGTTAAATCGATTTGGGGTTTCATATAACCTGACAACCAACCCATCCCATGACAGTCCCTAAAAAGAATTCCCGATACCTATAGGCTAGAAACTAGAACCTTATTATCAATAGTAAACTTTTTCATTCAATTTCACCATGATGAAGAACCATAAAAAATTTTAAACATTAAAACATTATACCAATATCAATATCTGTAACCAAAAGATATATAATAATTTCAAATTAGTCCTTTTTAAACTTTAACAAAAATCCACAAAACCAAAATGGGGAGGGGTAAAAGCGACACCACTCGGCCCCCATGAAACAAGAGGGACAATACCCTCCTTCCACCTCCACCAACACCTATAAGAAGATGTACAATAGAAAACAGATCAACCATCACTACAATGGAAAAACATTACTTTACCTAGTTCAATAATAACAAGGTATACATACACCCAAGGGTGTGTGTTGTGTGTGAGAAAAATCCCATTAATATTCCACCCAAAAATATTCTATGCCATAAAATTATAAGGAAAATTAATTTATATTTTTTAAGAATGTATTTGGACTGATTTTTAATAATGAATTTTAAAGAATAGTTTTCTAGGGATGCATGTTTTTAATAAAAATGAAATAAAGGTTCATTGATGGTAAACACAAAATCACAAGAGTGATATGGGTAACCCCTTAAGGAATTAGAACTAGAAGGGCCATATAACCTCATACATTATTGAAACATGGTATAACAACCATAACCCTAATCTTCCTCATGCATGACACACTAGATAGAAATATATCCATAGTTAATTTACTCTCTAATCATCTTCATAGATTAGTTTGTGTCGAATCATCCATCTTTCAAGAGGGAAATAAGCCTATACCCCACCAATTTGACTAGGATACTAGCCCTAATCCATGGAACTAGATACCTAAGATTCATTTTGTGGTCCATTTCCATTTCACATGTCACATAGTTCACCACTTTTACATAAGAAACCAAGAAATATTAATAGTCATGAAAAAGCACCATTTTTCATAACAAAACCCATTTTCAAATCCATATGCAGACCAAATCCATTTCCAAACATGCTTTCCACAACTTGCACGATTCATGTAACACATTTCAAAAGGAATGAAGATGATGGAACATAAGAAACCTGACCAATTCAAATGGAAAATCATATTACAACACATACAAACCATAAACCCCATTGAAAATATATTTATCAAAAATTAAACACTTGAAAAAATAATCTTTGGAAACAAATCAAAGATACCAAAATAATTTAATAATTGTGATGCACAAAACCACCTACCACGGGATTGGAAAATTCTGAAATCCAGAGGAAACCCACAACGAAACATAATATGGAACTATAAAGGAAATTTAAAACCATAATCTCCACGAAAAAAACCCATGTAACCATGTTTCCAACTATTTTAGGGAAACCATCCTACTAGAGAGAGAAGAAACTAAGAAATAGGGAAGACGAACCCAAGCAAAAGGAATAAATCATGAGTAGATGAAATTAATTAATTATTTCTTAATGATAAACACAAAAAACAGATGTTTGGAGGGTATAAGGGATAAAATAGGATGGAAGGAGGCAAATAGGTCTAAAAACCTAAAGGAGGAAGAAAGAGGATGATTTTGGTAAAAATTGTGGGAGAGTAGAAAATAAAATTCCACTTTATAACCTACCTGGTAAGACAGTACAATTTTCAAAACCATGTGGAAACCGTGTGATAACCTCTTCCCAAGATGAAACTGGACACATGGTTTTCCTATAGAGGGTGAATGCCCATAACATAGGTCATGTGTACTAGAAAATTCCATTATCCAAGTTTCATGGTATCTTCTGTACTGGAGCATGATTTCTACTAACAATGCGACAACTCCGCGCCACCTACCGTTGATACCAAAAAATCCATTTTTCTGAAAAAACTCTTATGAAAGATAAGAAGCCAATAGAAGACGAAAAAAAAGTTAAAACATAAAAAAAAATAGTTTTGACAATGTGAATAGTTTTTAATGTGATATTGATAACAATTTATATTAATTAATATTTTATTAAATTATTTAAAATTCTTTAAAATATTGACTTTGGAAAATTGAATAGGATATTATAGAAAATATAAAACAAGGTCAATTTATGGTAAACATTTCTTTCTATATTAACTTTCTTAACCCCTAATGATTAAAAAAAATTGGTATCATGGTATTCATCAAAAGGGTTAACATGGGTTAAAACTAAGAGATATGGGGGAAACATTTGACCAAAAATTTCAAAATTGTATTATATGAGAGGATTTATTATCATAATAATATTATATTATAATCATATAATTTTTAATCCATTTTTTAAAAAAAAATAATTTATTTTCATCTAATAGTTTAAGTAATTATTTGAGTGACCCTCCGCTCACTTATAAAAGGGTACCTCCACTCCATCACTATTCAAAATGTATGATCCTTATGTCTCAGCCAAAACCTAACATAATACCTTCCTATATTAATTTTCCACATCATATTTCCTAATTTATTTACAAAATTACAACCATTAAATGTAAATGGTTTAATCAAAACAGGTTTCTCAATGAAGTGGTATAACTCTTAAATGAGCATTTTCAATTTTATTTATTCTTATTCCTCCTATAAATATTTGGAATATATTATAAAATAATTAATTTAGTATATTGAAAATAATTAGATTTTATTATGAATATTTAAATACCATTATTTAAATTCATCCCAACAATTGGAAAATGATAACATCACTTGTGCGTACATGTGGACTACCACCTCCATAAAGCATTGTGATTAATTTTCTATTTCAATTTACAAGAATAGTAAAAAGGATACATTTAATTAATAAATGATATATATATATATATTATATAAGAATGATTAATTAAAGGTAAATTATTAATTAACACTATTTCACTCTATCCATCGATAAGTGAAAATAATGTTAATGAGTACATATGACCTATCATCTCTACAAATTGTGTAAATAATTTTCCTATCTCTAACTTTTATGGATGACTCTCTATATATATATATAATGAATATATATTATATTTATATTATTATTAACATTCTGTATATGATGGAAACATAATACAATTACAAGTAAATGAAATAAAAAAACTAAAACTCACATATAAAATGAAACCCTTAACATCCAAAAAACGGTGATTTCAATAAAGAACTATTATTTAACTTTTGTAAAATTGTTATAAGAGGATAATATATGATATTATAAGTATGTATATGATTATTTTATATAATTATAATAAAATTATATTTATTATATTGAATTTTATAGTTCTTTATGGAAATTAAAACATGAGGTAAGGGTTTTATATACACTCTGATTGCTTAATGGGATTATTTATGATTATGTTTACAATGATTATATATCATGATATACTTCTAATTAATATCATTAGTTTTATTATAATCTAGTTATTTCTTGAGAATAAATTTTTCATTACATTTTTTTGTATTTATTTACTCAATAGACAAAATGAATATTTTTAAGGAAATCTGACTTTACTTCTATCTTCATCCAAAAATCATTTTTCTTCAATATCCATGTATTCTAAAAATGTTTTCATGAATTTTTTTAATCTTATCATATTTTGTCCTGAAGTCGTTTTTAAACACTATTTTTGGAATTTTTTTTAAATGAATCTTCATGACTTTTTCAGAACTAGGAGCTTTTGAATTTTAATAAAGAAAATGTAAAGGTGATATTTTTTTAGGTACATGGTATAATGTGAATTTCACTACTTCATAACTACTAAATTAATGAAGCTTCCTTTATAGAATTATAGGGATCTTGCCAATTAAATTTTTTTCATTATAATTATTAATTTTATAGATTTTTAATATGTGAATTCAAATAGAAAATGAAATTTTATTTAAGAAATATTCTATTGATATTTAAATGTAATGTGCATATATGAAAATATATTTTGATTTTACTTATAGTTTAATAGGGTTATAATACAAAGATAATATCATTATTATTTCTAAAGATGAGTTTTTATTATTATTATGATATATTTATGAATCCAATTTATTTTCCATGGGTTTTGTTATGATGAAATTTTGAAAGGTTTATGAAACATGTTCACTCTAAATGGGTTATGTTATATGATGAATTATTTATAACCTTTTGGAGAAATATGAATGTGTTCTGATTATATGAAGGGTGGTCCTATGATTATATATACATCTAATTAATTAGGTATTAATATGTATTCCATGAGACAACAAGGACTATAATGGAGAGTAAACATAGTTCATTAAGGGACTCTATCCGCTATGATACTCTTAGGAGTTAACATTGGCTCTGAATATGATCTAATAGAGACTGAACCTAATATACTATGATAGTCTTGGTAGTGATCCTTGAGTAATGAATTGTTTTTATTTGATTATTTTCATGCCAAAAAAATATGTCTCAATCCAAAGTTAGGCTCTCATGGATCCTATTTGTTTTATTTGATTGTGATTTATATCTCATAAACTACCATGTTGTCACTACCCGGCCCAACGGGGCTTGAGTCGTGACTCCCCAAGACTGCCTACAATAGTTCAGGGGCTGGGAACTTGCACCGAGTAGGCTATCATAGACATGGGAGGAATTAGCCTATGTACTTGTACACATGCACCCACATACACCTCCATGAAACAGTTGAGAGATATACAAAAAACTGGAAAGAAATGAATGCATACATCTAACCCACAACCAGAGTACAACAAAAGTACAAAAGGGAAAAATAGGGCCCACCAGAAGAAAACTACAAAAGCATCCAGCCTGCTTAGAAGGAGGGAAACCCTACCAAATTCACCCGCCGATAAGCTCCTCAGCACATCTCCAGTAAACACCCCAGTCACTCTCGCTCACAAAACTCCACCCACTTCGGGTCCTCTAGGGACTCCGTCGAAAGACCTGTGGTCTGCACAAGACACCAACATGTGCGGGAAAAGCCAGTGCAGGGGTGAGTATAAAAATACTTAGTATGTGCCCCAAAAACCCAAAACAAAATAAATAAACTGAATTGCAACAATCATCCCATCCCAGCTAGAGGGAACCCATAAGAGACAGAAACTCCATCCCGAGACCATCCTAAGCTAACACAACTAGTCATCTCAATTCAGGTTTATTCCCATACATACACCTTGAACATCCACTCAGGTATATGTCCATACATATATCATGAACATTTTCTCAGGTATACACCCATACATATACCAGGATCATCCACATAGATATACATCCACACATATACCATGAACATCCAGATATACTCGATACACACACCAAGCCATGAGAGGTACTGAACTCATCACCAGAAATGGTTCACAACCTGGAGAACACACTCCACGAGCATTGTAATCTAGATGACACTCGTCTAAGAGATACACTCCATTGGGTCCCACACAAACATCCCAGATGCTCACCCGAGAGATCACGCTCATTGGATATCATCACTGAGAATGTCACACTGAAACAGAAAAATCACCAAACTCCTCAGATAGAGGAACAATCCTAGGGTCCTCTAGGGGATGCTAGAACCCACACCGGTATTCAAAGATCTCCCAGATAGGGGATCACTCCCAGGATCTACTGGGGGACACCACAACCCGATCTAGTATTCGATGATCTCACAGATTGGGGATCACTCCCAGGATACGATGGGGGATACCAAAACCCGATCTGGCGATCCACAAAATCACATCACTTAGATAGAGGATCATCGCCCATCATGGCGGTCACAACAATATCGAAACCCCATCTAGTATAACTCGCGTAGTAGGGGATCAAACCGACGATGCACTAACCCTACCGAAACCACGCACTAAGTTGGGGTTTCTATAACCAACGATGCCTCAACCTTACTATAAACCACATGCTAAGTAGGGGATTATATATCTGATGATGCCACAACACTACTGAGCATGAACCAATGTGTAGGGGGTCATATTCACGATGATGCCACAAACCCTAGGATGGTTAAACTGCTAGTTAGGGGATCGTCAGCCGTGGATAAG
This sequence comes from Viscum album, assembly GCA_963277665.1. Taxonomy (NCBI): domain Eukaryota; kingdom Viridiplantae; phylum Streptophyta; class Magnoliopsida; order Santalales; family Viscaceae; genus Viscum; species Viscum album. Next base: position 401,718,023 of record OY728148.1, on the reverse strand, counting down.
TGGTCACAACGATACCAAGAACCCAATCTAGGGTAGCGAAGCTAGAGGATCTAGCCCTGGTCCCACCAGAGGGATACCACAACTCTAATAGATTAGAGATTCTATAGTGGGGATCACAACCCCATTCCAAGGGAGTACCCTCAACCACTACTGGTCCAAACATCACAAACTTGAGTGACCCACAACATCACCACACTGTGAACCTCCAAGGCCGATACCAAGGCCACCATCGTAGTCTATGCAGAAAAACACATAGGATAGGCTATTTACTCGCCCAAAACGGAAAACCGGTGAACAAGGTACTATTCACTATAGCCCGACCGTGAGGGGCCCACACCAAGATCCCGATACTCATCATGTAGATCACACGATTAAGATCCCCTCGAAAAAACCCACATGATCGACTACTCGATCATCCAAAAAAGACACCTAGTGAAAAATGTACTATTCACCAAAGCCAGCTCGGGTGGGGCCCACACCACGATCCCGAAACTCGTCAAGTGAATCACACCATTGCGATCCACTCAGAAAATAACACGAGATCGGCTACCCAATCATCCAAAATGGACACCCGGTGAAAAAGGTTCTTTTCCCCGTAGCCAGCCAAGGTGGGGCCTACACCACAATCCTGAACTCGTCAAGTGGATCACACCATTCCGATCTCCTTAGAAAAACACACTAGATCGACTACTCGATCGTCTAAAATGGACACCCGGTGGAAAATTCATGTTTCTCTGCAAATGCCAGAACCCAGCCTTGTGGGGCTTACACCCTTTTCTCAGTCCCAACACTCGAAAACAATCTTGAAAATTCTTTCGTACCATCGGGGTCTCAACGCCATTAATGACACATCATTTGGACACTCCGTGCAAGATTTATAGCGAATCGAAGTAAAGAATTATATAATAATATTGTTATTTTCAACATTTCATGGCCCTGGACCCAAAAACATGACTCAAAAAATTCCCTAAATAATATCAAGAGTTCCGCCACGACACAAGATTCACGTTGCCCCAAATGGCTCTCAAAATCGGACTCTCGGTTTGCGAGTTACAGGCGTTTAAAGTACCCCCAGAAAACCCGACCGGACCAACGCCTGCCTCGACGGAAACCATTGCGCCACCGACATATTCCACCATGCCGACATCAGAAATCGCTGCGCCGCCACGGCGCCCCCACCGCTTCGCCGAAATCCACCCTGGCCGCCACCCTGGCTGCCTGAAAACTGGGTTTTCCTCCAGAAAACTTCCATGAGCCACCGAGAGCATCCCGGTGCTCCGAATTCAGATCTAAAACATGTTTTTGAAAGCTTGAGACCCAAAATACATAACCCTTAAGAATATTTGAAGTATAAAACATAAAAATGGGATCCGGGATTTTAGAACTCAAATCTCCTACCTCGTGGGCGAAACACCGAAGCTTTGGGTGTAAAACGACGCCTGCAATGCGCTGAAGCTCGATCTATTGACAATCGGCGCCAAAAACAGATGCATGTGGCACCTTGATTCATCAGAGGAGGAGGATAGGAGAGGTGGTTCATCATGCGTAGAGGAGAGGAATTGGGAGGGGGGCTTGATTGATTTTCCTATTTAATTAATTAATTTTATTAATTAAAACAACAACCGTCAACACCCCAGACCAAACCTCTCGACATAGAGGGGATTAGGTCTCCCCTAGGGTAAACACGACATTATGAATGCAATGGCACACTCATAATAGAGATCTGAGACCCCATTCAAGAGTTATTTGACCCTATTCTCATAAATAAACTAGTCCATTTATTTACAAAAACACCCCTGGCGGGTTTTTCCACAGCAGGCTCGCGCCCGCAATGTTTACACCCCGCCCAGGGTAAACGCCATGCTTCGGACACAATCGTGCCCTCTAATTTCTGATTCAAGCTACCATTTAGTAGAAAACACAACAATTACATGTACATAGAATAAAAATAATTAATATTTTTTTGAAATTTATTTCAGGCACACCAGGCCTCAGAATCGCACACCGTCTTCACACCTAGCTCTGGATATATTAATAGGAATATTACAAAGTCTGAGGGGGCCAAAACATGAGTCTCTACATCCTCCCCACATTAGATCCTTTCTTCCCTGAAAATCCATAAGCACAATTAAAGAAAATGGACTCTCAACTGGGTCTCCCATGCCAGCAAGCTCGCCAACACATACCCCTGCCCGAATGCATAAGTCAGAGGAACTTGTCCTCTATGCCTCAACACAATCTGCTTTGGGAAGAACTGACTCTCCCACACGGTTTTAATCGCGTCACGAAAACTCATATCGGTTGTGAAATGATCCCTCTTCCTCATGCATTTGCAGCACGCCAAACAACACCCACACTGGGTCTTACCAATGCCCTAAACAAAACACAAGAATGAAACTAAAAGAAAAGAGTACCGCTCATCAGTATTTATCAAACTACTGCATAAAGTAGAAATGACACAAGGCGTACCTCTATCCATCCGTAGATCTTTTGGTTCAACAAACTCCAAGGCCTAATAATGTCCTCACCCTCACCCTCCAGCTCCCTGAGCTCGGCATGGACTACCTGGGGGTGGTGGTGGTGGTACCAAATACCACCTACCACCTCCCGCTGCTGCACCCACTTCGTCGCCTCGTCCTCCACCCAACGGACTACCATACTCATGAACTCTACCTCTACTAAGGTGGTCTGTCAACTGAATCCCTCTCAACAGAACGATAGTTTGAACAATTTCTAATGAGATGTCCCCGACCGTCGCAAGCATAACACCGCCTCTCCTACGGCTGTCTAAAACTGGCATGTGGGCCCTGAACCTCAGATCCTCCATCCTGGGGTCACTTCCTGAAATATCGGCCACAGTCAAACCCCTGCGTTTAGCACCGACTACCAGCTATCGACGTCCCAGATGCCACATTCCCAACACTAATGGGATGAATCTAATCAGCAAAAAATCACTCCACCCCCAAGTATCGCTCTAGCACTCTAGCATAGGCAGACAGACACAAGGAAACCACACTTGCCCATATGTCTCTGTGTATGCCCTACTTGATGTTCTGAGACCTAAGGAACGGGTCTCGAACCATATCTAGGGAGTAGCGCGACAGGTCTACAAACTATGTTGAGTACTTCGACATAGTCACGACCTATTGCCAAAGCTATAGAAGCTCCAAGATCCGCACTGACCTCAACATCACTAGATATAACTCTTCCCTGGAGAGCCACTCAAACTCTTCCCACATGAGATTATCTTCATCGTGGTACTGCATCACTAGGCTCCACCATCTCCCGAACAAACCATGCAGACGGCTTGCCACTAGGACCACCATCTGATCAGGAGGTGTCCTCACGAGGTAAAAAACTCAGGTCACTGCCTCAATGCAGTCATCAGCTGCCTGTGGTGTCTGGATCACCCCAAAACATCATAGGTCGCTACTATTGGAACTCGTGTAATGCACTCAGCATGTGCACAACTTCATCCTTCCCTACCAGCACAACCTGCTGCTCAACTTGTGGTGGCCCCTCAGGTGGACCACCTGGAGGTCAGGCCTCTGAACCTGCACCCTACCCCAAGGCCTGTACTCGGGGCAGATCGTCACCACAATCTCACTACAGAACTCTCGATGGATGTTGTTGGGGAGGCATCCTTAAATGCAATAAATATGCACAGGGGTCAAAGAGTATATCTGGAGAGCTGACTCAAGAAGGAAAAGGACAAACCAAAAACCAAATCCTATATGATGCATGTACCATTATGTACCTACAACTAGTGTCCAAATGTCCCGAGTCGAAAGACGGGTTATTAGAGTCCTAGAAAATGGATACGTCGGCCAATGCACCAATACTGGATTCCCTGGACTAAAATCCGAACTTGAACCATCCTAACACTGCCTCTATGAAACCCAAACCAAACTCACAACTAGACCAGATGCGCTCTGAGATCCCAAAGGTAGAAACTCCTCTGATACCACTCTGTCACGATCCCACCAAATGGGGCTCGAGCCGTGACTCCCCAAGCCCACCTCCAATAAACCAGGGGCTAGCGACTAGTGCCGAGTAGGCTATCACACACATGGGAGGAATTAGCCTATGATACCTGTACACACGCACCCACATACACCTCCATGTAATGGTGAAGAGATATATAAAAAACTAGAAGGAAATGCATGCATACATCAAACCCACCATCATAGTACAGAAAAAGTACAAAAGGGACTAACAGGGCCCACCAAAATAAAACTACAAAAGTGTTCAACCTGCTCCGAAGGAGGGAAACACTACCAAATGCACCCGCTGGTAAGCTCCTCGACACAGCTTCTGTAAAACCCCAGTCAGTCTCGCTCACAATGCTCCTCCTACTCCGAGTCCTCCAGGGACTCCGTCGAAAGCCCTGTGGTCTGCACAGGACACAAACATGTGCGGGAAAATCCCATGTAGGGGTGTGTATAAAAATACTCAGTAGGCGCCCCAAAAACCCAAAACAAAAGAGAGAAACTGAAAAGAAATAGTCATTTCATCCAAGCCAGAGGGGACCCTGACAAGAGAGAAACTCCATCTTGAGATTATCCTCGGCTAACAAAACTAGTCAGCTCAATTCAAGTGCATTCCCATACATACACCATGACCAACTTCTCAGGTATACACCCATACATATATCATGAATATTCACTTAGGTATACACCATACATATACCAGGAGCGTTCTCACATATATACATCCACACATATACCATGTACATCCAAATATACTCGATACACACACCAAGCCACAAGAGGTACCGACCACAACAATAGAAAGGGTTCACAACCAAGAGAACACACTCCACGAGAATTGTCATCCAGATGACACTCATATGAGAGATACACTCTATTGGGTCCCACACAAACATCCCATATGCTCACCCGAGAGATCACTCTCATCAAATATCATCATAGATAATCTCACACTGAAACAGATAAAACACCAAACTCCTCAGATAGGGGATTACACCTATTTTTTTCTAAGGGACTCTAGAACCCACACTGTTATTCGAAGATCTCCCACATAGGGGACAACTACCAGGATCCGCTGGGGGATACCACAACCCGATCTGATATTTGAAGATCTCAAAGATAGGGGATCACTCTGAGGATATACTGGGGGATACCGCATCCCGATCTGGGGCTCCACAGAATCACATCACTCATATAATGGATCACCGCCCGTCATGGCAGTCACGATGATACTGATACCCCATTTGGTATAACTCGCGTTGTAGGGGAGCGAACTGATGATGCACCAACCCTACCGAAACCATGCACTGAGTAGGGGATCGTATAACCAACGATGTCGCAACCTTTCTATAAACCACATGCTGAGTAGGGGATCTTATACCCAATGATGCCACAACCCTACTGATCACGGCCTAATTCATAAGGTATCATATTCCTGATGATTCCACAAACCATATGAGGGTTAACCTGCTGGTTAGGGGATCGCTTCCTGTAGATAAGCAGTCACAGCGATACCAAGAACCCGATCGAGGTTAGCAAAGCTAGAGGATCCCACCTTTGTCCCACAGAGGGATGCCACAACTCTAATAGATTTGATATCCTACTAGGGGGATCATGAACCCATAACATGGTTTTGATGCCGCACAAACCCCCAAAGGAGCGAACCAAGGGAGAACCCTCAACCACTGCTGGTCGATATGTCGCAAACCCGAGCGACCCACAACATCACCACACTGCAAACCTCCTAGGACAATACTGAGGCCACCATCATGGTCTACGCAGAAAAACATGTAGGATATGATATTAACTCACCCGAAATGGACAACCGGTGGACAAGGTACTATTCATAATATCCTACCGGTGTTAGGCCCACACCATGACCCCAAAACACATCAAGTAGATCACACCATTGAGATACCCTCGAAAAAACTCACGAGGTCGACTACTTAATTATAAAAAATGGACACCCTGTGAAAAAGGTACTATTCACCATAGCCAGCTTGGGTTGGGCCCACACTAGGATCCTGAAACTCGTCAAATAGATCACACGATTCCAATCACCTCGGAAAAACCCATGAGATCGACTACTCGATCTTCCAAAAAAGACACCTGGTGAAATAAGTACTATTCACCATTACCGCCCCCGGGTGGGGCCGACACCACGATCCCAAAACTCTTCAAGCAGATCACACCATTGCGATCCCCTTGGGAAAACACATGGGATCGACTACTCGATCGACCAAAACAAACACCTAGTGGAAAAAAGTCACATTTCTCCGCAAACGTTGGAACCTGGCCTCGTGGGATCAACACCCTGTTCTCAGTCCCATCACCTGGAAACTATATTGAATAGTACATCTTACCATCAGGGTCTCAACGCCACTGATGGTACGTCATTTGGACACTCCGTGCAGGAGTTATGGCGGATCGAAGATGAAAATAATAAGATACTATTATTATTTTCAACATTTCATGTCATCGAGCCAAAAACCCGTCTTACAAAAAAATCTAAAGAATATCAAAAGGTACGTCTTGACGCAAGATTCATGTTTCCGTAAATGGATCTCAAATCAGACTCCCTGTTTGCGAGTTATAGGATTTTAAGAACCCCCGGAAAAACCTGGTCGGACCACCGCCTGCCTTGCCGGAAACCACCGTGCCACCACCGGAAACCACTGCGCCACCACCGTATTCCGCCACAACAGAACCATAAATTGCTTCGCAACCGCTGCTTCACCGAAATCCACCATGCCCGCCACCCTTGCCACTAGAAAACCAGGTTTTCTGCCTAAAAACTTCCGAGAGCCACTGGGAGCACCCATGTGCTCCAAATTCATATCTGAAACATGTTTTGAAAAACTCATGACCATAAATACACAACACATATGAAAATTTGAAGAATAAAATCACAAATTCAGGATCTGTTATTTTAAAACTCAAAACGCCTACCTCGCGGGTGAAACACCGAAGCTTCGGGTGTAGAATGAATCTCACAACGTGCTGAAGCTCGATCTGCTGACGATCGGCACCAAAAATAGACGCATGCGGCACCTTGATTTGCTGGAGGAGGAGGAGAGGGGAGGTGGTTCATCATGCGTTTAAGAGAGGAATTGGGAGGGGAGGATTGATTGATTTTCCTATTTAATTAATTAATTTTATTAATTAAAACAACAACCATTAACACCCCCGACCAAACCTCTCGACATGGAGGGGATTAGGTCGCCCCTAGGGTAAATGCGATGTTCTGAACGCAACGGCGCACTCAGGATTGCGATATGAGAACCCATTCAAGAGTTATATGAGCCTACCCTCATAAAGAAACTATTCCATTTATTTACAAAAATTCCCCTAGTGGCTTTTTCCACAGTAGGCTCGTGACCGCAATGATTACACCCCACCAAAAGTAAACATCATGCTCCAGACACAACTATGCCCTCTGATTTCTGATTTGAGCTACTGTTTAGGATAAAACACAACCCTTCCACATGAATAGTATAAAAATACTTAATATTTTTATAAAATTTATTCTGGGAACACTGGACCTCGGAATCACATGTCGTCTTTGCGTCTATCTCTGGAAATATTTGTAGGAATATTCCAATGTCTAATAGGGCCAAAACATGAGTATCCACACATTCTTTACTCCATGAGTAAATATTATGATCAATAAGATGATGGGTATGGTTTGGGAATTTTAATCTCATTTTATCATACCCTTGTTTTCATATTATGCTCAATTAATCATTAATATCTCCCTTGTGTACCCTTACTGATGTGTTCGACCTTACCCATCTTATATTTACTTTTCCATAGGTTATAAAGAATGTTTTTAGGTAGGGTATATCTAATAAGAGTAATATGTTGGAAGATATTTTTGGGGGTATTTTGAATATATTTCATGAAATAAAAGGTTTTTGTATCTAGCCTCCTAATACACTAAAATTTTATTACCCATGAGCGTGTATTATAAAATATATTTATTATTCATCTATTACAATGTATTATCTATGTATAAATTTTTTTTGTCCCTATAGTTGGTTGTAGAGTCATGTGTAGTCAAAATCTATGCATTAGTGTTGAAATCTTTTTGTGAAAACCCTGGGGGTAAGTTTAATTATGGTATGACAAAACAATGTTGTGGTAAAGAATATATTTTATGGTTTTACTGGAAATACATCACATTTTGGATACGATAAGTGGATGTGGTATTTTCACAGATTCATATATGGGTGATAACCCAAAAAAACTTGACCAGGTGTATCTCAACCATCATTATGGAACATATTGAGTGTGTACATATTATCCACAAAGAATAAAACTCCCATGGGATATTATTTAGTTTACTCACATTTTATTTATAAACCATTATAATGTATTTGAATAGATAATTACCATTAATGGTGTAATATTAACCTATGATTTACTTGATTAAAAAAGGTGTCATTATTTAGACATGCTATAAATGTTTTTTAGGATCTATCACTATGACTATTTTTTTGCACACTACTATTTTTGTTTTAATTCAATGCATCAAACCTAGAAGAATAATTTTAATGATGAATTTGATAGAAAATTGATTTATTTTACACATGAGAAACCAAACGGAATGAGATATGGAATTTGAAATCTTGTGATTATTCTGAATCAAATATCCTATTATGTGATTAACAACCTCATCAAGTGTGATATTCATAACAATCATAATAAGAGAAATATAGAGTTTCATGAAGTACATTATGTAAAAAATATTTATCTTCCTATATGTTGAGGATGTGGGAATAAAAACTTAAGGGAATGTCTTAGAGGAATATAAAGATATTTTTATTGTTGAAAATAAGAGCATAGAGAAATTATTTGATTAGTAAAAAATTTGAGTTCAATTGAGAGATATGAATTATTTACTAAGGTAAAATTTGTAGTTCGTTATATTATTTAAGTAGAACATTTTAATTTACCAAATCAATGCCCTAATACTAGATTTGACTAATAGTCCAAGAAAAGAACTATGATATTATAATAATTTAAGTGGAATGATTGAATATTTTTTTGTACTTGTAATTGATAATAATGATATAGTAATGTTATATCAATGATATTATGGATATAATAATTATGAAACATCTAATGATTGTAATATAATATTTTTTAAAGGATTTGAAGACATATGTCGAATGGTACCAGTAGCCATAAAAATTCATTTATTATTATGGTGATAATGTTTAATTGGGATAAATAGATGATTGAAATTGATTATATAAATGTGATAGTATTTACGACCTTTAAATTAGTTTTTTATTTGATGATAATGTTATTTAGGTCATCATTTATGATGTTTATTTCAATTTTTTATTTTTGTAATATATTCATTAGATTATGATTTTATTTGAGTAAGAAGGATTGTGATAATTTTTGGAAGCATATATGTTTTCTTGTGAGGTTAACTTAAGAGTTATGGATACCATCATCAGTTTTTAACATTGTGCTTGATAAAATAGTTAAAAGTCATAGATACACCTTTTTAGGTTTTAATTGATGGTAGTTTTAGGTAATTTGAAATTTTTACTATGTTCTACAACGATCACACTATTGAGATTTAAAAAAAAAATGGCATAGTATGTGGTGATAAGTTCATTATTTCTAATTTGATAATGGGATATAGATAAACATAATAGTTTAAAATGATTCATTGATAATGTGATATTTTTTAGATATTTATGGTCAAACTAAGGATTACCTTCTAGGTTATTTTATAAATTTTATGTATAATATTTTGGTGAAAAAAAATAAATTATAATATTATATACTGATTTATCATGATGATTAATTATATTTTGGAGGAAGTTTCATTAGGTTGAGGATATGTAACCCTTAGGTTGGATAAGTGTTGTAACATGAAATATTTTTTGGTAAGAACAAAATTAAAATTTTAAAGGTATAAGATAATGGGTATAATATATCAAATTAGGATAAAACATTATTTAATGTTGAGGTTTTTTGGGATGTTGGGTTATTTATTTACAGAATGATTTATGTTGAACTTTCTCTTTTAGGATTAATATGAAGGTTTATACATTTTGGGAACTATCTTACCTTGTTCCAATGTTTTTTTGTTTTTATTAATGTATATATTTAGGATAAACATATTGATAACTTTTTTTGAATCAAGTGATACATTAGAAGTTTATTTCAGTTCTCCATGAATTTGAAATTCATCTTGAATACTAATTTTTTTGAACAAAATATGGAATTGAAATATAAATTGATTACATGATAAAATTTTACATTTCAAGTAAGTATATTTCCTTTTATTAATATTCTATATGGTAATGGAATTAATAAACTCTAGTAAATGAACCTTAAAATTAAAATTTCTCTTATCACATTCATTTTTGATGAATTGATGCTCCTTTTCACACCTTTTTGGTTTATGATTTTTTGTTCATGAACTTTTCCATGATCAATCAATTGCATGTGATCAATGATTATAGTCACTCTATATATTTACATAGAAATTAATTTTCCCTAATGCCCATATTTTAACTTCTTTCTAATTTTATCCTTTTAAAAATCCTATTTATTTGATATTCTATATGACCTTTGTATTTCTGTTTACCTCTTATCAAGATGAATTTTTATTAACCCTATCTATAAAATGTGTTTTCAAATAAGGAATTTTCAAATATCAAATGCCTAGTTACCATAAAAAAATTTATATTTGATTGAAAAATTTGATAAATAAATGATAATGTAACACCCATGATTTTAATATAACCCTATGTTTGATAAAGTAAGAAACACATAACACCTTTCTTTAATTGAATTGTGATAAATTATAAAAAAAATTAAAAATGTTTCCAATATAACCTCTTTGATTAATTAGAGTGTATAAATATGATCAATTTAATATTAAATAAATTTATAATTATCATAATCTATACTAAATTATTTAATAATAATTATGAAATAAACACTCAATTTTTAGTAATGAAATTTTTTTCTTCAAAATACATTTTTTTCAAGAATGAGTTTTATTTCTTTTTATAAGTCAATATAATAATTAATTTGATGAACTTTTATAAGTTTTAATTGAAAAAATACAAAATATTATTTAAATTATATTAAAAAAATTAACGTAGGTTCAATATTTGGGTCTTTTTAATGAAGATGGATTTTCTAGTGAATAGTGAAAAATTCTATTTTTCTAAAACATTTTTTTTGATAAAAAATTCACAATGATAATTTTTATTTTAAGGTATTTTTAATGTCAAATTATTTATATTATATTATTAATAATTGAATTAAGTTCATTGGAACCAATTTTATGGTACAATTTCGTATAAAAACAATTTTATACTTAAAAGGGATTTTTTTGAAAAACTTTTTTTCATTATATTTTGATTTCTTTCTTCTTTAATTTCATATAATTATAGAATTTTATTATATTAAAATGTATTCAATATTTATAATCATGAGCTCCATATTTTTTAAATTGGTTAATTGTATTTTTTTTAATATAAACAGTAACTACAATAAATTCCTATTACCATGAAAAAAGGTAAATTGTGTTAATTAGAGTTTAAACTAAAGTGTTAAGGCTCAAAATTCATTCCTAAATAATAATTTATTTCATTGTATGATTATATTTCATACATAATTATAAAAACATTGAAAATTTGACCTCTTTATGTTTATCTTTTATTTTTATCTTTATGATAATTAAGTAAATGATAATGTAAAAAACGTCACTTTCTTACTTTTAAAATCTATAATATTTTGTAATAGAGATAAATAAATTTTGAATTTTTATAAAAAAAATTATTTTAAATGTGAATTAATTTTTTTCATCGTAATTTATTTTGAAAATTTAGTGATAAATAATTGCCGTAAATTCTTACGCAATGCACATGCAGTGTTTCTAGATGTTGTAAATAAATGATATAAATTATATTACAATATAGATATAATATTTTTTGAATTATATAAAGTCTTCCAAGAATTAATAAGTTAAATATAACATATAATAGTCATTTTAAATTTTTATATTAAAATTTCATTTCTTTAACATTTTTTTCAAAGTCAAATTATATGAATTATTCATTAAAGTGACATTAATAATATTTTATATTAAATAATATTTTCTAAAAATAATTTAAAATTCATAGAAATAATATCATTGTAAAAGTGAATATTATATTATTTAAAATACCATAAATTATCCATTTTTGGGTCAGATTTCATTTTATAGTAACTTTAGCGGCCCCTAAAGTGTAAAAAACATTGATATCACAATATTTGTCAAAACGGTTAATTGGGTTAAAACAAAGAGATATGTGTGAAATCATAACCAGAACACATGTAAATATTATTGAAAGAGATTATGTAGACATTTAATAATATTATTTTCTAATTATATCAATTTAATCCATTTTTAGTTGAAAAATAATTAATATTAATTTAATATTTTAAGTAAAATACAGAGTGACCCACCCCTCACTTATAAAAGTTAACAGTATATTCTTAATTATTTACAATGTTTTAGCCTTATATATCAAAAACTACCTACCATAATATCATCCAATATTCTTTCCCCATATTTGAGATCTTATGGTCTTTCCAAAAGACCATCCTTTCAAGGATTAAGGTGTCAATAAATAAGAGGTTTCTCAATAGAGGTATCACACATAATGATCAATTTCAATTTTATTTCATCTTATAATTATAAAAATAAATGGTATAAATGGTATAAATATTTAAATAATTAATTAAGTATATTACATATAATTAATTATTATGATTATGTAACAACCATTACCCTTCTTCTTCTCCCTGGATGGAAAATAATATTTTCACTCATGCACATGTGTGGACTACCACCTCTAAAAAGATATGTGGTTCATTTTCAATTACCAATTTAAATTAATTGTAATAAGGATAAATTTAACAAATATATATGATATATTTAAAGTAATTATTATTCTTTATAAGTGAATTACTATTTAAATTTCATTCATTCCATACATTTAAAATTGAAAACTACGTTCATGCGTAGGTGCAACCAACCGTCTCCGTAAATATTGTAATTCATTTTCCAATATCATACTTTTATGGATGCATATATATTTATATAATTAATATATATTATATTTAAAACATTATTAAAATTATATTTATGATAGTACCCTGATGAAAGAATAGGGACCTGAACTCTCAAACTAAAATTCTCATATTAAAATGAAACAGTTCGTACTAGGAAATGATGGATTGAATAACAAGTTAGTAATACATGGGTCTTAAATTTTTTTACTTGGATCATATATGATATTATATCTATTTATAATATTATTTTATATAATTATAATACATTTAAATATATTATATTGTATTTTGTGGTGATTTTGAGGTAATTTAATCTTGAGGTATGTGTTTTATGTTATAATCTCATTGTCTATATGGATTTTTTATGATTATGTTTTAGATGATTAAATTTAATGAACTTCCACTCAATAATATTATTAATTATATTAATCTATTATTATTTATAGATATTACATGATTTAATTTAATTTTTTTCTTTTTAAGTTGTCATGACATTGAATGAATATTTTTTTTCTGAAATATGAAATTATTTCAATATTCTATCAAAAATTATTTTTATTCCATTTTTATGTTTTTTAAAAATCATTTCACGGTTTTTTTAATCTTATACTATGATTAAAAAATTAATTTATTAAAATTATTGACTTTTTAAAAAATTATTTTATAAGGAATCTTTAGGTTGTTTTCTGAACAAGGTACTTTGGAATTTTTATAAAATATTTGAAAGGAATATTTGTTTTAACAAACATTACATGAAAATAATTTTACACCATCATGACCACTAAATTATTTGAAAATTCCATTACAAGTTTTAAATTTCCTACTAAAATATAATTTTGCCTTTGATATTTTGGAAATTTAAATATTTTAAATGAGTTATTTCAATGTGAAAATAATATTTTACTCAAGAAATATTCCGGTTATATTTTAAAGAAATTTTTATTTGATGATAACATCTTATGATTATACAGGTGATTTACTAGGTTTGTGATCTAATGATATCATCCTCATTATTTCTCTAGATGATTTATTTTTATGATGATGTTGTATTCATAAAACCTTATTATTTTCTATAGGTTATGAAATGATGAAATGTTTATAAAACCTATTTGCATTCCATATGATCTTGTGGAAAACATATGAATTAATTATATTTATATGATGGGGGGGAATATAATTATATGGTCATCCAATTTAAATGGTACATATGGATATCTCATGAGATAATAAGAAAAAAAATCGGGTGTGAACCCGATTCGGTATGGGAATCCATGCACTATGATAGTCTTGAGAGTGAAACCAGACTATGAATATGTTGAAATAGAAAGTGAACCCAATCAACTATGATAGTGTCTGTATTTATCCGTGTCTAAGAAAATTATTTTCTTGGATTATGTGTATTCTAAAAACTTATGTATTAAGAAAATGTTATACTCTCAGTGCTCATGTTCTTTGATTCCTTTTTGAATTATTTTTTATAAAATACTAAGATTTTTTTTAAAACTCAATACAATGATCTATGATTTGATGGTTATGGTTTATAAATATTAAAATCATTCTCTCAGACCTTTATAATAATATCACTTTTCTGTGGTCATAAAATATCCATTTTTTACCATTATCAAGCATTTATGTTCTCCCTTATTTTGTTTCATTTTCCCGATTTTGTGGAGAAAAATTTCATACAATAATAATATTGTGTATCTAGTCTCTTATGATACTAAACCTTTATAGTCCCCAAGACTGTAATTTCAAAAATATATTATATACTCATCTATTAAGATATAATATATATTTATGTAATGCATGGGTTTATTTAGACATATTTTGGTTAAATTTATAGTTGTTTATATAAGATACATCTATTATGATGACTATTTTTTATTACCCATGTTTACCGATTTTGGATTTAGTATTGGTTGAAACCAAAAAGTACCAAGTTCACAGTAGGTGTGAAGAAAAATTCAATGATTTTGTAAAGGATCAAACCTTTAAAGTGGGATATATATTGAGAAATATAATGATTATTTCTAACCCATTATCATGAAATAAGAATAACCATGTGCATATAGGTGAAATGTTAAACCCACCAAAGAAGAGAAGGATACAGTCTTGTCTAATCATGGGGAATGAAGATGATGAGGGAAAGAAAATTCAAGATCCTACATGTCATGGGAAATATCACCAAGAAAATTATCCGAAGGGGACATGAAGATGCATCACTCGTGGTAAATGATGGCATCAAGAAATAACCTATTAAGGGAAAAAAATAAGGGCACAATAAAGGAATATAATGTTCTTACCTTGGATCCAATAACAATTTGATGTATTATAATTAAGTAATTAGGGTACTATGCAACCTAGTGAACCAATCCAATGGTTAAAGGATAAAACTAATAGAACCCACATCCATAATAATGGGAATAAGGAAGAGGCTATGAAATAATTTTTATTTAGGTAGATCTTTATTAGTCACTCTATATTTGGAAATATCTTCTATCATGTAATATTTCACCTATTTGGTATAGAGCTATAAATAAACAATTATAGTGGTATAATTATTATATACATGTAATTTGAAACTTTATTAATGTTTCTAGAATGTTACACCATATATATTTATATATTCTTCACTTATTATGATTCTATTAGGGATGGAATATCTCTTTTTACTGAGGGGAAATTTCAAATTAAATAAATTTAAATCTCCCTAATTATACTAATCCCCCCCTAATAAACTACCAATGTATGTTTAATTAGTATCTCTCAATATAAATTACTCCCATAATACTATTATTACAATTGCGAGAGTGCAATTTATATAGTGGGGGTAAGAATGTAATGGACTGATATTTAATTAGATGTGTTCCACTAATTAAGTCAAATGTTTTCAATAGGTTTCCCCACATGCAACACAAAATTAAAATGAAACTAAGATATATTTAAAGAATTAAAAACATGATATTTAATTATTATATATAAATATTAGTAACTAAATAATTAAATTTTTTAAAATATATGTTTATATATATATAACAGTTATATTATATGAATTTATTTAATTATTATGTTTAAGAATCAATTAGTTTATGTTCTGTACATTTTATTAAAAAAACTAGATATATTATTGTTAAATTATTATTTTAATAAAATATAATATTTATTTATTAATTCTATATTTATTCATGTTTTATTGAAATTACGATAAACAACGACTTGTTTTTATAAAAAGGATTCTTACCTATAAAATAGTTTTTAATTTTATTTTATTATATTATTGAAAATATAAAATTGAAAATTTTGAAAATTGAATTATAGGAAATAAAATTGATTTTTAGATTTATAATGTCAATATTATTTTAATATTATTTGTTTGGTTTTTTCAAAATAAACTGATTTTATGATGAATATTTTAAAATGCTGTTTTTATAAATAACATGAATTTTAAAATATAAATTTGAATTTTAAATTAATAAAAGTTTTTATAAGACCAAATATATATTTTATAATTGTCTTTATAAATTTTAAAATGATGGTGTTAATTTTCAAACCAATGTTTGATATTTTATAACATAAGTTAAGTTAAAGAAACAATTTTTTTTTATTTTATGAACTTATATCAAAAATGGATTTTTATCACTTATATTACATGAAAATAATAAAATAACATCAATTTATCGATTCATCTTGTGGAAATGAACTTAGAATTAATTTCGGTATGCTTCTCAAATAATTAACTTTTTTATATAAATATTGAAAAAAATATAGTGTTTTACTAAAATCGTGACATTTATTACATTATTAGTATGTATGAATGTTTACGAATTTAAAAACAATTAATTAATTTTTTGGATTAATTTCATTTATATTAAATATATTATTTTAAAAGTATAAAACATATGTTTTCCCTTATATAAAAAATAAATATTTTAAATGAAATAAAAATATTTTTTTGTCTTTTCATTTAATTAAACATTATTTTTGGTAAAATTTAGTTATTATATTAATTTTAAGCCACATGAAATGAAATTTATTTATAAGTAACCAATTTATTCCTTAAAATTAAAAAATTGACAGTATTACTCCTCACATACATTTTAATCTTAGAATGAACTATTTCTATGGACTAGTTTTTTACATGTTATGTGTGCTAATACTAATATTAGTTTCCACAAATCTTAGAAATATTATATTATAAGATGATTTAAATATTTAAAATTAGCATTTATAAATTATTAAATTATTAAAAATGTAATTTTTTCCATTAAAATAGGTTATCGAGGATGGAAGTGGAGTTACCTTGGTAAGAGAAAATTAGTTAAAAATGGTCAAAACCTTGTTCATGTGGCTAGAATAAGTGAAATCATGAATTTTTTTTATTTTTGAAGCATAAAAGACCTTATATCATTCAACATACAATTATATCCATTTTTGGATCTTTTTTTCCATGAATAATGGAGTAACATTATTTAAATGTAGAGATATTTTTCAAAATTCCCTCACTCTTTTTCTTTTAAAATGAGATCACACCCCCCCCCA
The DNA here is from genome assembly GCA_963277665.1 of Viscum album. Taxonomy (NCBI): domain Eukaryota; kingdom Viridiplantae; phylum Streptophyta; class Magnoliopsida; order Santalales; family Viscaceae; genus Viscum; species Viscum album. Next base: position 401,700,399 of record OY728148.1, on the reverse strand, counting down.
TTTATACAACCATTATAATAATTTGGAAAAAAAAACTTATCCCTAATCCCTCCGAAAAACCCTCCCTGCTCCCTTTAATCTTTGATCTCACTAAAATACCCAGCTAATGGGCCTTATGGAGTTACCCAAGGGAGAACTTCTAATGGAAAGGTAATACTCTCAGATCAACTTTTCTATGTTCATTTCTTCTTATGTACCCCTAAATTACCCTCTAAAAATGAAGGTATCATAACATCTTACTTTTTAATATGATAATTTTTTATTATATTAATGGAATATCCATTATAAATGTTTCGTTAATGTAATTGGGAAAAATAAAAACGTCGCCATGCATGTGTGCATAATACAACCTCCATGAACTACATGTTTTGTTTTTCTTGGACACCTAACATGGGTAAAATTAAAAATGTAGTTTGTATATAAAAAATGAAATTTTTAACACTATTATTATTATATAAGTACAATTTGGGTATTCTATATGCGTGATAAACAAAAATGATCTTAATAACTTTAATAACCTTAAACGGACTTATCAATGAACCTTTATTAATTTTAGTTTAATTTGAGATAAAATATTAATATATATAAGTATTTTTCTAATGGAATAATATGATACATTAGCCACCACCAATATAGATATCATTAAGTTATTTTATAATTCCTTTGACTGCAGTGAACAAAATTAATGATTTACAAAACAATTGGTCGAACTACACCGATTAACCAAAATAATAAGAAACAATATTAAAAGTCAATTTTAAAAGGAAATAAATAAACCTTATAAAATTAAATATAGAGTAATAATATTATTTTTTATTTATTTAATTAATATAAATAAATTATTCAAGAAGTTAAGATCAAGTGCAGAGTGCATTAAGACATGAGGTAAGGCAACTTACGTACCACCCAAGTTACTTTCCAGATCAACATTATTTATATTTTTACCTATTTTATATAATATTATTCTCATTAAATTATTGTATTTTTTTAATATACTTCCCATATATAAGTATCTAATTAAATATAAGTTTTATTTCTATGATTTTACATGTTTTTAGTTACCGTAAAAATTTCCACATTTATAAAAATCCAATTTGAGGGAGCATTCTTATTTCCTACCTCGGGACAAGAATCTGCACGATAAAATATTTTTAAAACAGAATAACATATGAAAACACACATTGTTTTAGGGAGAATACCATTGGTTCAATTTTGTATTTAATAAAATAAATATGGTCTTTCCTTCTTTAAAAACTTCTTTAGGTTTGTTCATAAAAGATCCACTAAAGTTGTTCTTGTTTATTCATTCTTTACAAATATTTTTCTCATGAATATTTTTCATTGGAAATATATATTCAATACCTATAAAAAAATTTCAATTATAAAATTCAAAATAATTTTAATTCCTTCTTATTTTCGGATTCCTTATAATTTATCCTTCTTCTATGACTTGAATCAGAATTATGGAACCCACTTCTTTCTTATGAGTTTTGATAATTCTTATGATTTATATATTGTTTATTTTCCTCATGTGTCATGAATTTTTATGATGTTAATTATGTGATTTGTGGGACCATAATTATATAGACCTCCAATTCGTGGGTAATATTTGAATATCATTAGATACAATTTGTGGGGAACAAGTGGTTATCTTAAGAATGCTACATTATGTGATGGGTTGAATCGGAATTATATATCACTTCAATGAATTGTGTAAAGAATTATATTTCATATGATGTTATGTATGGGGTTAAAGACTGAAATTAATCCATGCTAGTAATTATTACACCATGTTTATGTTAATGGGGAGTGAACCCAGTCTACCATGCGACATTTTCCACTATGTTTTTAGGAACAATGACTGAGCCTAAACACCAAGAGGATTTATTCACTATATTTATGGTAATTATAAGTGAACCAAATCCACCATGAGTCTTTTTTACCATTTATTATTATGTTCTTGGGAGTGACCCATGAATCATATTTATGAAGTTTTGGATTATTTTATTTCTATATATTCCATTATTTCATGCTTATATGATTTCAATTCTTAATTACATGTTTCTATTCTTTTGATCATTCTCTTTGTGATATCATGTTACACCTATTAACTATCAGGTTATGATTTATTTCTATGAATATTCCCTTAAAAGTATTTCTAGATCATCCCTTTTCCTTATATATTTTTTATATTGTATCCTATGAATTTTTATAATATCTTTTAGAGTTACTGGAAATATGTGAGGTTTTACAAAAGTTTGGTCTTTTTATGTTTTAGGTGATATATTTACATGTCTATTCTTCCAAATACATAGACCTATATATTATTGGATTGTTCTTCTTATAAATATTTGTAAAAATTATGTAATAAAGATTTCTTAAGGATTATTTCATTATAAAAATCTTTATTTTCCCTTGATAAATGAAAATAATTATATAAACAAATTAATAAATGTAGATTATTTTTTATTCCCAAGATAACCCAATCACATTTTAAATAAACCAATATGAACCTATATTAATGAATATTAAATCTTCCCAATGTCAAATATAATATATTTAACCTATATTTATAATGTCAGAATATTAGATGATTGTGTTCCAAGGTACACATATAGGGTGTGAGAAAATCTACTCAATTGGGGACCACTACTAGGAATTAAACATCTATATTTATTTCTACATGATTGTATTTCACTTATTCTAGGATATAATATTCCATAATTATCCATATGCAGCCATCATGAAATAATGAAAATCATATTAAAAATAATCGATCAGTTTGAGGTTCCCATGTGTTTACCAAGACACCATATTTTATGATAATATCTTATTTGGGTTACACAAAAAATATTTTTATGAAAATGAGAAATAAAAATTTTATAAATTCCAAGAAGAATATATATCATACCATTATTTAGAAATTAAAATGACCAAAAGGACCCTCATTGACAATATCCATATGTCTCTAGTTGTACGACCCTATAATATCATTTTTATCCCATTAACCCAAAGGTATACCATCAAATGAATTATTATCATTTTATAATAAAAAAATCTATAAATACTCTCTTTAAAATCAAACAGTAATCCACACATCCATAAAAAACTTTTCCCTATTACCCACTAGTCATTGGTTATTTATCTCAGTCATATTAAAAAATGGAATGACATGGATGGATCTACAGAAGGACATTATCAATATCAACTTTTTTATATTTTTATTATAACCTTTTTAGTTTCATGGAATCAAATTTTCATGAATAATAAATTAGGAATTCATGAAATAACAATGAAATCTCATGGAATGATATGTATATCTGTCTAATTATCTCTCCTTTTATCCCCACATTTCAGGAACAATTCCTAATCAATAACTACCTATAAAATATATACAAAATGGAATAATATACAACTTTATATTATCCCCATTAATTTATAAATATTCTTATCAAGAGCTATAGGGAATAATATGTAACGATATTATGTTGAGTGGATTAAACAAATATATATTATATTTACCATTTCTTATGAGCTTTAACATCAATATAATTTTATTAATTAAAAAATATTTTTTACAATAAATTTATGATCTAGATGTTTTATACCATATTAATGGTATCCATTTAAATCGGTTTCATTCAATATTCATCTGTAAACAAATCATAATGGTAATCCTTTAATTAGATTCTAATCCATTATATTATTCGTTAACAATTATCTATCACATTACTCACTTTATTGAGCTTATTAATTCTTAAACCAAGTAAATTTCAAAGGAATTATCCTAACGTATCTCACCTAAATATTTATATATAATAAACTTAATATCCAATATAAATCATAAGAAACATAATTATATCATTTTCGTTGATTCAAATTAATATCATGGGTACATCATTAGAATGTAAATAATTTATAATGATAGTCATATCCATTTATTAAAATTTACATGGATGCATAATTATTTCTGTTAATTTTTCAAATAAATCCCACTAAATGATTATTTTTATGCTCCTAAAAAAATTATTTTGGTGCTTTTTATATATATAAGACAACATTATGATTTTTTTCATTGTTTGTGTGAGATTGGTCGAGCCGTCCGTTGAAAATCTAGGCCTTTTCTGTTGAAAATTATGAAATATATGATATAAAAATGGTTATTATAATTTTTCACATTATATTTTGTTATATTTTAGATATAACATATATTTATAAAATATAAATATGTTTTGGTGTATTTAATTAAAATTTTAAGCGATAAAAATTTCAATGATAATTTTTCAAACGTTATAAATTCTTTATAATTTATTTAACAGATAAAAAATCTTTAGAAACTTTTAGAATATTAAACATATTATAACATTCATGAAATGAGAAATAATATATTATATCCTTTAATGAGTGTCCTTAAGGATTATAAAAGTGATTGATAAAAAAGGTGAGATACTAGATCATTATGAAACTCTATTATCCAAGTTTTCATTTTCTATTATCCCTTAATAAAAATGTTATACGATATTATCAGGGATTAACAAATATAACCATAAATTTTAATTGATTATTAATAAAATAATTTAATACCTTTCTATTTTGGGTCATCTCGATTCCATTTATATATCTCTATGAAACTAATGTGAACACAATGATAATAATTCACATCTTTAAAGAGAAAACAAATTTTATTAAGAAATTAAATATCTATGTTCATTATATTTATGGATATAAATTTGAATTATCTTGGTTTGATCTTATTTATTTTATTTGGTGGATTTTTTTGAAATATTTATGAGATAAATCAAAAACCAAAATTTCATTAAAGTCCTTGTAGTGTTTTTTGTGTTGCAGTTTTCCATTTAATGTCATAGTTATTATTATTAAAGATGGATTCTATTATTTGAACACCCATCCTATAAGTATTAACATATTTTGGATGAAGACCACATCATGAAATGATATGTTATTGATTAAGTCAATGTTATTGTAATTTAATAAGTTTATTAATCAATGTGGAGTCTTTTGTAAATGTTAAAAAGGATAAATTCCAATAGTTAGCTGATTTATAACATATGAAAATTATAAATTTATTTGTACCCATTATTAAATAAAGTAGGTTTATTTAAAGGATATCAAGGACCTAATTTTGAACATTGTATATCGATCTATAACTAGTTAAATCTATATCTTGTTTTTAAATCTATAATTACATTGAGGTAGTGTTACAATTCCATTTGAAGGAGAAATCTTTATAAAAAACATTAATGATTCTATTTTAAACAAAGGTATCCTTTGAAGGTAGGACATAATTTAATGATACTGATGTATTTTAATCAAGATAACTAATATAAAAGATATAACATAGACAATGAGGTATAAATTGTTATGATTCCTAATTATTTTTATCATTTCTCCCCTTAATAAATATTTTTATTTGTTTTTTTGATTTCATCTATAATATTTATTCATAGATAGGTCTTATAAAACTCATTAGTGGGAAAGAAATTGAATACAAGTGAAAAAAATATGATTACGATTGAAAAATTAATTCTATTTTATGTTTTTCTAGAACCATTACCACTATTTATAAAACATCACGGTCGTTTAAATACATTTTTTATAAAAACAAAATGGTTTTAAAAATATATGCATCACGGGTTTTCGTAATAAAAATAATGTATAATAAAAAATATGTTTTCACATAAGGGTTCTATTTTTTTTTTAACTTTTTATAGAAATTATATTTATATTTGAAAACCCCTGAAGTGCATATATGTAACAATACATGGTTTCAATAATTACTTTTAAACAAATATCTTCCTAAAAATGTTTATGAAAAAAAACCATTCCATAGTTCAAGGTGTTACCCCCTGGTTTTTGGTGATGGTTTTGTTGGATAATAAAAAATATTCTCCAAAACCATTCTTGATATGTGATAAAAAGATTAATATTGAATCTATGTTATTTTTTACTATATCAAAATTTGGTTTAAAAGAATTTATTAAATTTTAAAGTTATTATATTCCTAGATAAATATTTTATTTGTTTATTTAAATATGTATTTAACATTCATATATATATATATATATATTTCTTATCTATGCCATTATTTTTTTAATAATTTTCATATCATGTATATCATTGTTACATGAAATTCATGATAAAAAGTTTAAATTTTTTCAAGATACATTACGATTCTTTATTATGTAATAAATTTTATAGTGGAGTTAAATTATAATTCATGAATATTAGAAATTTGGTTTATATTTTACGTAAGGTACCTCTTTATTTACGGTCTATTGATAGTGGGATATTTATTTAGACTGCCCACATGTTTGTGAGCATGGTATATATTCAAGAAAATTAGGGTGGGCTACCCATCTCACAATACATTCTCTTAAGATGATTTTTATTGTTTATGATTATAAAATTTGAAATGATATGTTTTTTTATAATTTAATCATGAGATACATTGGGATATGTGTATATATATAGTTAGATTTCATTTTTGGATAATTAAAACAAATTATTAGTTTAATAATGTTATACATTAATATTTTTGAAATATATTAAATTAGATGAAGGTGTTTAATACAAAACGAAATAATTGAATTTATGATTATATATATATGGATTTATTGACAGGTAATAATTTCAGGATATGTATATATATATATATATATTCATATATACAATGCGATACTAATAAAAATATTTAAAATAATAAGGTTTAGTTCTTATTATTGTAAATACATGTCTGAGTCATTATTCTCCAAATGGGTTAGTCATGCCAAAGTTGGATTCCCATGGAATATATTATATAATAAATGTTGGGTATGAAAGAGCCTAATAAGAATATGTTACCAAATTAAATTATATTTTTTGAGGAATAATTTTATAGGTGACCCTAATAAGATCATGTTCTTAGAGGAATGGAGATATGATCATTCATTTGATAAATAGGTTTAGAAGTTATCCACATAATTATCAAAGATTCATATGTGATATGATTAGAATGATTGTCCATATAAAAAACTAAATATTATGAGAAATTATAGAGAGAGTTTATATTTAGTAAAATATAGATATTTTTCAACTAATTGGTATGATATATGGGGTTTTCATTTTAATTGGAGTTGGTATAATAAAATAATTTTTAAAATTGATATAAATCATGATACTTTCTAAATAAAAACATTATATTACATATTATAGGATGGATCGTGAATTTTATTTTGTGATATACTATAATATGTTCATATTGATTAAATTATTGAAATATATGTTTGATTAGTGTTTTCATGGAGAATCATTATAGTCATAAGGATGTGAATGTTATTGAAGCCAATTTATTTGATTACAAATGAAGTATATTGGATAGTGGGTGTGCATATCATATTCATGCTAATGTTTACATACTAAAAACATGAGATAATTAATGAAAGGATAAGTATATATATGTTTAATAAATAGGTAAATAGTTACTACATTGGTGGTAGGAACATATGTTCTACTTCTGCAGAGTGGATTATTTATTTAGTTGGAAAATTGTAATTATATTTTGATCAGAAAAATAAAATTTGTATCTATATCATCTTTGGAAAAGAATATATTTTTATTCATGATTAAGAATAAAAAATATTCTATATAGATGAATGGAATGATATATGTATTTGGGAATGTGCTGAATGGTTTATTGATTCTAGATATATTTAATTAGTGTAGTCCGATTTATATTTTTCACAAGGATTGTTTAAATTTCAAAAAGATAAAAATTTCATTCCCTCTAAAATTAATATCATAACCCAATCCCCTATTTTTAATTAGATATCTTTTAAAAAATAAATTAGAATAAATTATATAAAACACCATAGTTTTTATAGTTGTTCAACGACTTTATGATAATCATCTACTCCATTCCACCAACACCTTATACAAGATTGGTGATTTTATTAAGATAATTTTACCAGGGGTCTTCATATCTTATGAAAAGAAGGTTACACTTAGTTTCTTTAACCAAAAAATACCTCTCATCCATGCTCTTATGAAAAAAAATCTATAATCCTCATAACTTTACACTTAGTACAATAAGTGTTCATGGGGGAGAAATGAAAATTGTTTGTACTATTAACAATAGAATAAATAAAATTATTGTGTCAAAGAAAAAATGATTGTAGATTTCTCTCTATTGAAAAATAAATATTCATTATATATATATTTTTCAAATTAGTTCCAAATAAACATACTAATATTCAATAAAAACAAATAGTATAAAATTTATCACTTCATTTTTTTCTTTCTCGGCCATAAAACATGAAGAAAAATAATAGTTAAACTTATAGAACTTGAAACAAAATTAATCAATAGTAGGTAATGTTTCATCGATGATGTTAATAAACTATATATAACTCTATTGTATGTATATTACTCATTATTTTTATGATTATATAAATAAACAAAAATTTAAATAAAATAATTTCCAATATATTTCCTTATTTTTAATCTTAAAATCATGTTACCATTTATCTATTATAGGTTTACATAATAATATACCCATATAAATTCACTCAAACATTTCTAGAAAATAATAACTTTGTTAATATTCAATTTAAAAATTGATTATTAATTATATATAATTCAAGAAACTAAAATCATCAATGAAAATATCATAGAAATTAAAACCATATATGAATAAAAGAAACTGTGTCTTTGGTTAACATTTATATTAAAAAAATTGATTTTTCCAGAATAAATTCACTTTTTATGCATAAAATGATAAACAATCTCTCATCTTACATGTGAATAAATAATTATTCATTTAAATTTCACATTTCAATATAACATTCTTCATAAGATTCAATACATTATTTATAAACTATCATATACAAATAAACGATAACTTGAATAGATCACGTAAACGTAAACTCAAAATTGTGTAAGATAATGTACATTTAAAATTTATTCATACAAGAATAAATTTTAAATCCAATAGATTATATAATAATAACCAATATCCATATCAATTTTTTATATAGAAGAATCCTCTATATAAGAATAAATTTTATCTTCAAATAACCTCATAAGATTAATCCTTTCTAATGTATGATTTTATAATTATAAATTTTGATTCAAAATAATTAATAATATAAATTAGAATAAAATTAAACAGTAAGAATATATTTAATTATTTAATAAATAACATATGAATAACTTAAATGTGAATAATTATTTAAAAATATATTTCATTTAAGAACATAAAAACAAAAGTTATATTGAATCATAACAAAAAATACCATATAATCCTCTTTTTTAGTGATCAAATACCCCATAACATTTAAATATAAAATTCTATAGATTTTTAAATTTAATATAAAAATTTAAACTGATAAAACAATTTAGATTAAAAAAACTAGTAACTAAAGAATATTTTTTAAAAACATTAAATTTTATCCCACTTTATGATATAAAAAATAGTAGTTAGAAATGTACAACATTATCTTATAAAAACTAAAGGTAAATTTTACAGAGTCTCTTACTAAAAGTAAATATTAAATTAAAATAAAATTTTATTAAATATATTTTACATAAGTACCATATATATATACAATAAATAAATTTAAGAGAAAAAATATAAAAACTATAAAAAATAAATCAATCGGATTTTATATTAGAGGTTATAAGATCTTATGGTTGAGAATGAAAAGTTTAAAAATATAAAGGTATATATGACAGAGGTTTTGTTTTAGAATATTATGCCTAAGAGGAAATACTATCAATAAGAATTAATAGTAGCATAGAATTTTTAGGTTTATTTTAAATAGATTATATGACTCTTCTCTATAAGTAAGAATGATCCCCCATAGCCATTTCATGAAATGACCTATGTGGTATTAAATCTTTTTGTAGCTTGGATTCTGATTCTATAAGAGTGTTTAGGATTTTAATAATAGGAAATTTTTTCCTTTTTATCTCATATAGATATTTTTTATAAATATTCAACCTCTTTATGATATTTTTCTCATTAATTTTTAGGATAATCTCATATCCTTGTATTTTGGAATAGTATTTGGCTCTTTTTATGCTATTTAGATATTTATTTCCCATTAAATATATAGATAAATGAATTATCTATTCTTCCCACATTTCATAAGTATTTCTTAGAAGTTTATCAAAATTATTTTTTGATTATTTTAGCATAATATCATATACATTGAATAAAGTCTGTATATCCATAAAACATTCAATAAACATTTACATCATATTTCTAGAATATTTAACATCCTTAAATTAATGGCTAAATAAAATAATATAATTTTCATTGACAACATTATATACCTATCTATTCTTATTTTTAGATGAAGATTCGGATTTAACACATTTGATGTCATCATTAGAAGTAACATGATTTAGAATTTCTTATAAATTTTTTTTAATTCTATTGGTTGGAGTGGGAACTCAAGAGGGGGTGAATTGGGTTCCTATATAACATTTTTGTTAAATAATATTATCATAATGAACCCCCAATTTTTAAATAACCTATTAAATTAAGGATGTAAAGATATAAATGTTTTGTTGGTCAACAGGATTCTCAAAGGTTGATTAGTCCTCAATTAAATTCGTATAAAACACTTATTAAACTATTTAAATAGGTTTACAGAATTAAACACATACACACACTAACCATAACTAGCTATCAAAGTCAACGTAAAATATTTTTTTTTGTTTTTGAAATTATAAGCAGTGGAAAATAGAAAAAAAGAGTATTCCCAAAGCATATAACATAACAGAGTTAAACAAGAGGTTCAATCTCAAACTGAGACTCAATCCTCTCCACTATGTGATCACATGCCACTAACCAGTTTATATTAACAATAAACATGATACACAGCCTGTATCTGGCTTTACAATAATTTTCAAAAACGTTCTAGGGCTCACACCCATTACCACAGTTCTTCATGTGAAAAATAAACAAACCAGAGTAGATACGGATTCTTCCACAATTATACATGGGAAACAAAGTGTAAGTGAAGTTTTATGTGAGGATTTTTAGTATCCTTTAGTTCAAGTACAACAGATAGTGTTTGAAATAGAAAAACACACATATCTTATATATGTAAAATAAAATTACACAATATATCTAATGTTATAATATTGAGTTTAGAAAGATCTATGTGTTTTAAGTTCAACTCTTGACCCCTTGGAGTGAAGAAATTTTAGTTCGAGTCTTTATTTCGAAGTTGTCTTCAAAACAGAATGTCACAACTCCAAGTTCTATCTTCCAAGTACTGAGGTGTGCATCTTCTTAGTTTGATAGAGATTTTAAGAAGCAAAGAAGAAATATGTGAATGTTTTCATCCAACTGATCTTTGTGATGCTCTTGGGTTCACAGTGTAAGTGTTTGATGGTTCTTCCTTGTTCTCTTTGATCTAGAGAGTAAACACTTTCTCATGAATTCCTCTCATTTTTCTTTTCTTCATCGGTGTTGTAATTTTTTTTAGGTCCGAAAATAAGAATAAGTAAACCACATGTGGTCATCCTCATACTACGTACTATCTCTAGATACGATCTATTGACATGGCTACAATCAGTATTACATAGTATCAGAAGGATTAAATTTACCAAATATGATCGTTAGAATAATATTAAGAATTTGACAAAGTATGGAGTATAAGAGTGAGCATTGGTAGACTGGTAGTAGTATCTTTATCAATAGTAGGATTCAACAGTAAGTTTCATTAGTAGACAACATTGGTATACTTCATCGGTTGCCTTCTTTCGGTGACCTTTACCAGTATCCTTCTATCGGTGACCCATAGCGGTAGCCTTATATTAGTGACCTTTACCACTAACCTTCATCAGTAACCTTATCTTGGTGACCTTATATTGGTGACCTTCTATTGGTGACCTTCATTAATGAGCTTCATCAGTAACTTTCTATCAGTGACATTCTATCGGTGACCTTCTATTAGTGACCTTATATCTGGATAAAATTGTCCCTTTAAGCTTAAACACGAGAACAGTGAGATTAAATGCACATATTTAGCACTTGATAGAAACTATAAATATTAATGAAACGTGATTATCATAAAAAAGAATCAAGATTTGGGATTATCAATTAAGTGAGTCCAACAATCTCTGGATTTTTAATAATCCCAAATTATTTCAGTTAAAATTTAGATTTGAGTATTATTAAATCATGGTTAAGAAAAGTTTCTAATATCTTTATAGGTGTTTATAAGTAAAATTGAACCATGGTTGTTGTGGAAAATATAGATAGTTTATATATGCAAGGACTCCAGTAAACTATTAAAGGACTCAAGCTAATATAAAACTCATCCCCCTTTGTGATTAACAAAACAAATGTAAGAAAAAAAGAGAAAATGGATTATTTTTGTATTAATGAATCAAGAGTACAATATATAAAATGATAACAAATATACCTAATAACTAAGATATCCCACATTCAATCCACATCAGAAGACATTGGGATAGGTTGAGGCGTGGTAGTTAGTAAGGTAGGAGGAGCTGCTACAGAAGCACTAGTAGATCGATAGTGAATAGATCTCTGAGGAATCATTGGGTTCATGCTTCTGATGTCCTGTGTAGTAGTCATCAATGGGGTTGCACAGGTAGAGCCTAAGGCAGCTAAAGAAGTAGTTAATGTTGGATTAATAATAATGGGAGTTCATTCCACATAGAGGAAGGGTAAAAAGAGATTCCTAAAATCCATAATAATGCTTCCTACACCTTCCATATCAGAGATAAAATGATCTTTTTTCACCATGAATTTTTCCAAGGTAGGAGTCAATTCACTAAGCCTACTAACTTGATTCTTAAAATCCTATGTGACATGTGGGATCCTTAAGTTTTCAGATAACATCATGAAGTGACCATCAATCGAATGCTTAGTGTACAGCCTTTTGTAATAGAAATAAAATTTCTCTTTGATGGCCTTTTGATCATGAGCATCCTATCGTATATAATATCCCACAAGATTATGAATTTATATAGTAGTGGAAATGACCTGAGTCCTAGAATGAGGATTTGAGGTTCTAGAAGCAGAGAACTTCACCACTTCTTCTCTTAGAATAGACCTAAAATATTCTAGATCAACAGGAGGAGTGACTGAAGAGGAAAGACGATGCACATAAAGGTACCATAGTAAAATCCATTGTCTCCTTAAAATACTTGGTTAGACCACATATCAACCACATACCATCATCATCTTTTCCACTCACATGTGCCTCTATAGACTTCTTAAAAGTCCTCAAACATATTGACCATCTACTGAGCAACACTCTTAACATACTTAATGTCTTTTTCCACTAGAAACCTTGAATCCATTTAAGAGTTTAAACTCACAATGGATTGTTCCAAATATTCCATAGACTCTACCAAGGTTTATACCTGATTCTAAAATTCCTTCACTTCATGTAGATAATTTTAGTGAGAGGTAGAAATTACTCTTTCTAAGGAAGATGCAACCACATCTTGATTGAGAGCTGCAGTTCTCCCTACCTCAATAGATCTCTCATCAAAGTGTCTCTTAAAATATGATTTTAATGACTCTAAATCGTCCTTCTTTACATAATCTTGAGGTAGAAGCACTACTAGTTTCCCAATAGTAGTTTCTAGAACAAAATGAATTAGATGGATTCTATTAGGCTTATCATCATAAGAGTATCCATTATCTAAGACAAATTACATGAATCCATGATCATCTGACCAATATTATATTCCATGATAAACAAAAACTGAACCTATGGGAACTGGTTCCTCCCTCTCACATAGATAATTATCCTGATCAATTAAATCTGTCTCTCTTATACCTCTTTGAACAACTGCATCAATAAAAGAGTCCACTGCCACTTCTTCTACAAAATCTTCATCCACTGCCATTGCAATTCCAGTTTCAACCAATTCAGAAAACTTTTCATCTAAACATTTTACTATTTTTGTATATTCTATCAAATGACTAAGACTTAGACATTACTCTTCACTTTTACTTGTAATTGTCTCAAAATTATCATGACTAGATTTAGTTTCATTTTTCTCCTCTATGTTATCTTTAATGTCTTATAAGATTTTTTTCCCTTCTTCTTCACAGGTTTCCTCATAATCAATGTACCTTATGACAATCTATATTATAGAAATTTTTTTTTGTGGGACAGGCTCACCAAAGGATATAGCTTTGGAAAGAGGTCTTGAGGGAAGTTCAGGATCACTCCTGACATATATAAGAGATTCCTCTCTTACTTGCATAACTGCAACCATATATTCTTCATATGATTATACTTGATCCACTTTATTGGGAATCAGACCTGGATCTCTCTTACTCTTTGTCCTATTAAGATTGGTTACAAGGTTTAATTCTTCATATAGTTTTGCCTCATCATTCATCCGTCTTCTTTTCCAAGGGTTCTAGCTTATCTTCATAAACTTTCAAATCATCTCAGTAATGCAGAAGTTATCCCTTACAACAATTGTTTCCTATTTATTTCTAGAAACTCCTTTTACATTCAACATCAACAATATCAATCTGACATGAATCAAATCATTTGATTTGGAACTAGGATTTTTCATGTCCCCTAACCGAATCATCAATAACATACAAATATTTATCATTTTTCAATGATTCAAAAGATACAAAACAAAAATGTCTTGATACTTAAAGGATGAAAAGTCCCCTCTCTTGGGACTCAAAACATGCTTAAAAAACATAAAAAGAAACATGTCTTCTCCTTCAATTTCAGCTGTAATCATTTTCCTAGGGATACCATTCCCTGTCAGTTCAGCCAAACCTTTTTCATAATAGAATAACTCACATGTGTGTTGAGCCACTCCATAGTATTAATCAAAAATCACTAAATATGTAACTATTAAACATTCATCCCATTTAATAGAGGATAATCTCACACTTCCTCCATTTAACTTTGAAGACCTTTTGTTCTCATTCTCAGACTGCTCGAACTTTAGAGAGTCATAAAATTTTATTACTTGCTTTGGGTAATAAGGTCTATTGTTATTTGCAAAACATTCTACCCAGTCATGAGCTTCAAGTTCCTCCAGCACTAGAGAAATTCTTGACAACATCCATTCCGAACATAATTCTTCTACACCATGATTTCCCTCTTCAAAAAATGTGGATTGATCGGATTTTCCACTACCTTGATTCTAGTACTAGACCCATCCTGAGGTCTCTTAAAGTTCGGTCCATCTCTTTCTTCATTAACCATCGATATTTTCAGTCTTTCCATGCGATCTGGAGTGGTTTGATGATTTAAGTAGAAGGATAGGTTCCAAGGTTAGGGAAAAAAAGTTTCAGGTGAGGATTGAAGTGGATCGAAATGTGGTTTGTACTTTTTTTATCATTTAGGGATCGAAAAAAATCAAGTAAATGAAATAAATAATACAAAAAACGTTTCAGATTCCAATAGAAGAACAAAAAGTCCCAGAACTAAGGTTGACTTTTGGTAAGGTGATGACGGTGAGGTCCAATAGTGTAGTCCTATGTGTAAGGTCCTGACAGTGAGTTCCAACGGTGAGGTCAAACGGTCAGGTCCAATGGTGAGGTCCAACAGTGAGGTCCAACGGTGAGGTCCAATGGTGAGGTCCGATTGTGAGGTACTAATGGTGAGGTCTGATGGTGAGGTCCTAAATGAGAGGTCTAATAGTGAGGTCCTAATGGTGAGTTATAATGATGAGGTCCTAAAGGTGACGTATAATAGTGAGGTCCAAACGGTGAGGTCCAAACGGTGATGTCCAATGGTGAGGTCCTAATGGTGAGGTATAACAATGAGGTCCTAACGGTGAGGCCTAATGGTGTGGTCCAAAAGTGAGGTCCTAACATTACAATTTATCAAACCAAAATCATGTTTTATGTAGTTCAACCTCTCAAAACTCAATGTATTTGTGAATATATCATCCAATTGGTGTTCAGTGCCAATGGATTCAAGTGTGATATCACCTCTTTGTTAACGATCTCTCAAGAAGTGATGTATCACATCAATGTGCTTTGTACTACCAGATATAATGGATTTTTATAGATGTTAATAGCACTTGTATTATCACAGTTTATGGTTACATCTTTGAATTGATATCTATATTCTAGTAAAATGTGTTTCATCTATAGAATTTCAGCACAATAACTACAAGTAGATATATATTCTAGTTCAGTAGGGGATAATGCAACAGAATTCTATTTCTTACTACACCATGATACTAGTGACTTACCCAAAATTTTACATGTTTTAGAGGTTCTCTTTCTATATAACATTAAACCACCAATGCCATCATCTGAATAACTTATTAAATAAAAATATTTTCTGCTTTGATAAAATAGTCCTATGTTTTTAGTATACCTGATATATTTAAAAAACCTTTTAACATTAGTCAAATTGCATTCCTTGGGATTGTCTTGAAAACAAGAACACAAGCATACACTAAACATTATATCATGTCCGCTGGAAGAAAGGTATAGAAGGCTCCTAATCATACATCTATAATTGGTTTGATCCACTGATTTACCAGTTTCATCTATATCCAACTTCTAAGTGGTACTCATAGGTGTTTCACTACCTTTATTACCATCCAATCCAAAACATTTAAAAATATCCTTAGTATATTTACTTTTATTTAAAACAATACCATTTTTATTTTTAAAAATTTGAAATAAAAGGAAAAATTTATGTTCCCCCATTAAACTCATTTCAAATTCATCTTGCATCATTTTTGAGAAATCAGTACATAAGGAATTTTTAGAGGATCCCAAAATAATATCATCCACATAAATTTGTACTATTAATACATTATTTAGAAATTCTTTTAATAAAAATAGGAGGATCAATTATTCATTTATTAAAACCATTAAAAATAATAAAATAAACGAGTTTTTCATACTAAGCTTATGGATCTTTTTTTATATCATATAGGTATTTAGAATGTTTAAAGACATTAATTGAAAAATGGGGATTTGTAAAACTAAGGGGTTGTTCAACAAATTTATCCTCAACTATGTACCCATTTAGAAATTCACTTTTGACGACAATTTGATAAATTTTAAAATTCAGATGAGCTACATAAGAAAGTAATGTCCTATTGGAATCTAGTCTAGCTACAACTGAAAAGGTTTCTTCATAGTCTATTCCATCTTCTAAACTATATCCTTGTATAACTCGTCTAGCCTTCTTTCTAACTATTTTTCCAGATTCATCAACTTTATTTATAAACACCAATTTAGTGTATATGGTAAAAGTGTCTTTAGGTCTTTTTGCTAATTTCCAAACTTTTTTTCATTAAAACTAATTTAACTCTTCTTGCATAGCCATTACCCAAAATTCATTACTAATAGCATCATTAATATTTTTAAGTTCAAGCTGTGAAAGAAAATATTGATGTTCAACCTAGTTTCTCAGAGAAGATCTAATTTGTGCTCTTTTATTTAGATCACCTAATAAAGAATCTAAATGATGATTCTTGAGGGTTATATTACCTCTGGAAATTGTTGAACTAGAGTTATCATGGTTATCTATAGGTTCAGAATTATCATGCTCAAATTATGAAATGTTTCTAGAACTAGTTGTTTTCACTATGGGTTCATTGTCTTTATCATTAAGGTGTAAAATTGAAATATCTTCCTTAAGATGTTCAACATAGTTGTTGGGTTCATGTGGATCAGTCTCATCAAATTTTACATGAACTGATTCTTCCACACATTTAGTTTTATTATTAAATACTCTATAAGCTTTACTAGAGATTGAGTAACCTAGGAAAATTCTTTCATCACCCTTGGAAGAAATTTTTTCTAGATTATCCCTTGTATTAAGGATAAAGACTTTTTAACCAAACACTATAAAGTAATTAACCTTAGTCTTCTTATTATTTCATAGCTCATAAGGGGATTTCATAAGAACAGTTCTAATAAAGACTCTATTGATGATGTAACAAGATGTGTTAATAGCTTCATCCCAAAAATAGATAGTCGAGTTATACTCATTCAGCATAGTCTGAGAAATCTATTAAATTGTATTATTTATTCTTTCTACAACTCCATTTTGTTGAGGTGTTATAACAACAGAGGAATTGTGATTATAGCCATTTTGTGAGCCAACAGAAACAAACTTCTTATTTTTAAACTCACAGCCATGATCACTTCTTAGGGTGTTAATTCTAAGTCCACTAATATTTTCTACATACTTGGATTATTTAATGAAGTAAGAACATGATTCACTTTTGTGAGCTAGAAATTATAGCCATGTATATCTAAAAAATCATATATAAGAACATAAAGATAATGCTTCCCATTTAAACATGAAACTTTAGATGGTCCAAACAAATCCATGTGAACCAACTCAAGCGGTTGAGAATTGGAAACTTCTTTCTTTGATTTGAAAGAAACTTTGTGTTATTTTAATTGATGACAAAGATTACAAACTATATTTTGTGTGATTTTTAATTTTAGTAAGTCTCTAACTTATCCTATCATAGTTAGTTTCCTAAGTGAGTGCACATTGTAGTGTCCATATATTTTAGGACATAACCAATATTCCTTATGAAAATAATTTAAGAAGGAACCATATTTCTTAGCTAAAGAGTTTAAATCAACAGCATATACATTTTAATTTCCAAGAATTCTGAATATTAAATCATTTTTATAATTAAAAACATTTCCTACATCATTTTGAAATTTAACATTGAAACCATCATGACACAACTGATAGATACTAAGTAGATTGTATTTTAACCCAACAACAGAAAGTACATTTGAAATTAATATAGTATTAGGGTTACTAATTTAACCTAAGGTGGAGACCTTCCCTTTAGCTTCATTACCAAATATAACGTGTCCACCATTATCATTAATTAGGATATTAAATCATGAATATTCTCAAGTCATATGTCTTGAACATCTAGTTTCCATGTACCATAGGGTCTTACAGATGTTCTTTAAACAATTATCCTACTAAACAGATTAAGTGTAGGTTAACATTGGAACCCATATTTTCTTGGGTCTAGAGAGGTTAGAAAGTAATTCTTGGGAAACTATACTTGTCTCATAGGTTTCCAATAATAAATTTATATGTTTTGAGACATGAATAATTTGGAAGTTTATTTAGAAAAGTGTTTTTCAAAAGATGGTCCAAAACATGAACTAGTTGTGAACTGTATAGATTTTGGAAAAAATTTATTTTTAATAATCATTCTCTATCCTGGTTGATATCCTACATATAATTTTTTTAAAAAAACATTATGATAAAGATACTCCAATTTTGAAACAGCCTAGTTAATTAAGGAAGTAAAGATATAAATGTTTACTTGGACAAAAAGTTTCTCAAAGGGTGATTAGTTCTTAGTTGAATCAGTATAAAACGCTTCTTCATCTTTTGAAACAAGTTTACTAAATTAAACACATACACACACTAACCCGAACTAACTATTAGAGTCAGTGTAAAACAATTTTCTATTTTTTATATTATAAGTAGTGGAAAATATAAAAACAGAGTATTACAAAAGCATAGAACACATCCGAGTTAAACAAGAGGTTCAGTCTCAAGCCAAGACTTAATCCTCTCCACTTGATTATCACCTGCCACTAAGCGGTTTATATTAATAATAAACTTGATACACATCCTGTATTGGGATTTACAATAGTTTTCACAAACAGTCCAGGACTTACACCCTCTACCACAGTTAATTGTGGGAAAAACTAACAAACCAGACCAGATACAGACTCTTTCAAAATTATATAGGCAAAACAAGGAGTAAGTGAAGTTTGATTTGAGTATTTTCAGTATCCTACAATTCAAGCACTGGAAACAATGTGTGAAATAGAAAAACAAAAACATCTCAGAAATTTAAAATAAAGAAAAACATAATATATATACTATTATAAGATTGATTTTATAAATCTCTATGTGTTTTTAGTTCATCTCCTGACTCCTTGGAGTGATGAAATTTCAGTTTGAGTATTTCTTTGGAAGTTGTCCTCAAAACATAGTGTTGAAACTCTAGGTTCTAGCATCCAAGTACTTAGGGGTTATACTTCTTGGTTTGATATATATTTGAATAATCAAATAAGGTAGATGTAGATTTGTTCTCCCCACTGATCTTTGTGATTCTCTTGGTTTCATAGTGTAAGTGTTGGATGGTTCCTTCTTGTTCTCCTTGATCTAGCAAGTAAACTCTTTCTCAGGAATTCCACTTGTTTTTATTTTCTTCCGCAGTCTTCAATTTTCTATTTGAGGTTTGTAAATTGGAGTAAGTAAACCACATTCGGTCCTCCTCATACCTCATTATGTCTCCAGATACGGTCTATTTATATTTCTACAATTAGCATTAATTACTGTTAAAAGCAATAAATTTACCAAATATGACCAGTGACTAATTTTAAGAATTCGACAAAGTTTGGAGTAGAAGAGTGAGAATTGGTAGACTAGTAGTGGTAGCTTTCTCAATAGTAGTCTTCAACATTAGGCTTCATCAGTAGAATGCATTGATACCCTTCATCGGTAGCCTTCTATCAATGACCTTTATTAGTAGCCTTCTATCAGTGCCTTTTATCTGTATCCTTCTATCGGTGACCGTTACTGGTAACCATCATCGGTAACCTTCTATTGGTGACCTTCTATTGGTGACCTTTTATCAGTGACCTAATAATGGTGACCTTCATTGGTAACCTTCTATCAGTGACCTTCTATTGCTGACCTTCATCGGTGACCTTCATCAGTAACTTTCAATCAGTTACCTTCTATCAGTGACCTTCTATGTAGATAAAATTTTCACTTTAAGATTAAATTAGAGAGCAGTGAGATTAAAGATATATAGTTATCACTTTATAGAAGCTATAAATATTAATAAAACATGTTTATAATAACAAAGAATCATGATTTGGGATTATCAAAATAGGTGAGTCCAACACATTATAATATTTGAAAATACATGTTTGAAAATAATTTTTAAATAATATAAAATTCTCATACTATGATAACATATAATTCAATAATATAATCATCATCCCACTATAATATATTTACTTATTTTATTGGTCTAATATTTTATTTTTTTAAACATGATATATTATTCAATTTCATAACATCACATTGAACGTTTTTGACATTTTCACCAATAAAAATTCATAAGAAGTTGATATGTGAGTATTTTATTGTTTCATTTTATCTACAAATGTTTTTAAAATACCTATCTCTACTAGTTTACATTCCATTTTTAACTCATTTTGTGCTTTTATTAAGTCCTATATTTTATCAGAATCAGATTTTAAAACAATATTGTATTTAATTTATTTAAAATCATTCTATGAAATATATTTTTTCTTTAATTATCTATTCTCATCCTTCACATCCATATATCAAATTTTCAATTTCATCCTTTAACTATTTATATTTAGATAATATAATAGTAGAAAAAACATACATAATTATAATCAAAAACTGAATCATATTCTTAAAAAAAATATCACTCTTGATATTTTAATTGGTGTATTACCAATATAATAATCAAAATAATATTTTAAATATTAATTATCATTAGCATTTTCATGTATATTCTAAACTAGAAAAATCATATACACATTTTCTTTTGAAATTTATTATTTCTCATCTTTTTTTGAAATTTTAACTTCATCTTAACCTACACTACCTTAAACATGATTCTATATAGCATCAATAGATTTATAAAATACTTATTCTCTACAATTTAAAAGACTTTAAATATATCTATATATTACTACTTCAATATAGGATTCAAAAATTTTAATCTCAATATCAAACAACATATTAGTTCTATCAAAATCCAAAACTCTAACCCTAAAAATCTATAAAACTAACATTTCTATTAAATATAATAATTTTAACATTCAAAGTAATTTTATATCATCAATGGTTCATCCTTAACTAAATAAAACACTATAATAGTTTTAAGATCTATCTTGGTGGAGCTACATCAATGTACAATATCAAATTTCATAGTAACTTAAATCTCACAATTTTTAATTCTTTATTCACCTTCTATAAAGACTTTTCCTCCATAAATATTGATAATAATCCCTTCAAATATTATATTTAAATCATATTCTTTAGTTTTTTAATCATCATCATTATCCCCACCATCATCATTCTCATATCTCTTCAAAACCATTAATCTATTTTGAGAATAATTAGATATGTAATAATTTTTATTTAATCTCCTGGAAAAGGAGTAATGTGCTGATAAAATATTAAAGTAGATTCTAAAATTAGAGGAAATAATATTTAAAAAAAAAATACATCCAATAACCTTTTATAAGGATTGTAATTCAACATTCGTTTACCTTTTTTGAAGTTATCCATAACCCTTACCACATACCTAGAATGATTTACCATTATTATAATTTAGTAGTATGAACATGGGATACATGTATTGGGATATAAAATTTTCAAATTCCCTTGTACTATTATAAATTATTGTACTTATAAATTTACATATAATGTAACACATGTAAATTAAAAAGTAAGAACCATACATTCAATAGTGTGCATGACACGTGACACTAATCGTGTTAGTGAATATAATACCTTGATATATTAAAATGTACTTACTATTTTAAATAGATTTTGTATATTATATATTTTTCAATACATGCAAAACTGAGTTAGAATTCATTACACACAAGAGAAACATTCATTTAAATCATACATTACATGCAATATCGAGTTGTACAGAACGACAACATATTATTAAAATATTATTATTTAATATAATAAGACTTAACCAAGCCATTAAATTAGTGGTTATAAATAGTAATAACATACTTATAAAAATATATGGTTTATAAAAATATAAAATTATTTCATATAATACCAATAAATGATAAATTAATATAAATGGAATATTTTAATAGAAAACTATTTTTATTCTGAAAAAGTCATTTTATCCTATTAAATTAAATTATTCAAAATTAGTGAGTTTTATTGATTTAATATATATTATACATTAAATAAAATATTTTTGGTATCCATCCATTTGATATGATAAGCATTAGAAGTGAAAAAATCCAATATTACATAAAAAATAATATATTTATATTAGGTCATTTTCATCTCCTTTTATGAAGAACATATTTAAAATCCAATTTTTGGAACTTTTATAGATTATATATGTAAAAATAAACTTCATATTTATAATATAAACATAAAAAATTTCTTAGGGTAATTTTTTTGGTATTCTTCTATGAGGTTTTATTTTTTAATAAAGAGTGAAGAATTCTATAATTTAATTCAAAACTTTTTTACCATATAATTTATTTATAAAGTAAAATTAAATATTAAATTCGTTTTAATGTTTATTTAGATCAAAAAAATTAAATTAAATTATTTTAGGTAATTTTAATAATTTTCACATTGAAATTGACTATAAAAACATAGCAATTATTCGGACGTTTTTACTTTAAAAACCCATATTTTCTTCTAGTCCGAAGGATTAAATTGAAATTAATTTCTTCCACTTATGTGATATGAATTTGTAAAAATGGATTTATAATTTAAAATCATAATATTTTATAATGAAGAATATGTGAAACTTAGTTTTTGATCAAAAATATTAAAGAAGATAATTAAAAATAATTACAACGATTAAGGAAAAATTATGCTTAATATGGGGATAAACCTTAATCATAAGGGCCCAAATGACCAAGATAAATGTCCAAGATCCATTTTATGAAAATATTTATACTATATACCAACTGTTCAGGAAATTTGAAGATTATGGGAGCCAATTACAATGTAAAAAACATGTAAGGAATACCATTGTCCAAATATTACAGAGTGTCACTCCTCCTCCACTATAAAAGGCCTCCAATCCCCTAACTTCCTCACATATCTCGAGATAATTTATATCGACCAAAAACTATCCAAATATCATTTAAGAATCCCTCACATAAATATATAATCCTCACTGTGTGAATATGAAAATCCAAGGAATCCCCTTGGTTCAAACCAAACGAAGTTACCTGATTGAGAGGTAACATATTTCTTTAAGATCATTAGTTTTATTTCCATTCTCCACCCCAATAAACTCGTTTTATTCCATTCAAAAAAAATAAACCAGTATCATAAATAAACTAGGATGTTTTAATGCTAATATTTTGACCTCAACTTACACAAACATCCATCTAATAGGTACGGAATATGTTTTATACGTGTACAGTGAACTACCGCCACATAAAATGTTGATAATTAATTTTTACTTTACCTCCAATCACGGTGGAAATTATAATGGAATATCAAATTGTATATGTTATATATGATATTTATTATGAATTTAACATTATTTAATTTTTTTTATAACATATCCCCTTATACTATCCATTTTTTTAAATACAATAACATCGTTTGTTGAAGTGTGAACTACATCTCCCTCAAAGTGATGTGATTCAATCACACTATACATGGAATGAATAAAGGTTAATTTTATCTAAAAATATGTGACATATAAAAATTATATATGATATTCATGACAAAGTTATATTTCTATAAATAAAATATTATTTTCTTTTTTATCCTTTCACACCCTAATGAAATGATAATGTCGTTCGGGGACATGTGGACTACCGCCTACTTGACCCGATATGATTCCTTTTACATCATATAAATTATATATATAAGTATATATGATTAAATAACATTTAATTTATGATATAATTATCATTATATAATTATATAATATTAATTTCCTTCTTTCAAAAATATTAATTGAAAAATATGAACATTACTCGTGCGTACGTACGTCCTTCCATCTCCATGATTGTAACGTTAGATCAATTTTCATTAACATATTTCATGATTTGATTTAAAAGTATAATTAATTTACAAATTATAAAATTCTGTCATGAAAATTATTATGTAGATGTAAAATGATGACCCCTTGGACGATTTTTATCCTACCAAAGTCATTTTTAAACATAAAATGGATTTGGTCAAACACTCGATGTAAACAAGATTTTTTAACTATTTGTATAAAAAATAATAATAAGCGATATAAAAGTAATGATATGTAGTTCCCCGACCCCATAAGCTTGGAGTTAGTACCATATATTGTTGTATTACCATAGATAAAAGGAAGATACATCCCAAAGGACCGATCTATTTAGTACTTTTGGAAACAAGATACATACAAGAGATCAAAATTACAAATCGAAACTAAAAAAATATAATAACTTCAATTAAAAATCCCATAATCTCTTAGATTAACCATAAAACTCATTCATAGTGTAATCATCCTCATAAAATGTATGGTTAAAATAAAAGAAAGGGGTGAGGTCAAATGACCAGTAAGGGTAAGAAATACAGGAGATGATATGATAAAAATAATCATTAGTCATGGTGAATAACTAAAAACACATACCTTTAAAAATTAACATGAACACATTATGGAAAGAATAAGAGCTAAATAAATAATTCCTTAATAAAGCATAAACATGGCTATTATACTAGTCGAATAACCTCATGAACTTTAAATTACTAGTTTCATAATGAGGGAATGCATAATCTGGGACATCATAGCCGTAATGTCTGGGCCTCGTGCCAAGACCATATATATCCATTTTTTCCAGGCCTTTTACCCAGACCATAGTATGTCTCATAAGACCTACCGATGCATCAAGGGGATATAGAAGGCCCTTACCAACGCTAAATAAGTCCAATGAATTCTTATTATGAATAGGGATAAACATAAACAACATACACATTCATATTAAAACTAACATATGAAATGTAAATAACTTTCCCCAATCATTAGTAATAGACACTAACCATTCAAAGTAATATGGTGAATGGTTTAAGATAGCACATTCACTGTAAAAATAATAATAAACCATTAAATAAAACATGGTGGATGATATAATAATATATAAACCTCAATTAAGTATAAAATTCAACAATGTACATTGACATAGATAAATATATTTTTAAATGAGACCATTAAAAAATCTTTAAAGAAATAATCCATAAACATTCCAAAGTGTCCCATACCACCTTGAAACATTCAAATTATAATACCTTAGAATATCATGATAATAAGGAGACTATTGATATGATATACTAATGGGAATTACATACACTAAAAGCATGAAATAAGTGGAAAAGAAGGCATATATCTCATAAAAGTTAAATTGATATGAGAAAAATAATTTTTTTACCTTAAAAGATGTATTCTTTTGGAAAATCATTTATATTTGTCCAGAAATCAGATTGTAAAAATGGATATCCCATAAAATAAAATTTAAAGTCATTTAAATCATATTTTAATCTTAAATATTTTCTTATTTAGGAGAAATTATTTAAAAAGTATTTTTAAAAATCTTTAGAAATAAAACATTTTAGTACGATTTAAGGAAGATGCTGAATTATTTTAGTGCACAAACGAATTTAGTCGTTCAAAAAAACATAAAGGAAAAATAAAATTTTTATGTTAAATTTATTTATTTTATAAAGATAAATATGGATTAATGCAGAGTATAGAGTGAACTTCAAAATAGGTAATAATTTGAGAAGTTCCTTGAATCACACTTGCATTTAGGAATAATTTTTTAATGATTATTTTATAACATGTTAAAACTCATAAAATAAAGAAGGATTATGATTGGTATACATATAAAAAACATTAAAACAGAATTTATGGTGAGTAAATAGGAATAAATAAGAATTTAATTAAGGTGAGTAGAGAATTAGAGAAACCTAAATGAAAATGGAGGTTTGGGAAGATAATACTTAAAACTTCGTAATCAATTGAATTACTTCCACAAAATTAATAATCATAAAATTATACATTGAATATAATTAAAATAAATATAAAAATGATATTAAACATAAATGGCCAGAATACATATGACATACAGAAGTATTATTAGTGAATACATAATATAGCACAAAAATGGATGTGAGATGTAGAAACCCTTATAATCATTTCGGTATGGTAATGGGTGTTCTTATGAAGTATTAATGAGAGGTAAAAAGGTATACCGTAATTTATATCTCATAAGGGTAGTATGTGGGAGGTGTGAAAACACACCCCATCATTACGAATTATAAATAAAAGGACACAACATTTTGTTGGTTATTGAATAAAAGTGAGAGAGAGGACCCCTTACCTTAAATTTGAGGGTATTCATCACTTGATCCTAATGACATGAATAACCTAATTAGGTTTATTAATTATGTTTCAAATCCATTTATACATTTATTTAATTTTTTATGACTTTATTAAGTGCATTCATGGACTTTTATATAAGTTAAGGGATTCAATTTTGTTGTTTGTGAGTGCTTGTTTCCATTATATTCATGATCGACTCTCTTATAAAAGAGTATGGTAGTTCATGTAAAATGGGAGTTCAAGTCCAGAATTGATTTTATATGTTATTAATTATCATTAAGAATATTAAATTTTTATAAAAATCATTTGGTTATTTGCTGTGAAGATTAATCATTACATAAAACATTAATAATAAATAAATGAATTAATTTGGTTATTTTTATCACAAATTCCTTATTTTGTATTATAATTTTACATCATGAGTGCATAAGGATTCAAGAACATTAAATTAGTTAAAATAAAAATAAAATATTTTGGTTCAACCATAAAAATAGTTTCATGACGTGAAGAATTTAAATCAAATTAAAATCATTGTCATCCTTGAATGTGATAAATCAACACATCTCGGATAATGATTCATTTTTAGCGTAAATGAGGGGGAAAGGAGAGATGAAGAAGAATTATCCCATTTGCATAACAAAATTATAGTTTATGTATGGTAATTTAATTTT
Source organism: Viscum album (assembly GCA_963277665.1). NCBI lineage: Eukaryota > Viridiplantae > Streptophyta > Magnoliopsida > Santalales > Viscaceae > Viscum > Viscum album. The sequence goes on along the minus strand of OY728148.1, from coordinate 401,672,590 downwards.
TAAACCGTTTGGATGAGGAGAGGTTAAGAAAGAAAATACAACTAAGGAACAAGAAAATGAAAGAAACAAAGTGTAATTTTACCTATTTATTAACCTTCCATGAGATCCTCTTAAGGGAAGAGGATTTGGTATTTTTATGAGACCAAGGGATGATGGGAGTGGGGGAGGATCTTTGATGAAGATTTGGGAAGAATTTTGAGAAGTGAAAAGGCTTGAGAAGATTAAATAGATGATTGTGGCATAGGTGGTATTTATAGTGGATTGGAGGAGGGTTTCTTAATATTTTAATCATTAGTTTATTATTTTTCCACAAGATAAGAAATAGTGATGATTTAATGAAAAAATAGAAACATGTAATGTGAGTTTTACCTATTTTTTCTTACATTATAAAATCATAATCAATGACCCAATAAATAAATTATTTCGCATTTATTGTAAATTATCATATTTTACTATTCACCAAAAATCATAGTATATCAGAAAAAACCCAAAAAATCACTCTAACTATTTTGGGACATGTTGAATCCAAAAATGAAGTCAATTTTTCAATAATAATTTTCTTAAAATTATTAATCTAATTTTTAATTAAAATCAAAATTTACTTGATAAATATAGTTTTTAGAACATTTATTTACCTATTCCAAAACATAGGTACATCATACATTCACTTAAATCCAATATATATACTATCATAGGTGAAATTACTATTCTTAATTGTATTCCATTATTAATAAGGTTAAAATTACTCTTCATAAGGGTATGTTACTATTTCCAAAAATTAAGATGGTCATACCATACTCTAAATAACTTAATGATCACAACCGTGCATATCAGATTTTCGAAATTCAAATCATAGGGGTGGTGAAATTATGTTTAATGTCTAGGTTATAACAAAGTGGTTTGATTTCAAGACTCAGTGTTTCATGCATTCAATATTGAATTTATTTTCAAAATCCTTGGGTGTTACATTATCCCGTATTACAAAAATTTCATCCTCTAAATGTGATATTTCACTTTGGAAGTTATTGGTTATTACTTGAAAACATTCTTATGAAAAGACCCATATCAGAAATAGGGTTTATCAACAATCATCCGTAAAAGGTTAAGGGAAAATAATTGGTCATGAAAATAATATATATATATATAAGTAAATGAATGAATTATTTTTTCTAATTGAGTGACATTGATTGGAATTAAAAACCTAGGCATAGAAGAAAAACCAAACACTAAATTTCTAGTGATGGAAAAAAAATTTAGATGAAATTAGGTTACCAAAAAATCATAAACTACAGTTATGAAAAAATTCATTAACATTATCAATGATTATGATAACAGAACAACATTTAAGACTTTTTTTGTATAGTTGAGGGATTATTTCACTCTATATGTGTATAAATATATGTTTATAATTCATAGACAACATATTATCCTTTTATTGTTACATAAACTTCTTATACATCTCTCTTAGCATAAGTTTCATCATGTGGTGTCATGAATCGCTAAAACCTCATACACAGATCAATTTGAACCATTTCATAAATGGAGTAACATTCCAAAAGATCAAGATCCAATTTATTAGAATCATTCACATGGTAGTTAGTATTATCCAATTTACATTATCCATGCATATCATATCTCTATTCCAAAGTTGGTATCTTAGTATAATAAACATAATAAGGGTGGTCTATCACTGAACCATATATTTTATAAAATATTGACATGATACGGAGTCAATTTTCCTTAGTACCATTAATCATATGACCTCAAATAATTAATGAAAAAGTATTGTAGTATAATCATCATATATTCCATAGTTTTTATAACCATCACACTACTGATAAAATATTCAATTGACATTATTCTTAAAGAGTCATATTAATCATTCCACTACATTTATGATAGTATTATGATTTGATAATTAACCATTAACATCATTTGGGGAATATTCCTTTGATTTTTGGGACATTGATTTGAATAGTGTCACATGTCCTTGTAGTTAAAGCATTGTACATTGGATAACTTTTTATTTCCCTTGCAATCATGAAATTGGTTTCCTTTTTCTCCTCAATTATAACAAACTCACATTCCCTTCAAGTATTTATCCAGGTGATTCTTTCCACCGTAATCGCATGTGGGAAAACCATTTTTCCCTAATTTCCATTATCAATCTTTTTCTTGGCCATCCTCTTATCTTCTTGATTTTATTTAAAGACATACGACTTAGAATTTTTTTTACATATATTGTTAACACATGATATCATTTCTTCATATGATGAGGATACTTGGTAGAATATCTTCCTTCAAAATGATGGATTAAGACCATAAGAGATGTGATCCTTATTACTCTTTCCATCATGATCATTGGTGAATTTATCATTCCTTCTACTAGGCACCATTTCTAATAAATTTCATATACTATATTTGCTCATAAAATTATGAAATCTATATAAAACTAAATATGATATAGAACATAACATAAATTTATGCATCATAAGTCCTAGAACCATATAATTTGGTTACATTGGAGGAATAAATCCTTCATAATGGTATATAAAAAACTACTGAATTTACCAATGCATATCCTTTGTGAGTGTCAAACCAAGAGTGCAGCATGACCCATTTTTGTGCACCAGTTCCTATTTCAGTCTATCTCAAAGAAGTGTTTTTAGGTTTCACTTCTATATATATCTATACCAGAGCCACCTATACTTCTTCAAATTTCAGAAAAGGATGTATTTTCTTGATAAACCACATAATATATTCCTTACCCAGTTTATAGGATGTCCTAGTATTGTTATCCCCAAAGTCTCTCTAAGGGTTTTGTTCACTAATTTACTTTTTATATATCTAGTTTCCATGTTTTTTAATAAACATCCTTTGATACCAATAGATATTCCTTGAACATAGATGCATGAAGTTGGTGTCTTATTTTATTATATTTTCACCGATACAAGGAAGATTCATCCCGAAAGACTGATCGGTTTTATAGTTTTGGAAACAAGATACATACAAGAGTTCCAAATTACAACTCGAAACTAAACACAACATAATAACTTCCACGTAAATTCTCATAATCTCTTAGATTAACCCAATAATTCATTCGTAGTATAATCATCCTCGTATCCTAGAAGGATAAACCATAAGAAAGGGGTGAGATCAAATTCTTAGTAAGCATATGAAATATAGTGGAAGATATCATAAACATAAACATTAGGCATGGTGAATAACTAAAAACACTGGACTTTAAAAATGAACTTCAACACATTATGGCAGGAATAAGATCTTAATAAATAATGCCATATTAAAGCATAAACATGGGAATTCTACTAGAAAAATAACCTCATGAACATTAAATTGATGGTTTTATAATGAGGTAATGCATAATGTGGGACATCATAACCATATAATCAAGTCCTTTTTCTAAGACCATATATATCCATTTTTTCAAGGCCTCATTCCAAGACCATAGTATTTATCATGAGACCTACTGACGCACTGAGGGGATATAACAGGCCCCACCTAACACTTACTAATTACAATGAATTGATATTATGAATAGAGATAAAAATAAACAACATACACATTCATATTGAAACTAATATATGAAATGTATGTAACATTGCCCAATCATTAATCATAAACACAAACCATTCGAGGTTATATGGTGAATGGTTTCAAGATATTACATATGTAGTCAGACTAATCATAAAACATTAAATAAAACAAGTTGGATGATATCATTGGAGATAAACCTCAATAATGTAAATGATTTAACAAATAATTTTGACACAGATGAAGATACTTTTAAATGATACCATTGAAAAATCCTTGAGGAAATAATCCTTAAACATTCCAAAGTGTCTCATACCACCTTTAAATATTCAAATTGTAATCCCTTAGAATATAATGAGAATAAGAAGACTATTGATATGATATACCAAAGGCCAGTACATACCCCACAAGAATGAAATAAGTCATGAACAAGTCATATATCTCATTAAAATTAATTCTAAATGAGAAAAATCATTTTTTACTTTAGAAAGAAGAGTTATTTTAGAAAATCATTTCTGTTTTTCATTAAATAAGATTGTAAACATGGATATCCCATCAAATAAAATGTAAGGTCATTTATATTATATTTCATTATTTCATAAATTTATATTAATGTAAAATCATTTAAAAATATTTTTCAAATAATCTTTAGAAATATAACATTTTAGTGTGGTTTAAGGAATACATTAACAGTTTTTAATGTGAAAATGAATGTTTTCTTCCATAAAACCATAAATGGAAAAAATAGATTTTAAATGATAGAATTTTGATTTTAGAAATATAAATATGTCTCAAGAAATATTATATAGTCAACTTCAAAATAGGTACGAATTTAAGATGTTCCTTAAATTAGACTTTCATTTCAGAAAAATATTTGATTGATTTTTTAAAACATGAAACTCCACATAAAAAAGAAGAATTATGATTGGTACACATATATATAACATTCAAACATAATTTCTGAGGTGTAAATTGTAATAAATAATAATTTCATTTAGGTGGTTATAGAATACGTGCAACCTGAATGAAAATGGAAGTTCGGGATGAAAATACTTTAAACATTGTATTCAATTGAATCATATCCCCAAAATTAATAATAATAAAATTATAGATTTAATATCATTATAATAAAGATATAAATGATATGAAACATGAATCTGCAGTATAAATACACCATACACAAGTATTATAAGTGAATATAGAATATCTTAAAGAAATTTATGTGAGATGAAGAATCACTTACAAACATTTTGACATTGTAATGAGTGTTATTGTGAGGTATTAATGAGAGTTAAATGGGTATCCCATAATTTATATATCATAAAGAAATTATGGGAGATGTGTGAAAACAGACCCAATTATTATGAATTAAAAATTATATGACACAACATAGGGGGATTCTTGAATAAAAGTTAGAGAGGGTGTCCCATACTTTAAATTATAGGGTGTTCTTCACTCCATCGTAATGAACTGAATAACCCAATTAGGTTCCTTAATTAAAAATCAAAGAACCACTTATATATTTATTTGGTTTATTATTAATTTATTATGTTAATTTTTGGTCTTTTAGATAGGTTAAGGAATTTAATTTCATTATTCATGAGTGCTCATTTTCATAATACTCATGATCGGCTTGCTTATAAAAGAGTATGGCGATTCATGTAAGATAGAAGCTGAAGTCCATAATTGATATGATTGTTTATTAATTTTAATTAAAAATATTACTTAGTCATAAAACTCATTTGGTTATTTTGTGTGATGGTGAATCATTATATAAAACAGTAATGAAAAAAAATTAGATTAATTTGGTGATTTTTCTTACAATTACCTTGTTTTGTAATATTATTTTATATATTGAGTGCATAAAGAATTCATAACATTACATAAGATAAACTACTTATATTATAGTATGGTTCAAACATAAAAATGGTTTCATGACTAGATATGAAGAAGGTAAATCAAATTGAAAGCATCGTCATCCTTGAATGAGATAAATCAACACATCTAAGATGATGTTCTGTTTCAGGAATAAATGATGGGGAAGTGAGAGATGAATATGAATTATCCCATTAGAATAAAAAAATCCAATGCATTTAGGTTACTGTAGTTGTAACACCATTTGGATGATGAGAGGTTATGATAGAAATGAGAACAAAAGAACATGGTAATTAATGAAAAGAAAAGATGAATTTTATTTCTTGAATTAACCTTCCTTAAGAGCATCTTAATGGAATAGGATTTGGTATTTTTATGAGGAAAAGGGATGATAGTTGTGGGAGATAATCTTGGGAGGATATTTGGTATGAATTTTTGTAAGGAACAAGTCTTATGATGAGTGATGAGAAGAGGGTGGAAGACGTTGTATTTATAGTGGAGTGGAGGAGGGTTTTCTTTAAAATTTTGATCATTGGTTTATTATTTTTCCATAGGACGAGAAATAGTGATGATTCAATGACGTAGAATTTTAATATTTTCATGTAATTTTGAACCATTAGTTCCCACATTATTAGAATATCATTAATGACTCAATCAATCAATTAGTTAGCATTTATTGTAAATTTTCATATTTTTCTATTTTCAAAAATTCAAGTATATCATAGAAATCTAAAAAATTCACTCTAACCATTTTTTGATGTGTAGATTCAGAAAATGAATTCAATTTTTCAAAAATAATTTTCTAAATAATATTAATTTAATTTTTAATTAAAATGATAATTTATTTGAAAATACAGCTTTTAAAACATTTATTTACTTATTCCAAAACATACATATACCATATATTCACTTAAATCCTATATATATACTATAATAGGTGAGGTTACATTTCATAAAGGTAAAATTACTATTCATAAGAGTATTTAACTATTCATCAAAAATATTTTTCTCATATCACTTCTAAATAACTTACTGATCACAATCGTGTTTGTCATATTTTCAAAATTCAAATCATAGAGGTGGTAAAATTATATTTAATGTAACAACCCAGGTATTTATAGAATAATAATTTTTATTTTTTATTAATATTTATGACTATGTTATATATGTTATTTTAAAGGGGATTATTTTTTTGGTATCATACTCGACACACAACAACGAGTTTATCTGAAATCTTATATTGCACGCAAGAGTGAGTTATACTGAAAAATAATACTGTAATAATATTATTATTTTAAATAATAGTTAATGCCTATCCATTGGGATGGAAGAAATAAATATTATCAACTAAATTTTGAAATATGGTTTACAAATGCTTAAATAATGATTCATTGGTAACCAAATTTATTTTAAATATATATAAAACTCAATTTAATATAAAGGATGTGTTTTATTGAAAACCTATTTAAAAGAGAATAATTATGTTCATAAAATAATATAACTATTTATAGATCTTTATTTAATGAAAAATATATTTTATATATTAAATTTACTCTTTTAAATTAATCTTCTATGTTTTCTATATAAGATATAATAACAAATTCAATTTTTCGGATAAAACAAGTATTTTTCTGAAAATGTAGTTTTATCGCCTTTTGAAGGAGAACCCTTTTAAATCTAGTTTTGGTAATTTTTATATGTTATATTTGACAAAAAAATTCTTTTTTAGAATAGGGACATAAAAATTTACTGTTGATCAAATTTTGGTATTTTTCTAGTAAAGTTCATTTTAAATAAATACTGATAAATACTAAATTTCAATTCAAAACTTCCTTTTCATATAATTTATTTATATAGTTATATTAACATTCTAATTGGTTTTAAAGAATAATTTGATTATTTTTTATCATTTAATTATTTTCATTGGATGTAATTTCATATTTTAATTGGACATAAACACATGTTAATCACTTGATGGTTACTACATAAAAACCTATTTTTTGGTTTTGACAATGGGAATTAATTTTAAATTAATTAATAAAAATTATGTGTTTTGAATTTAGAAAAATTGATTCTTTATATGAAATAATAGGGTTAAAATTGTGTAAATATGTTCCTTTAATTTTTTGACATTGTGAATAGTAACTTTAGTAATTATTTTATTTTCTATGGTTAAAGGGTAAATCTGGAAAACAATGGTAAAAAATAATAATATAATAAAATTAAAATTCCCTAACACAAGTACAATACTATTGGATGAAATATTCCCAACCATATGAACCTATGGGTCAATTTTGGGACCCCATAGAGCCACTTGGGTGAGAAAATGACAGTTTATAAGAGTTAATTTAAAGTAAACAAAAATATGACATAAACATGTATAATTTACTAAAACAAATTTTATATGGGGTTATATAAGTGATGTCTTCAAATATAAATAGTAATTAGTAAGTTAAAATTATTTCCTATCGTAATATATTTTATTTATAATTTTTAGATATTAAATAAATAAATTTAATTATTACAAAATGATAATGAAGTGATTGCTTAATTAATAAATTAATCAAATAAATGGTACGATAAATATTAAAATAATTGTAATTTTATTTTTATGATTACATAAATGAATTTAATAGATGATATTGACATATTGTATTTGATTTAATGGATTTGGTTCAATGTAATCAAGTTGTTTTTACTTTAACAAAAATCAATTACTAAATAGTGTCAAAGTTGACATAAATGAGTTTATAAATAAAATACTATTATATTAAATGATATAATCATCCTAAAAAACTAATATTATTTCAACTTAATTTTATAATTTGGAAAATATAATTCATAATCCATTTTTAGTTTTCTTAGTTTTTTATTGTAAATATAGTTAGCATATATTATGAAAATACAAGAAGACATGGTGAGAGTTGATGTTTTTATCTAAGGGTTAAAGATAAATTATAAGGTATGTTTTATGAAATAAAATTGTAAAAAACCTATTGGTTGGGATTATTTAGACCATAAATAATCTTATCTTTGAAATAAATTATTTTGGGACCATTTGAAACTGAAAATCAATTTATAATGAAATAATATTTCAAGGCCCTCCATAAGTTCCCCTCCTCCCTCTAATAAAAACCACCACATCTACCAACTTACTCACACCTATCAAGAACCTTGTCTCATCCAAAATATACTCAAATAATCTCCCAGCATTCCAAAAATCTTCCTGTAATTTTTACCTTCTGAATAAGTCAATTCAATAAATTCTTTTGGCTCAAATAAAAATAAGTTACTCGATTTAGAGGTAATGTCATCTCTAAAGTTCATTTCTTCTATCTTCCTTATCCACTCAAAATAATCTTATAATTATTTGATAACATAAAAAGTATCCTAAATATACTGGGATGTTTTTATGAGAATTATTCAATCTACACTTACACACACCTCCATCGAATGAAAACGAACATACTGTTTCTATGTATAAAGAACGGTTGCATCATGAAATGATGATTATTAAAATTTTCACTATCGCCTCCCATGGTGGTCATTAAGCTGTAAATTTACTTATATATGATATATTATATACTTATATTGTCTCTATTAAATTGCAATTTTTATTTATAGCAAACCTTTATTCTTTAAATAATGTGTAAATACTATTATTTCATTTGAGGAAGTGAAAACTACCGCCCCTTCAATGTGATATTAATCATTCAATCCATATATGGAATGTATAAAAGATGGAGTTAATGAAAATAATTAACATATATAAATTATTATTTTATATTATAATTATAATATACTTATGTGTCATTATTGTTTCATTCCTTTAATATGACAAATAAATGAATGTAGTGTTAATGCGTACATACGACCTACCGTCTCCATGAACGGTGCATTTAATTACTTGTCTCCAAATGTTATGTAATATTATAAATACATATATAATAGATATATATATGACATTTAAATCATGAATAATATTCTGGAGATTATGGAATTTGGACTACATGGATGACTTACATCAAAACAAGGTTATTTTCGACTCAAGTAATGAATATTGACAAAACATCTGATATAAACATAAATAATTATGTAATTTTTATGACATGGTAATAAGTGAAATAAAAAGTAATTAACTTTAAAATTTTTATAAATATAGTAGAAATTAACCTAATTTTATTATTTAGTAACATAATGATTGTACGTGAAAAGTCAGACTCAAGGTAAGGGAACCTTTCACCCTCCTCTTTTAGATGAAGAATTATTTTATGTTATACCTTTTAATTTCCATTTTATTATTTTAAGATATGATCTTATATATCCTTATTTCTATAAATATTATTTCCAAGTAATTTGATACCCTTTTATCTCTCATAAAATCATTTTCTAAATTTTTAAGTGACGTCCTTAGGTTGCTAAATTTTCATAAGGGGGGTTCTAAACCCAATTTTAAATCATTATGTTAATCTTCTAGTTCTTGATTATGTTTTTCTATGATTAGGTGGGAAATAAATTTTGATATCATATCTTGTATTTTTTTATTTCTACACAAAATTGATCTATTTTTTTTACAAAATGATCTTTATAAGGGAATTTCTAAACTCAATTTCCACTCATTGGGTTTTACGCATACTTCATTGATTATATAATGCCAAGATTATGTGTGGAACAAATGTTTATTTATTTATGTTATAGTTTTACACTTACTATTTTTTGGATATACTATTTCTACACACAATCATCCCATTGATATGTTCTTACATCATTTATATGATCTTTGTAAGGGACGTCATCTCAATCTCCATTCATTGATGCATATTTTTGTATATACACAACCTTCTTTTATATAGTGTATAATTATACCATATTTATTTTAATTTAATTAAATGGATTTCAAAACTAATCCTTTTTCTATGAAGCGTTTTACTAATCAGAAAAATAATGTATCTTTTTAACATGTGTAAATAATTACTTTTTTACCGCCACAGGTATTATTTTCATATTTGGATTCCTTAACCAGCCGTAATGTTTTTAAAAGAAAATAAATACCATATACCCTTTTATGTATTTTGGTATTGAAAATGGTTTTGATAAAGTACTTATTATGTCAATATCTTGAAATGATATATTGTGATTGCAGTGTAGAAATGTTATCTTCATTTTATGATTGTTTTATATGTAATGAATATGTTGTGGTTTTTGGGAATTATTAATGTATACCAGTGGTTCTATGACAAACCGAGCATGGGTGAGCCTGAGATAGATCTCCAATGCATTAGGTAATGTGACAGAGGTAAACGTTAATTTTTCTCCTAATAGATTTAGGGAATATACTGTTATGGGTATTCCAAATGTAAATCCCAAAAGCTGCAATTTAAGTATGTTATGGATGCCAAAATTTACCTTTATGGTTTATTATTTCTATGTGTTATTCATAAATCATATGATTTCATGAGTTATGTTATAGAGATTATGTTTTATGAGTGAAAATTATGATTTCATTGATTAGTATGTATTGATGGACTAATGTTTTCATTCTTTATTTTATAACCCTCACTGAGCTTTTTATTTTCATCCGATTTTTTTGAAATGTTTTTCACAAGGTATAAGGAAGGGTAATAGAATGGATGAATTCATGAAGATTTGTATCAAGAAAACAATCCTTGTTTAATTTAAGGATTTTAATTATTGGGAAAAAAATGGATAGAGTAGAAGTGTCTACATTGAAATATTTGAGATGTAATGTAACAGTTATGGCCAAATTTTTTAAAACTATAATCCTGAAAAGAAAATCAATGTTGAATTATTTAATTAAATCATGATTATTTAATGTTCAAGATTTGGGCCTTATAGTTGGTATAAAAGGTCATTTTAGACAAAATGGGGATTATGAGTTTTCATTAAACTTATAGTTAGTTTCTACATTTATTATTTCAGCTAAATCCTTATTTTATCACTTTTTCAGATCAATGAATGTCGGTTACAAATCGATGGAGGAGGATCTCAAACAACATTCACATCTCTTCTATTTGACACTCTTGCAATAATTATTGAAAAATCATGTTTGGATTCTTGTGAAACGTTTTCTAGAATACAACTCACTTGAAAGCAGTTGCTTTAGATATCAAACCCCTCCACTATACCTCAATACCATCTTGGATCAAAGGTTGTATTTAAACAGGTCCTATTTTCTCAATATTATCATATTTTTATGAAAGGTAAATATTTTCAAGGAATTTTAAAATATTTTACCTTTTCACAAGATGTTAAATCATATTATGATTTTTAAAAAGGTACTAAAGAAAGAGACCTTTACGCAACCTATTTATATTTGCTTTTGAAATATATTTTTTAGCACATAATTACAGTATTTTAAAAATACCATTTATTTAAAGTTTCAAATAAAACTTGTTCTGACTATTTTATAAAAATAATTTTTTATTATATGTATTGAAATTATATTTCATACATGATTATTTTCCGAAACTATTTTTCTTTGAACACCCATATGACCCAAGTTGTACATGTTGTATTTCGATAAAGGAAGAAAATTATTTTTGAAGGATCTCTAAATTATTGTTTCAATTAATGAGCCTTCTATCTATATGAACAAGATGATGATGAAACCAAGTGGACACCATGATCAATGTACATTTTTCTTTCTTTGGGAATAGTTTCATTTTCATATATAGAGAGGGGAAAATGTCAATATATATATTAATTCATGAATTAATATGTTGAGGTCATTATGATATGGGATGAAAATGATAGGTATATGAAAATCATTGAGGTTAAAACATGTCAGAATTATTTTTTATTTTTATAAAAAAGGAAAACCCGCTAGATGGGTGACAAACTTTCATGTCTGTAAAGGCCACAGGAATCAAACTCACAACGGAAGGGCGACAAGGGCTCATCACATATCACCATCCTACATAAAGTCCTTGTTTATTATGAATTATTCTCTCTAGTAAAATGTTTTATGGATAAAGTATATATTTATTTTAGAACTTATTTTTTATCAAATAGATATCTTTATTATTAGAAAATGATTTTGGTATTATCTAATAAATGTTATTTTGGAAGGCATTTTCTCTTTTGGGAACACTATATGCCAATGAAAAATAGAATACTATGGGATTTTATATATGTAGTAATTGTTTAATTTTATTTAGGAAGAATCTGTGTTTTTATTTTGGACATGTAGAGATTTGGGTTATTTATGGAAAATATTAACCTATCATGGAGAATATGTGATTAGGTTAATTACTTTAATGTATGAGACATTATGAGTAGTTGATGTTATTCGGAGATAAATCTTAAGATTTTTCATGGAAGACTAACTGATCAAATCCTTCTTAATTTTGGGTCTCAATATTAGTTTGCATTATTTTAATAATTATAAGGACAACTTTTTTATCGAATGGCCTTTTCTGAACTTTGGGGTATTTTTTGTTGAATTTTGGATATTAAGAGTAGTATTTCTTTTTATAATGGATTATCCTTTATGGGATATATAATGTTGTACTAACCATTTTGGTTTTGGTTACTGTTTTAAGACATGGTGAATATATAGTTAATCTTTTTGGGTTTAAGTGATTATCTATAAGTTGATTCTAGTGATTCATGTGTGACCAAGTCATATTGAATACTCATCATTTGGAGAAATGGTCTATTTGTGGTAAAAATTTCTTAAAGGATGAAAGTCTACATGAAAATTATGTTTCCTTATGTTCTTACTCAAGATCATAAATTAATTACTCAACTTTATTAAAATGATGTTAAAACAAAATCATTTTCCATTTACTTTTCTTACTATGAAATCAAAGACAGTTTATCCCATCACAAGTTTTTGATTTTTGGGTGGTTAAAATTCTCATGATCATGTTTTCTATCACTCTCTATAAAAACATGATGGTTAGTATTTCTCCCATATCCATTTTTTCTTACATGGAACCCTAGTATGTTTTATCTTAGGTGACCTTTGTACTTATCTTTCATTATTTTAAATTAATATTATTATTTAATCTTCTTCTGGTTTTAGATTATCAATTAAGTTTTTGAGCCCGATTTTAAAATTGCGTGGACACAATTTCCAAAAGGGGGGGAATGATGTAACGACCCATAGATTTATAGAATAATACTTTTTATTTTCTATTAATTTTTATGAATAATATATGAATTTTATGTTAAAGGGGACACTTTTTCTGAGAGAATACACAACATGAAACAACGGGATTCTTTGAAATCTTACGTTGCACACAACATTGAGTTGTACTGAAATATAATAGCTAAAAAATATTATTATTTTAAATAGTAGTTAATTCCTAGACATTGGGGTGGCATGAATGAATAGTATCAAATGAATTTTGAAATATTGTTTACACATGTTTAATTAATAATTCATTGGTTACCAAATTTATTATAAATTTAAATAAAACACAATTGAATATAAATGTTTTGTTTTTATGAAAACATATTTATAAGAGAATAATTGTGTTTATAAAATCATATCACTCTTTATAGATGATTATTTAATTTAAAATATATTTTACATATTCAATTTAATGTTTTAAATTCATCTTATATGCATTCTATATATGATATAAGAACAAATTAAAATTTTCAAAAAAAAGAAGATTTAAAAAAAAGCATTTTACCGCCTTTTGATGGAGAACCATTTGTGAATCTATTTTTGTCAATTATTTATGTTATATATAACAAATTAAAATTATCATTTTGAATCGAACAATAAAAATTTAATTTGGATGAAATTTTGGTATTTTTCTATTAAAGTTCATTTTTTTGATGAATAGTGAAAAATACTGCTTTTTAATTCGAAAATACCATTTCTTCTAATTTATTTATATAGTTAGATTTTAATTTTAATTTGTTTTAACATATAATTGGATTATGTTTTTATCATTTAATCATGGTCATTGATTGTAATTTCACATTTTAATTGGACATAAACACATGTCAATCTTTTGATAGTTATTACTTCTTAAAAACCCACTTTTTTGTTTTACAATGGGAATTAATTTTAAATTAATTATTGAAACTTATATAATTTGAATTTTGAAATATGGATTCCATATTTGGAATTATAAGTTTCAAATTGTGTAAATAGTTACCTTTTATTTTTTTCATTATGAATAGTAATTTCAGTAATTATTTTATTTACCATGGTAAAATAGTAAGTCTACTAAATAAGGGTAGAAATTAATATTATAATAATAGTAAACTACACCAAAAATGTTCAAATCCTATAGGATGTGATATTTTAGACCATGGGAATCCTTGGGTCAATTTTGTGACACCATGGAGCAACTTGGGGGTGAGAATGAAAATTAATAAAAAAATAATTTTATGTAAAGAAAAATATGACATAAACATGTAACTTTTAATAATAAAATTATATGGGGTTATATAAGTGATATATTAGAATATAAATAGTATTTAAAATGATAAATTTATTTAATAAATCATTATATTTTATTTATAATCTTTAGACAGTACATAAATAAATTTTATTAGGACAGAATGATGATACATTGATTTCTTCATTAATAAAGGATTCCAATAAATGATATTATAAATAATAAAATAAATGTTATATGTTATTTTTATTAAATACGTGAATTTTATGGATTATATTGACATATTATATTTGACTTAATGAATTTTTTATAAGTAATTATTTTTAATAACATTAAGAAAAATAAATTACTCAATTGTGTCAAAATTGAAGTAAATGAGTTTTTATAACAAATTCAATTTTATTAAATGATATAATGGTAAAAAAAACTAATATTCTTAAAACTGAAATATATAAAGTTAAAAATGACATTAATAATCCATTTATGGGTTTCTTTCAATTTTATAGTAAATATAGTTACCATATATTATGAATATCTAAGAAGAAATGGTAATAGTTAATGTTTTTAACTAACGGTTAAAGCTAAAAGATAAGGTTAATTTTGTGACATAAACATTTATAAAACCTATTTATTGAGATTTTTTATACCCAAATGAATCTTATATTTGAAATAAACTAGTTTGGGACCATTTGAAATCGAAAATTGATTTATAGTATAATAATATCTCAAGACCTTCCTAAAGATCCCCTCCTCCATCTTATAAAATGCCACAACCTCTACCCACTTAATCACACCTATCAAGCACCTTGGATAATCCAAATTATGCTCAAATAATCTCCCAAAATCCCTCAATTTCTCTTATAATATTTAACTTGGGCATAATGTAATTAAATAAATCCTTTTGTCTGAAATAAAAATAAGTTACCTGATTTAGAGGCAGTGTCTTCTCTCATGTTATTTTATTTTACTTTCCATATTCACTAATTTTTCTCTTATGATTATCTGATTAAATAAAAAAAAGTATCCTAAATATATTAGGATGTTTTAATGTTAATTATTTGAACTAAACTTACACACACCTCCATCTACTGGATACAAACATACTTTTTCTCTATACGGCAAATTGCTGCCCCACGAAACAATGATTGTTCAAATTTCCCCAACCACCTCTCATAGTGACCATTATTATGTAAATTAATTTATATATGATATACATTATATTATTATGGTCTCTATTATTCAGTAATTTTTATTTAAATCACACCTTTATGCTTTCCATAATGTGTAAATATGATAATTTCATTTGAGGATGTGCGGACTACCACCCCCTCAAAGTGATATGACCCGATCATGCCATACATGGAATGTATAATTGATTAAGTTATTGAAATTATATAACATATATAAATATGATATTATAATTTAATTATAATATACCTATATATCATTAAGTTTACGTTACATTAATATGACAAAGAAAAGAAAGTAGCGTTCATGCGTACGTACAACCTACCATCCCTAGGAACGGTGCATTTAATTTCTTATCTCTAAATGTTATGGAATATTATAAATAAATATATAATCGATATATATGATATTTAAATCAGTTATAATATTCTAGAGATGATGTAATTTTGACAACATTGGAAAATTACATCAAAATAAGTTCAATTTCTACTCAAGTACCGAATATCGACAAAACATCCGATATGAACATAAATAAACACATATTTTTTATAAAATGGTAATAAGTGATATAAAAGTAATAATAAACTTTAAAAATTTTCTAAATCAAGTATAAATTAACCTATATTTTTTATTCAGGAACACGACAACTGGACATGATGAGTCAAACTCAAGGCAAGAGAACCTTTCACCATCGTCTTTTAGTCAATGAATTCATTTATGTTATGTCCTTTGATTTCCATTTTATTATTTTTGGATATGATCCAATATATCCTTCTTGAATTAAATTTTATATCCAATTGATTAGATACCATTTTCTATCTCATAAAATCATTTTAGGAATTTTTAACTAACTCTGTTAGGCTGCCGAATTTTCATAAGTGAACTTCTTAACCCAATTTTCATTATTTGGGTTAATCTCTTGCTTCTTGATTATGACGTGATATTATTATATAGTAATTAAATTTTGATATCATATATTATATATATATATTTTAATCATAATTGATCTATTTTATTTACAAAATGATTTATTAAGGTAATTTATAAAATCAATTTCCACTCATTGTGTATTACGCATACTTTATTGATTATTTTATTCCATAATTATGTGTAAAATCAATATTTATTTATTTAGGTTTTAATTTCCAGTTCCATTTGTGTGGTCATACTATTTCTACACCTAATAATCCCATTGATAAATTCTTACGCCATTTATACGATCTTTGTAAGGGACTTCATCTCAATATCCTTTCATTGATGCATATTTGAGTGTATACAGGATCTTGTTTTATATGGTGTATAATTATTCCAATTTTATTTTGATTTAATTCAATGGTTTTCAAAATCAATTATTTTTCTATAAATAATTTTACTGAATTACAAAAATAATGTTTCTTTTTAACATACGTGACGACACCGATTGTTCTCCCGCTGCGAGTATTATTTTGATAATTGGATTCCATAACAAGTCGTATGTTTTTTTAAAGGATAATTAATACCATATACCATTTTTATGTATTTTGGTATTGAAAATAGTTTTGATAAAGTTTTTATTATGTCATTATCTTGAAATAATATATTGTTATTACAATGTGGAAATGCCATCTTTCCTTTATTCCTGTTTTATCTGTTATGAATATGTTGTGGTTTTGGGAATTCATTACGTATACAGGTGGATAGATGATAAAATGAGGGTGGGTGCGCCCGAGATATCTCTCCAATGAAATGGATAACATGATGGATGTAAACGTTAATTCTTCTCCTTAGATATTTAGGGAATACACTATGATGGTTATTTAAAAAAAACTCCCTATGTAGCTGTGAAAGTTATAATGTATGTCTCTAATGAATTCCACAAGTTACCTTTATGATATACGATTTCTATGTATTATTCATAAATATTATGATTTCATGTGTTATGTTAAAGAGATTATGTTTTATGTTTGAAAAGTATGATTTCATTGATTTATATGAATTAATGGACTAAGGATTTATTTCCTTATTTTATAACTCGTACAGATATTTTTATTCTTATCCAATGTTTTGAAATTTTATTTACAGATTATAAGGGTTATAGAAATAAATAATTCATGAATATTTATATCAAGAAAATAATTCTTGTTTTATGTAAGGAGTTTTATTATTCTGAAAAAATTGGAGAGAGTATAAGTGTCCACTTTGTAATATTTGAGATGTAATGTAATAGTTTTGGCCTAATTCTATAAAACTATAAACCTAAAAAGATCCTCAATGTCAAATTATTGACTTAACACAAGATTATGTAATGTTTAAGGCTGTGGCATTATATTTTTCGTCTTAGTTATAAAAAATTGGTGTTTTGTATAGACTTAGTGTTTCATGCATTCAATATTAAATTTATTTTCGAAATCATGGTGTGATACATGATAAACAAGAAAAATATTATCAAAAATGTATTAAATAATAATAATAATTTTATTATAGAGTAAGTTAATGTAAATTTACTATAATGGAAACATAGGGTAAGATATTTTTCATCTCACTTTTTACTTACATGATATAAATTTCATGATCACCACTTAAATCTTTTGTTTTGTGTATCTACAGACCGTTTTTATATGTTATAGTAGGAATTAATTTATTTTCATAGTATTTAAAACATTAATTTAATATTTTTCCTTTATTAGTTTTATGATTTAATTTGTTTCAAAGAGGTATGGGAATCTTTAGAATATTCAAATATTATTTTTCTCAAGAATAATATTTCTGATCATTCATTTCCATCCCAAAAAATTAAATGAATATTGTTTAATAAACCCTTCTATTTTTCTATCCTCTAGTTATTAATACCCTTTTTCCCGTATTACTACCATTTTTAAACTCTTTGGTAATCAAGGTGTTTTATAAATTGTTTTTACGAAAACCTAACTTTATTTCTTTCTTTAGTCGTAGAAACTCTTTTCTTCTTAAAAATCCTATTTAATAAAAAATAAGAAATGTTTTTACCCTTTAAAAAATGATTTAGTAAAGTAATTTTTACTTATTTATGGTTTACCTAGGTTTTTGAAGGAATATTCTTATCTCTTCATAAACAAGGAATTTTTCAATAATTTTTACAATGAAAAAGAAATGTTCTTTTTACCACATATAAAAAGTATGGATTTATCCACCATCATTTATATGAAGATTCATTTGATTGTTTAAAAAGGGTTCTTTTTAAAGAAAATTTTTTCTAAATTAATTTTCAAAGAAAAGCTTTTCAAAATGATTATTCAAAAAAAGGATATTTTTTGCAAGAATTATTTTTAAGAAGATAGTTTAATAGTATTTCTTTTCATAAATGACAAGAACAATTTATTTTTACTCCACATGGGATATGTTGTCTTGATTTCATCATTATTATTCCATTGTATGGTTTATGATTTTTTTTTCAAGGATAGTATTCATGTTTACTTTATTTATTCCTTTTTTAGTACCCCATGATGTATTTAATTTCCTACAATCATTAAAAATTTTATTTCTTCTGATTATCCATATCATTTATCATGGATATGTGGATTGCCTTAACTGTATAGCATTTTTCATAAATTTATAATTTTAAAGACATTTTTTATTGGGGTAAATATTGATAAATCCATACCTTATACTCTATATTGATATTGAATAAGGTATATAGTTATATCAATTATTTGATATGTGGGTAATGATTTGTTTAAGTATGACACTGGTGGGTCCTGGTTATAGATATCCCCTCAATGCATTGGTTGTCTCATGGGACGAGTTAGTTGGCAAGACACTTTAGATGGGTTTTTACCCTGTATTCTAAAATGTCTTGTGAAAGGTATTGATGGTATTAGTTCCATGTACATAGTAACTATCGCATCCAAAAATTATGAACTTCCCTCATTTAGTATAGTTATTATTCGTCGATTATATTTTACATCGATATATCTATAGATATATTTAATTTTCTATTCATTGATTGAATGTCATGTGTTTCAGTTTCATACCATTCCATATTTATTTTTCATTATCAATCTATTTGAATGTAATGTGTTTCTGGATATTACCGTTCTATATTTTAATGAACTTCCACTTAGTTTTTTTATGACATGGCATGTGTGTCCAGTTATTTACCTTTCCATATTGACTATTATCTTTGATTTATTATTTCATCCACTGTAGTTTTCCCTTACTGAGAATTCTATCTCACCCTTATTATGTTTCCTATCCCCATAAGTCTAAGAAGAATACTATGAAATATATGAAAGGATATACTAGATGGAAAAAATTTATCCTTGATGTTTTTCATTTAGAAATAAAATGTCACAATTAGTGTATTAATTTTTAATTCACGACTCAATTATGTATTTTGTTTACTAAGACTACTAAACTCTCAGTCCTTTGTGATTTAATTCCATGTAATAATTCCTATATAATTAAAATCAATCACTGAATCTAGGCTTTCTTGGTCTAGTCATTACAATTTGTATCAAATAGAGTTTAGTAGAAACCTTAGGAACATGAATTATGAAAACATAGACTAGAAAACATAACACCAAGGTAGAATTTGAGGATAAGTATAGGAGAACATCCTATAATTTTGGTAAGTTGTAAGTTATGTGGGACTTCCTAGCAACACATCTCTATCTAGATACTACAAGTGGATGTGGTTCTATAACATATGTACATAGGAGAAGTAACTCCGATAAAGGGTGTTAGGACTGAATCGGTATAACCTGGTACAAGAAAACATTACTAACTACACTCTAGGTTTGAAACCCATATTGTATACATTTAGGATAGTTTACATTTTATTTTTCTACCATTATGAATTATTTGAAGTTAATTATTTCCTCAAAGTAACCAAAGCTTATGAATCTAGAACTTACAATGAAAAAATTTATATTCTATGATATAAAATATTCAATGTTATAGAAATTTAATAATTTTAGTATCTATTCTAGTGTATATCATTATCTAGAAATATAACCAGGAAGGAATAAGTCTTTCAACACTTTCCATTAATGTTGATGTGTCCCTATTTATACTTTTAATGTAGTTAGTATTGGAACTGATCAAGTTATGGATTTATTAATTCACCTTAATCAGGTTATGATAGACAAACCTTGACTGATTGAGGCAATCTATTCCATATAGATGATCCCATATACCAGAAAACATTATACAATAGAATCCGCCAATGTTCAATGGGACTACTAATCCAATTGTATCTAATCAATGGAATAAGTCTCTAGGCAAAATATTTATAGCCTTGGGATATAATTAAATGGAAAAGGATTCACTTGTAGTGTATTGTCTCTGAGGTGATTTTGATCAATGGTGGTCCTTGATCAAAGATACTAGGGAGGAAGAAGATATAGAACTCATAGAATGGAGAATATTTAAGGATACATTCTTTGATAAATACTTCCCTCCTAATCAGAAAATTGAGATGAAGATAAATTTTATTAGCTTAATGAAAAAAATGGAGTGTTGAGGATTATGAATATACCTTTATAAGGTTATAGAGGTATTATATGTATTATATACACTACATAGTGTGAAATATGACCCACTTATTTGAAGTTATTAAGACAAATATATGGTTTCTTAGGATTTTTAATCATACGAAGAAACAGTCCTATGTGCCATCAAGATAGAGAATGAATTTTAAAGATACTATATATTAAAGTGATACAATGAAAATAATAGACCATTTGAGCACCATGGAAAAGAGAATTAGTAAAAGAAGAATAAATGAAATAAGGATTTTCCCACTTGTGATTACTGTGGAAAGAGTAAACATGGTAAATGCTTGAATGGATTCATAGTTTTCTTTAAGTGTAGAGAGAAGGGTCACCCAGCTCATGAGTAGAAGGGGAAGAAGCTGATCAATTATGTTTAGTGCTAGAAATTCTTGGAGATGGGGATCTATGAAAACTAATGCCACAAAGTTCAAGAGAATATCCCTAATTAAATTCTAAGTAGTCACTATCAAGCATATGTTATTGACACAATCGAAGTGGAATGATTAATGTGATTTTGTGTTTGGATATAAGAGATATGATTTAAAATTATTTTATTTATGATGTTTCCATCATATGATATATGAAATATATAAGGATTGTATTGTAATACTTTTTCATTAAGGATTTGATATCATATGTCAAATGGTACCAAGAAAAGTTATTCTGTAGAAAGTTAAACTTTTTGTAAAACTTATGATTGAGGGGAATAAACCCCTTAATATGTTTCTAATGTTGAGATAATGATGTATAAATGATTGATTTGGATATGTGATGACTACCTTGGAAATATTTAATTATTTTTCAATAAAGTGGTATATTCTAATAATGATGGAGTTTACAACACTTTAGGATTTAAAGAATACATCTTATAACAAGTGTTTTACCTAAGGAATAAGGAAAAATTCATGTTTCCAAAATGGTTTTATAGTATTTTTAGTTAATACCATATTTTAAAAGGATTATTGATAATGTAATTCACATGTTTATAATGTGAAAAATTAGAGATGTGTCATGCTGATTAAAGGATAATTATATGTTCATTGTGTAAATCTATTGACCTTCCTTCTAAAGTGTTGTATTATAATGTTTTTTAAAATTTAACCACTTATAAAATGGTTGATAATGGGATGAAATTTTAGAGTTTAATGTATTACATCACTAAATTATGCATCATTGACTAAAAGATGAATTAAAAAAGGTCAATGAAAAAGTAATATGTTTATAGAAATGTATATTTACTTATATTATTAAAGTTAATGAATTACTCAACTCTAGAAAAATGATTTTGAAACAAAAATCTTATCGTATAATCATCAATTTTGATAATATCAAGGACCTTAACACACACCTGTCGATTATAGTTTTTTGGTCAATAACATTCATATGACCATCCTACCAAGCACTCTCCTCCAAAACATTATTTTTGGATATTTGTTTCTTCCATATTAATGTTTCCATTTCCCACCTATGTTCTCCTACTATGGGACCTAGATACGTAAATATTGTACTTTCCTTTATCTCTTAATAAGAAGATATGATATTATCCCATTTTACAATGATGTTCTTTCAACAATAGTTTATGTTCAATACATATATTATATAGATCATGTTTAAATTGTGAGGAAACAATTTATATATGGTGGGAAGAATTTAAAACCCTGAAATTATTACATAATAACCTTATATTCAATATCATGCATAACAGGTGACACCAAGGGAATAAGGGAATATAATAACCAAATACATTAAAATATATTTACGGTTTTACATAGATTTGGAATATTCTATATTTTTAAATTCACACAACACATAGTTATCATTTATTACATGTAAGGGATACTTTCTTCAAAATCTTACATTACATGCAATACGGAGCTTTACTAAAGGACAACATATTATTAAAATATTATTTTTTAATATAATAAGACATAATTGTGCAATTAAATCAGTTCTTATAAATTTTTTTAACCGACATAGGAAATAATTTGGTTTATAAATATATAAAATGAATTAATAGGTTACCAATTAATTAGAAATTAATTAAATAACCATATCAATATAAAGGGAATATTTTTATAGAAAACTATTTTTATGCTCACAAAGTCATTTTATCATAGATATTTAAATTAATTACAATTAGGGAGTGATTTTAATGTAATATATATATATATATATATTATAAAATTAATTATTTTTTATATTCATTCATTATATTTTATATTCATTGGATAATAACAAACCCAATATTACTTGTAAAATATAATATTTCTATTGTAGTATTTTATCCCCTTTTAATGGAGAATATATTTTAAATAATTTTTTTGAATCTTTTATAGGTCATATATGTAAAAAATGAACATCATAACTGTAATTAAAATATAAAAATTATCTTAGGTTAAATTTTTGGTATTTTTCTTTGAGGTTTCATTTTTTAATTAATAGTAAACAATAAAAAAATTTATTCAAATCGTAATTTTCATATAATTTATTTATAAGGATA
Organism: Viscum album; assembly: GCA_963277665.1. Lineage (NCBI taxonomy): Eukaryota > Viridiplantae > Streptophyta > Magnoliopsida > Santalales > Viscaceae > Viscum > Viscum album. Next base: position 401,648,582 of record OY728148.1, on the reverse strand, counting down.
ACATAAATTTTAAAATTATTTTAAAGTATAATTAGATCATTTTTTTATCAATTAATTCAATTTAGTTAATTGGAATCAATTTCAATTTGAAATTGACTAAAAACGTATCAAACTTTTAGATTTTTTTACTTTAAAAACTAGCATTGTCGTCCCATTCACAGGATTACATTTAAATTAATATCTTGAAAATAAGTTATTTGAATTTAAAAAAATGTATTACATATTTGGAATTATAATAATATATAATATTTAATAATTTCAACATAGTTTTTTACTATAAAATTTAGTGAAATTAATTAAAATTAATTACAATGATTAAGACAAAATTATGATTAATTGGGGACAAACTACAATCTTAAGGGGCCAAATTACCTATAAACTTATACAAGAACCATTTTATGAAAATATATCCACCTTATAACAAATTTTATCTAAACATTACCATTATGGGATCCAATTTCAATTTTAAAAATGTGTATGGAATTCCTTTGTCCAAATATTATAAGAGTGACACTCCTCCTCCACTATGAAAATGCATCTTCTCTAATCACTTTTTTAAACATCTCAATAAAAATAGGATAAAAAAATATCTTCTAAAATATCCCATAAATATCCATCCCATGAACTTATAATAATAACCTTTTTTATAAATAAATTTGAGGAAGAACTTTGGTTCAAACCAAAAGGATTTACCCGATTAATTGGTAACATCTTTCCTTATGCTCTTTAGTTTTATTTCCATTCTCAACCTGAAAAAAATATTACTATTAAATTATTATAAAAAATATCCTAAATATACTAGGATGTTTTTATAATAATATTTCTACCTACACTTAAACACACTTCCATCTAATGGTTAAAAAACATACGGTTTACGTGTGTGTAGAACTACTACCTCACGAAATGATGATTTTTTATTTTTCCCTTTAGCATCTATAATGGTGGAAACTATGATATAAAATCTATTTTTAAATTTTATATATGATATTAATTATGTATTTAAGATTATTTAATTCTTTTATAATAATTACCCATATACTTTCTATTTTTTGTAAATACGATAACATTGTTTGTGGATGTGTGGACTACCACCATCTCAAAGAAATGTGATTCCTTAACAAAATATATGGAATGTATACAAAATGAATTTAATTAAATTTATGTTACATAGAAAAAATATATTTTATATTGATGAAATAATTACATTTCTAGAAATATAATATCATTTTTACTGCCCTTTTACACACATAAAAAGTGATAACGTCATTCGTGGATGTGTGGGCTACCGCATCCTCAACATGATGTGATTTATTTTACATAATATAATTATAAATATAAATATATATTATCAAATAACATGTAATTTATGATATAATTATCATTATGTAATGAAATAATTTTACCTACCTTCCTTCCAAAATTATCATTTAAAAATTGGAACATTACTCATGTGTACGTACGCTCTACCGTCTCCATGATTGTAATGTTAGTTTATTATTGACAAACATATTTAATGATTGGTTTCAAAAATATTATTAATGTATTTATGTGATAATTGTCTCATTATTATTTTTATGAAGATGTTATATAATGACCCTTTGACCATAGTCGACCCACCAAAGTCGTTTTTGACACATAAACAAATTTTTTTAGAAATACACGATATAAACTTGATTATTTAAGTAGTTTTATACAACATAATAATATGTGAAATAAAAATAATGATTAAATTTAAAATATTTCTGAATAAATTATAACATTTAAATAATTTTATTATATAGGATGTTAATGGACGTTCTCCCAAAAGGAAATCATGGTAAGGGTTTTTTCATTACACTTTTTACTTCTGTGAGATAAATACCACGATCACCACTTAATCATTCTTTGTGGTGTATCTTCTAACCATTTTTATATATTATATAGTGAATTAATTTATATTAATGGTATTAGAAACCTTAATTTAATATTTTTTTCTTTAAGTTTATGATTTAAAATGTTTAAAAGTGGTATAGAACACTTTGGAATGTTTAAATTTTATTTCCGTCAAAAATTATTTTACTAATCATTAATTTCTATTCAGGGAAATTAGATAAAAATTGTTTAATAAACCCTTTAATTTTCCACTCCTATGGTTATTAATGACATTTCCAATTATGAGTGCCATTTTTCACTCTTTTTTACTCAAGTTGTTTTAGAAACTGTGTTTATGAAAACCCGACTTTATTTCCATCATAAGTTAGAGAAAATGTTTTCTTATAAAACCTCATTTTATAAAAAAAATTCAAAAATGTTTTTAACCATGAAAAAATTATTTAATAAATTCATTTTTACACTTTTTTCTTTTACTGATGATTTCAATGTAATCTTCTTATCATTTTCTAAACAAAGAGATTTTCTAAAATTTTTAGCATGAAAAAAGAATATTATTTTATCCTCATATGGAAAGTATGGATTTACCCACCGTAATTTCATTGAAGGATCCTTTTCTTGTTTAAAAGGTTTTAATTTTAAAGAAGAGTTTTTTGAATGTGATTTAAACAAACAGTTTTCAAATTGTATTTCAAAATGAATGTTATTTTCCTCAAGAATGTTTTTTAAAATTATTTTTTTATAGTATTTATATTCATCAATGAAAAAAACTGTTTATTCTTAATCATCTAGGGATATACTATACTAATATCATCCTTATTATTTCTTTAGATAGTTTATGATTTATTTGTTCAGGGATAGTATTCACATTAACTTCCATGATTCCATTGTTATCCCCTCTTGAAATATTCAATTTCTTATTATCATTTAAAATTTAATTTCCCCTAATTATCCATATCATTTCTCATTGATATTTTCATTGCCTACACAATTACCATTTTTGATATAGTTTTTAATTTTAAATTCATTTTATTATTTGGGGAAATATTGATAAATCCATACCTTTGACTCTGAATTCACATTTGATATGGAGAATTGTTAAAGCAGTTTTTCTATATATTAGGAATACATTGGAATAATATGAAATATGTGGGACCCTAGTATAGAAAGCCCCTAATGCATCGATAGTCTCATGGGACGAGTTAGTTGTAAATCCAATTTAGATGGGTTTTTACCCAATACACTAAATTGTATTGTGAATGGTCTTTACAGTACTTTTTCTATGTACCTATGAAACATGGTGTCCAATAATTATGAACATCCCACATTTAGTTTCAATTATTATTGACCCATGAGATTTTGTGCTGACATATCTATGGATAAATTTAATTTTCAGTTCCTTGATTAATTATCATATGCTTTAGTTTCTTACCATTAAATATTTATTTAAACCTATCTAGTTATTTTAATTTAGTTTGTTTCAATTTATTACCTTTCTATTTTTTAAGCACTTCTATTAAGTTTATTGTTTTCATGGAATGTGTTTTCAATTATTTACCTTATCATATTTAATATTCTCATTTATTTATTATTGCTTCTATTATACGTTACCCTTAATAATCATTTTATATAACCCTTACTATATCTGCTTTCCCCATGAATCCAAGAAGAAGAATATGAATGATAGGAAGGGATATACTAGATAAAATAATTTTATCATAGAAGTTATTTATTTTTTTAAAAATATTATGTTCTAAATTGTGTTTTCATTTGTAATAAAACCAATATACTCTCAGTCCTTAGGAATTTGATTCTTTATAATAATACCATTTTAATTGATAGAATACACTGGCTCTAGGATTTATGTGGTTGGGTTGTGACAAAAAAACATTTTCTTAAGATCAAGTCTCATTAAATGTTATTTATAATGATTATTTCCAAGAATAATGTAATGATAATACCAATATTTATATTACTATATATATACTATTTATTTTTTTATAATATAATACCTTTATAAAGACACTAAAATAACTCATCTATATCCAAATACGTAAATGAAATAACCATTTAATTAAATTTTGAATTCAAACTATCCTTTATGCTTCTAAAAAATTGACATTGTTTTAAAAATATTCAACTTCAACTGCTTGCACAATATTTGTCTCCATTTCATAAAAAAATATTTTCCATTACTAAAACTCATATCTACAATCAAATAAATATTAATTTTATACATCCAATTGAAATTGATAAATTTAACAATAATAATATTCCTTTTTTTATACACACTTATAATTATTTGTAGTAGAGGTTAAAAATATTTTTTATTTATCTTCCCCATTCCTCAAAATTGATTTGGGTAAGAAATCAAGAGTTTTGTTAAAAAAATCGGGGTTTGGTTCAAAGTTTTAGTTTCTTTAAACCTTAATTAAAGACAAAATTGATTCAAAGTTTAAACTACAACAAATTAGAATAAATAACACCATTAATTAAAAAAATATGAATATGTAAAAGTATTTAATAAAATTTAATATTATGTACCTAGGGGTAAATGGAAATATACAAGAGTGGGGGGGATTTCATACACACGTGAGAAAAATTCTTCTCACCTTTTTTTTGGCTTTAAACGTTTCTTCCATCATGATGTTATTAAAATCGATGTGATAGATAAGTTTTTTATATTAGTTAAAAAACATGGAATTATAAATGTGGAATATTTGAATCATTTCTTCCACGCCTATTATAAAAAATTGATATGGAAAAAAATTTATCATGTGGTTTTTTAGAAAAAACCCATGTGATAAATCAATTATCATTCCATTTTTAAAATAAATTACATGATTATTTTTATAAACACCATCTAAAAATCATCTGAAAAATTAATATATGGAGCTAGTTTTTCACATTAGTTATATGAAAATTGGAATGGAAAAAATATATCATATCAGTTATTAAAAATCCTATATGATAAATATCATTTTTCATTTCTTCATGTCCTTTTTAAAATAACTCACATGAAAAATAATATTTTAATTAAAATAAATAAATTGATCATCCAAGAAGCATAATAGTAGACTAGAAAAAGATAAATAGAAGTAGTTGGCTAGAAAACAACATCACAAAACCAATTCACTTTAATATTACAATGTGAAATTTAAACATTACAATTTATATTAAAAATGAACTAAAATACAATTAGACCTATGAAATAATCCATTGATTTTATTTTTAAGTTTCTTAGATATTCTCTAGTATTATAATGAGGGTCCTAAATAACAAATTAAAAAGAAATATTTGGTCACGTATTCTGAATATAACAAGAAAAAAATTAAATGAATGTTTTATAATAAAATATAACATTTTTTAATTTTTTAATTGTCCATGTTGTAATTAGTTTAATAATAAATATTATAACATAGTATCCACATTCATTAAATCATTATTTAATATATAACTTAAAATTAAAAATAATTTACAATTCCAAATAAAATTTGAAAAACTTATTACCAAAATTTATTAATTGTAAATGAGAATTCACCTTTTAGTTTGAATGTTTGATATTTTTTCTATACCTTCCTATTGTCTCTCTAATTTAATCCTATATCATAGTTGAAATTAGTATTTATTAAATAAATTTAAATCTCATTATAAAATATAAATGTATTGAGATATTAAAACATACATGTTTAATACTTTCTTAAAATTATCTCACACATCAAGATGGATATAGCATAGCCAGTAAAGTTTCTTCTCCTTTGGATAAAAAACACCCAAATTTCAGTGGACAATAACACAAAAAAAACTAAAATTTCATTAGTTATTCAATTAAGATATATAAAACTTATTACATGTTCCATACCTTCGAGGACAAAAAATAATCCAACATTGAATTTCATTATTTTTAAATATCTCTACAATATTAAAAAAAATCTTTATCACAAATTTTTAAGGCTATAGGTGAAATAAATTATGGGACCACATATCCATATACTAAAATTATATAATACTAAATAGAAATTGTATAAATAAACCAAGTAAAAAAAACAAATATATGTATGAAGTTTCAATAAATTAAAATAACTAAAATATAAATGATAACTGACTTACATGGAAAATAATTGTATCTTGTTAATTCCTAACACATCTTCTACTACAAGAACCGTGATAACTTTATTTCAACGAATCATGGTCATTTAATTCCCTCAAATGATATGATCCACTAGAATACAATTAACTTTCAAAAAATATTTTTGAATGTTGATAATCTATCAAGTTACAAAGAAATTGTATCTAAATCCAAAATATTCTATAATTATTTTTTTCTATATAGTATGTCTTTAACATTAAGTCATTCCTATAAAAATTTTACAAATATATAAATTAATTTTTTTTAAAAAAAATTAACCCATATATAAAATAAATGATATAATCTACTCATACAGTAATTGTAATTTTTCAGGAATGCTTAGATTTTCAAACTATATCTTCACGGATAATTTTTACAATTATAGTGAACTCATTTATTGGAAATGGTATTCTTTTGAATCAATCTATAATATCTTAAGTACTTTCCTTAAGAATATCTACATATATCTTTTGATGATGAAAAATATTCTGAATATAATATATAATCCCATATGAAACATTATGATGTGGGATCCCCAATATATAACTCACAACGAATCTGTAACATCCCGGCCTAGGTGCCACAAAAATTTATGCCCCATGCCGGTGTGAAACATGAACTTAGGAACACCTTCCTATATGTTATAGGCCATCGAATAGTAGTGATGGTCTGATGAAACACATGGGGAGAATATATCCTCTTTATCAGAGTAAAGATATTGAAGAAATCATGACAAAAATTAGCATGAAATAATATTTTACTACCAAACATAACATAAGAAATCCCAGTATTGGGTAAGTATAGTTTTCTGAAATAATTAATATAACATGTCATTATGGTCAAAAGTTTAGATAGAATCCAAAATAATACTAAAAAGACAACCACCATAATTATTGGGGATCGCATGTCTAGTTCTCTACTCCATTATGCTGCCCAAATCAACCATATGTCAAAGGGACATTTCCCCTATATGTCCATGAAAACATAAAGTATAATTAGGTACCCAAAGATGGTATAAGAAAGGTGTGTGTACAACTCATTAATCCACTACCAATAGTTTCTATAACAACATGTAGTATATAGTAGTGTTTTCATGCGTGTAAATGAATACTAAATAATTATTAAATAAAAAATTATATAATTTAATAGATATTATTTCACTACATTTTCCCTCGTGTTCTAAATGTCACCCAAACCCATCAAACCTACTTCGGCCCCCTTTTTATAAACAATAGAAACCAATAAAATCTTAATTTATTAATATAGGAAATGAAACATGGGGGACAAGCTGGGATAATAATCAAGGGGGCTATAAAAAAAGAGTTTGAGAGCATCCCCAATAACAATTTCAATCCTGCTAGAAGTAAGGTAACTGATGATACCAAACACCATGATAAAAAACCCCTAAGAGGCCAAGGATTCTAGAAAATCATCTATACGGTTTTCTTCTCGCAACCTATGAATAAGATAAATCTATTAGTGATGAGGGACTTGAATTTATGAATTATTTATTTTATGTTCCAAGGAGATTCATTGATCCATTTAATGGATCTTCAAATGATCTTCAAGTATGTTTCAATAGTTTCAAATAAACTATTCTTGGTGAGACATAAATCAAGGCCATGAAGAATTACATAAGCTTTCATTGTGAGGGAGTCACCATTTCCATAAAATGTGTTTAATGAAAATATCACTAAGATACTGGAGTCATGTAAAACACATCCTTTACACATATCCCCATGAATACAAGAATCAGTGACATTAAATTATAGTCCACCAGAGTGGGGAGTCTAGTAAACCTAGTGACCCAATAACTGAGGCTGGATAATAGTAGTGGATGAATTCATATCCATGTAGTGGATTAGGGAGGGATATTCCTACAATTTTTTTATGAGGTGCACTAGATCAACCATAAGACATTTTATGCTTACAATCATTATGGTATCTGATTGAAGGGGTGTGTTATGTTTCATGTTACTTCTTGCATCCCTTAAATGCTAAAAGCAAGCTGCATGAATGAGAAACTGAGATATCTTTTATTGATTATTTCTTCCTACCCAACCACATCAGTGTTGAAGTAACTCACCCACGATATAAATTTAAATATAGAAATCCATGAAAACAAAAAGGCTCTCCACAACTTGTTCACCCAATAACTTTTTAAAAATAAAGAAATGATTTATTCTTATTTATGGGCCACATAACAAGAACATTGGGAAGCTAATGAAATTAATTTTTTCATGAACTTCGCATTAGTGTGTAGTGCATGGTTACAAATTCTATATATCAGAAAGTTTAACTTGGTAAAAATTAAAATTAACTACAATGAGCTCACCCATACACCATTAACATGAGCTAGCATAGTCTTATTTTTATACTCCTTCAAGGAGATGACACCTTATGTTGATCACATGAAATCGCACTCATCTAATACATATTTAATATTGGTATCATAGAACTAATTATTTTGAGTAGCGTTTAAAACATCATTTATGAAAGTGGGGAAAAACTAGGTTTCTTGAATGTTATGTCTCATATGGGGAACCCTAGAAATCCCAAATCCACGCCAGCCTAGTTTCAACTCCAAAAATCAATAACCCCATGACCAATTATCAACCGAGAATGCTACTGAAGCATTCGAATATGACCTTGGATGGAATTCATTAAAGAGGAATATTGGCTCATGTATGGTCTCCTATACATTACATATTTTTCATTAATTAAACTTTTATAGAGGGACTATCTTCAATAACCTACCAAGCCAATTGTCCTTGAAGAAAATGCATCATCTCTATTATATTCCTCATATTGAGGCCTTCATTTTCAACTGGTCTAGCACAACATTTCTAGTATTCCCATTGGAATATTCCCACTCCTTGGGAATCCCAAAAGAATTTTATATGAGGCTATCAATATAATTTAGAATATCCTTAGTTATCTTGAGAACTGAAAGAATATGCATGGGAATAGAGGTTAACATGCAATTAGCAAGATTCCTCCTCACCCAAATTAAATAAACCTATTTTTTTAATTTGTGATTAAGTTGGTGATTTTGTTTATAAATCAATCAAAATTACTGGGACTTTTTTTAGGGGTAGAGGATAACCCGAGTATATCATATGAAATTTTCCCCAATGGATACCAAGAGAGGATTCAATTATTTTTCCTACCTCTTTGGGCATGAGGATGAAAATAATACACAACTTTTCCACCAGTTAATAATTTTACCACTCTATTTTGAATATTCTACCATGATTTTATGAAATTACCTAACAAAATAGTGATGAAAATTTATAAATAAATCCATATAATCATTAAATTTAAGGTATGACACACCATTTAAGTGAGCACTACATTGGAAGGGACATAGTATACCAAGCTATATTTCTGAAGGCAATTTATTTAATAAAATCATCCTAATCCATGTTAATTATAGAAGAATATATTGGATCCCACTTTCTCCCCCCAAATAATTTTAAAATACACATTGTATTCCTGTGAAAATAATACAGAAGTAGGGAAATCTAAAACAATGAAAGAGTACATCCATCACCCATTCTACGAAACACATCTGCCTCATTAATTGGAGAATAATGTTCACTCAATTTGATCATATTATTTATCCATATCAATTTTAATAGTAATTTTGGATTTTCTTGTATTAATATTAACATCTTAAACAATATATAGAGTGATACCCATTGCTTCTTGAATGGTATGACCTTTAAAAAAACCATTTTTCACTTTAAAACCCCGATTTTTGATATATATGGACAGTTACTGTTGATGATAGAGGAAATATATTTGTAAGGGAATTTCTACATGTTAAGTAGTTTGAATTTCATGATGGAATAGGGTTATTTCACTTTAGGAGTCAAAACCATAGTCATGGAACAAGAAAATTAGGTTAGGTAACCCCCAAAGAAGAAATCTTGAATGCCTTCAACAAGACCATCCTTGATGGTGTCCTAATAGATCACATATAACGTACTTGGGAACCCATCTGGCCCAAGAGAACATTCCATATTATGGTTTTTAATAATGTCCCAAACCTCTCCCTCCTCTGAGATAGACACTAAAAAAACATTATCTAGTGATGATAAAACATGCAGGAATGAGTTGAAAATATAATCAAGAACTCTAATGATGATATAGGTAATATGGGCCTCTGAGCGGCGTCTTCCCGAGCTTCTGCGGCGGCTAGGGTTTCAGCTCCTCTCCCTTTCCCCTTCCCCCTCTAGCCTGGATCGGCTCGGCTCCTTCGGCCCCCGGGTCGGCGTGGCGTTCATGTATGACGCGTCTGGGTTTCGAGGGTCCTTCTCCGGCTCCTGCTCCCGGTGTCGCCAGATCGGTGGTGTTCCGGAGTGCGGCTCGGCGTGCTCGTGCCTTCCGACGATGACGTGTTCTATGAAGTCTCTGTGGTTCTTCGCTCAGATCTGTCAAATCGCCCACCGGCGACGAATGCGTTCCGTCTCGGTTCTTCCGTCGCATCCTGGCGTCGCCTTGAGTGGATCTAGCGGGTTTCTGTGGGGCGCGATGTCGATCTGCAGTTCCAGAGGGGGGAGGTTTTTTATCTTACTGCTGTGTTTTTTCTGCAGGGTTTATTCTTGGCTGATTCTGGATGCTGTTGGTTTGTGGTTTGGATCTGGGTTTATGGTTTGCGGTTGGACTGTTCCGGCGTTGTGGCAGCGACATGTTCCGACAATAGTGGAGCATGATGGATGGTTTTGTGATTTGCTTCAGTTTAACGGAGGAGTTGCAACTGTGTACCTGTTGGTTGTTTTTGTCAATTTCAACGGTGTGCTAGTTGATGTGGATGAGGTCGTTCGATTCGCGGCTGACTGTGGTTTGACGTCGCAGATCGGGCGTTTTGGTGGATCGTGGCGCTTGATGTCGACTGTGGTTGTTTTATTCTTTGATTTTGTTTTTATGGTGGGATGTGATGAAGATGGTGGTCTGTCGTTGTCCCGACGTTTCTCACTGGCGATGTTTGTAAGGTGGGGAGTATCTCGGATTCACGGTGATGCCAGAGGGGGTCTCGCCGCCGATGAACCGTCCGGTTGGTGACGGTGAAGCAAATGGGTTTGATGGCTGGGTGATTTTCGAGATGTGAGCGGCCCGAGGAGGCATGTAAAGGTGTGCGGTAATGGAATGCTGATCGAGGACAGCTGGATGGTTTTGTGAGATTGAAATTTGAAAGTTGTTTTGAAATGTATGGCGCGGGGATGTTTTGTAGTGGGTACCGGCAACCCTTAAACCGGTTTTCTTTCTCTTCTTAATAAATGGTCAGAGGGCTATCCTCTGACGGCTTTTCTGGAATAATCAAGAACTCTAAAATACCCATTCTATATACAATTATTATGATTACAAACAAGATTACTAAAATGAAAAAACACTATACCATTGATCACCTCCTAGTCACTGGTAAATGCATCATCTTCCATCCAGGTATTTTTAAAAATTGATTATTGTTTTTCTTTCCAGAATCCATGGAATAAAGAAGTATTATAGTATCCTTCCTTGAGACAGGTGCATATATACTTTTCATGAAGCTTCATCCCATAATCAAGAATACTATCATATAAATGGGTCTTTTTTAGGGAAATGGAATTAAAAAATCATCATCTCATGTATCTTATATATTTCCTTTCACCTGCTCAAGGTCACCTTTTATGGAATCCATATCCTGGTAAATAGTTGAATGATAGATAACCTAGTTGGTAAAATATTTCTTCATACACCATAGTTTATTGTGAATAATAGTACAAAAAATTCCTTGAATGGTCTTATAACATGAGTCACGAACTATTGTTTGATAGTTGGGGTGTTACACCCATATTTTAGAAAATATGAAACAGACATTGGTACTCTCTTTGGACTTTAGATTAATCAGAATATTAGAATGGTATGAAATCGCATGAACAATATGATAGAAATTATTGTTTGGAAGTAAATAGATAAATTGAAGGATTCTAAGACAATGGTTGATAATTCCCATGTTCTCCTCTCACCATGATGGTTGTTACACTGGTAGTAATTTTACTCATAAATCACATATCAAGGATGACCTTATAATCCCTGATAGTTAGGAACTCCATCTTGTATCTTAGATGAAACAGACGTCCACCTATATTCTCTGACACATCCACGATTGTATTTAAATCACCACTGAATGACTAGTATTTTCCTTCATATTGAAGGCTTTTAGGTCCCTACAAGGATTTTACCTTATCCTAGCCTCACACTTAGCATAAAAAATGAGAAGAGGCACACCGCATTCCTCAAGTTCACTCTAATCGTAAAAAGTTGATAAGATGCATTAATCATATCCACAGAGATATAGGATTCCCAAAAGATCCAAATCTAGTAATTGGTGGGCTTCCCATTCATAAAAAACCTCATACCAATATTTTAAGTGAAGTCTATAATTTTTTTGAAGCATTTTTCTAGTTCAAGCACCACGACTGGAGAAGAATTATTTTTGGACACCACATAAGTGAGGAAGTATGTATTCACTCATTCCACCTATCCAGGGGCATGTTATATGATAACTGAGATCATTCAAGGAGTGTGCGTTTGGTAATGGCCATAATTACAGGAATCCTCGTGGAAGGGGAGCTGGAACAAGAGGACATAATCTTAGAATGATATTGGGTGAAAAATACTTTAGAAGAAGCAGGGATGTGAGGATACTTTTGATCATCCATAGAGACTTCATAAGTGTATGAAACAAAATAAATAGATGAAAATAAGAAGGGAAGGATTTATTGTACATGGAATAATACTTTGAATATGTTTTATGTTTGAAAAATATAACTTGGTGAAGTACTATGGTCCAAGAAGTGATGTTAAGAGGGATATATGATGGAGTAGTCTATATCTTTCCATGTGGAGTATTCCTTCTCAACATAGGTAGATTTGAGGGAATCTTGTAATCAAAATCCATGGATAAAGGATTTAGAATGAAGGTGACAATAGCCATGTTGATGTCAGGGTAAACTAACACCTTCTATGATGAAATTAAGGATATCGGAGGATCTTACCATGATTGATCCAAGGATGAAATGGTAATTTAAGATAAAACAATATCTGATGGTTGAGGAACCAGTGAATAATGTGGCATAGATATTCCTATGTACAAAGGAATTGGTTGATGTGTGGTCAGCTAACGTGATGATTTCTACCATCACTCTAAAAAGGTGTGACCATGAAGCTGACCTAAGAAACATTAGCAAGGCGCAAAAGGATATGGAAGTGACCATCTCTATTCAAGATCCTCTTAAACATGAAGAGTAATATAATCTAGAGGGTGGAATCATGATCAATGTTCAAAATAACTTGATCCACCATAAAGTCTTATAGATTTTTGGATTGATCATCGATACATACAAGTATCCAATCCAATAGATGAAACACCAAGACCAACACCCAATACTCAATATAGACCATCATGACCAATATTATTACCATGGTGTGGTCCTCTAGGACCAAAAATCATTCTACAATGTTCACCGACATGAAAACCAACCTTACTGTGGTGTGGACCTCCATGAAAAATAACCCTAACCATTTCATCAATAATAAAACAAGGTCCAATATGTTTGGACCTTTTTATCATAGTAGTAAATCAAGAGTGAACCTCTTACATTTATAACAATTTCCATTGTTCATCACTTTCATTACATTTAAACAAATTCAATTACTAGACCACATTACCATTTATTTTTAACTATAACCATTATCGTACTTTCAGACTAATATTACAAGGATATCCTCCCTTTATCCATTTTCCACATTTCCCCATAAACGTGTCACAAAAAATTTATGTTTCCATGTTTATAAAAACACCTCTTTATATCAAATTCACATGTTATAAAAAAATTAAATTGGTTTAACAAAAAAAAATTTAATTCACAATTCAAAAACCCAATTCTCATAAATCAAGGGAGTGTCACACCCCATGGGTTTAACTTGGTCTAGTATACTCATTAATGAAAGATACAAGTGGATCCATGATAGGTTCAATGCATCATTTAGCCACCCAATTTATCATTTCCTAATAAATAATACAATTAATATCATAATGACACAAAAGAAAAAAACATACACCTAAAATAGAACATTAAAACTATATGAAATCACTTATAAACCATCTTCCTCAATATTGCAGAAAACCTATCACTTAAAAAAACATTATTCAAGACCAAACTAACCTCAATTACCAATATAAGAATCTATTGGAAAATGGTTTATGGATTCAAAAGGATACAAAACATTAAATCATTCATCTTCTAGAATATATAATGGAATGAGTGTTTGAATATCCATGATCTTCTATTAGAAACCAATGGTGGTTTAAACAACCCAATGTTAAAGGAGAATTACCATTTAATGAGGAGGTAGATCATGGTTCGTAACCCTTTCTAGTGTTGATGAAAATGAGGGGAAAATTGAGAAGAATCCTTAAATCTTTAGGGGGGGATTAAAAATTCCCCACATTTTAAGTGGATCATGTTTTTTCCACATGATTGGAAAAACCGTGTGAACCCTTTCTTAAAGAGGGAACCATACATCATAATTTGGTTGGGATAATCCAAATTATCTCCTATTCTATGGTTCATAGTTTGTAATAACCATGAACCAACCATTCTACTAGCATGGAATGGACTTTTTTCTCACCTTACATGCCCTAAACCATAAGAACACCCTTGATACCTTCCATACTACTGGGAACCATTACATTGACCATTATAAATGTTATTAATCCATATATTAAAATGAAAATGTACCTCATATGTAGTGTAATAGTATAACCTCTCCACCTTATAATAGATCATCCTCAAACTACACTCCCAAGAATCACCAGGCCCCCATGGAAAAAATAGCATTCCATGGACTACACATCATTTCCCTCTCTCATGTATCCTCTGGAACATGGCCATTATTCTAGAAAACATGGGAGAATTACAATGAATTACCCTATAATACATTATCACTATGATCCACAACATGAATTCATACTCTTCTTAAAGGACACATCAGCCTCAATATTAACATCTATTAACTAAGAGGGGCCAGGGTGATATCTATAATGATATAACACATCAAAAACATCATGCATACCACCATACTTCCATGGTAGATCCAATCGGTGTGCAACCAGTCTGATCCTTTATAAAATCTCAAATGGAACAACATACATGATCATTACATTTCCCTACTTCTAAATATGATGTGAATCACTCTCGATGACAACCTAATGAATTACCAGTCACCCACTCTATAAAATAATAGGGCGAGTAGTTTGATTAAT
The DNA here is from genome assembly GCA_963277665.1 of Viscum album. Lineage (NCBI taxonomy): Eukaryota > Viridiplantae > Streptophyta > Magnoliopsida > Santalales > Viscaceae > Viscum > Viscum album. Next base: position 401,633,271 of record OY728148.1, on the reverse strand, counting down.
ATAAAATGTTTACCTTCTTCATTTCATTTCTATATTATGACAAATCAAGTTAACACTCCCCAATATTTCCTACATAAGACTCAATCCCAAAACATTTGACTCAACAACCATTATCCAACATAAATCATATTGGAAATTCCTACTATATAATTCCTCATTGGAATTCATTTGAATAGTTTCTTGAAAAATATGTGTATATATGAAATCAATAATTTCCATGTGACTAAACATATCTCCACTATTATGGGATCAAATCAAACTTGGAAAATATGTTCTTAATTCTCTTATGATCAGTATAAATTATAAATTTCTCACCAAGGATATGATTTCGCCAACATTTTATATGATAACCACTACGAAAAACTTGATATAATCCATAGGATTGTTCCATTCGTGTTTCAATAATTATCGTGATCCATACACTAGAATAAATCATCCTATATCAACGTTGAACCAATTCTAATCCTAGATTCAACATAATACAATGAATACTCTTTTCCTAGGTCGGTTATAATTAGAATTTTGTTGTCTTAAAATTTTTTTTTGCCTCCTAAAAAGTATCCCTGCATAACCTATACAACTCAAACATTACAACCTTATTTCATAGGCATGATAGTGGTTCTACTATGATAGAAAAGTATTTGATAAACCTTTTTAAATAACTCTCAAAACCTATAATCATTAGATATTAAAAATATTGGGGGTTGTCATGAAGAGATGGATACATAAACATTCTCTAGGACCATGGAGACACCTTCCTTTGAGATGATGTGGCCCAAGAAATCTACCTCATCAATGTAGAAATAACACTCTCATATACTGTTGTATATCATATGATCATTTAGTGTACTCAGGAAAATTTCATGGTTTTGGGTATGATCATTGTGAGTCTGGAAGTACACAACTATTTCATCAATCAATACAATGAATAAAGAGTCCACATACGAGTGGAATATTAATTTCATCAAAGACATAAACTCATATTAAGTGTTCATTATCCAAAACGAAATCAAAATTAACTCATACAAACCATACATGTACTTTAATAGAATCCACAGTATATGAGAATATCTCACCATCATCTTTTGAAACCTATATCTCAAATAAACCATAGAGAACACAAAAGAACTCATTAGTTATCTAAAACAATTATTGATATCCAATTGTAGATGCCAATTCTTAATCATCATCTAGTTCAAAACATGGCATTAAACACATTAACTAAAGGATAAATATACCTTATTAGAAAACAACACCATAGATCCTAATGGTGGAATACTTAGTTAGATGAATTCATTATCCTCCAACTGCTCTAGTGGGGTTTTAAGCTCCTAATGCTTTTAGAGTGTCATTATATATGTTCGAAAAGAAATTTTTGCAAAACATGACTTCATCTCAATAAATAATTCAACCTCTCTCTTAAGGGTCCACCCTAAGATGTCCTCAGGAAAAAATTCTAAAAAATTCCCACTATTTGAGGAATGACACTATACTATACTCCCTAATAATTTAATAAATAAATGAAAAACTAGGTTGTGAGCTCACGTAGTTGTAGATTAATTGGCCATGAAATACATTACATGATATCTCATTCCAAAAAGTGAAAAAAAATCACCCTCAAGAGACATGAAACTCACTCTCCTATATAAAAATTCAATGTGATCCCACTATGTAACTAACCAATCCATTACAATTATTAAGTAAAAACCTATCATATCAAGTATGAACAAGTCCACAATTAGATGGTACCCACCATCCTTGAGAGAATACTTCTTACAACATCATCCACCCTCTTATTTCACCCATAATAGCATGTAAATCAACATTACGATAAATCATATACTCTAAAAATAGACCCAAACCATTCAAAAATTGTATATATAAAAGAGGGAAAATATATAATATTAAAGAAATCATTTCAAGGTGTGTATGAAATAAGAATCATAACTTGAACAATTGATTGTCCAACCTCAAAACCCACTGACATGAGTTGAATAACATAAAGCTATCACATTCCATAACCCTGGAATCCCATCTGAGTCCCCAATTCGTCAATACTCTTATGATATAGTCATTTATCCTCCACTTCCCCCATTGAAATTTCTCATAATTTAACTTCCTACTATTGAAATATGCTTCACAAGATCAGGTAACTACTATTGTATTTCCACCACCAGATGCCTCCTCTATTTTTATCTCACAAATGAGATCCAGATCCACCACCTAACAAAACACATTTAAATGGAAGATATCTACTAGTGACTTAATATCACACTGTGGGTCATCCAAAAACGTATCTTCATAAATGCCTCATACCCAATCAATTATATAATAAATAATTGAAATTTTGTAATGTATCCAACATAATAAGTTACTATCATACTTCCCTATGTCTACCATATAAATACAACAACTCTATCCTATCTCATTACCTCTGGAGACAAATGATCCAATAAATTCCCTTGGAATTCTTTCTAATACATAAAATATATATTCTTAGTCTAGAACTGAAAATACTAATAGCACTAAAATTTTCAACAAAACATATATGTTTTCATCTTGGCCATTTTCTATGGAGGTTTTTCTATGTGGTATGAAATCATTTGAATATACTCAATCCAGATTTTTACAACCTAATGACCACCCTCTCTAGAAATCATTGATGGGTGATATTGTTGAATCTTTATAGTCTGATCAAATATAGTTGTCATATCCCTCCCTTGGTCAACCTCTATGAACTATATAAAATAAGTGAGGTTATCATAGAAATACTCTTACCAAATCCCTTGGAACCAACATGGGTTCTTGTCCCAATATTGGAGGTACATTCTTAGAAATATCCACATGTAACCCTACCGATATACATCATCATGGTATAATCATTATAAAATTTCAAACACACATATTTTAACACATAACATATGACTTCCACAATTTATATAAGAGATATATCACAACTATCCACCCACAATCCACTATGAATACACTACCTGTACGGCCATAACCACCACACTGTAACTAACCTCACTATTCTCTATAATGGGTCATGACTAACTCAGGGAAACCCAACATTAAATTTATAAAATTCCATTTGAAATACATTTAACATATTTAAATTTAAAAACTCAAAACCCACATTAATAATAATTTTTATCCATTTCAATTTATCACTTTTAAACATAAAAAATTTTCAACCACTTTATTATGCACCATTTTCTTAAAGTTGTAAGAAAAAAATAATTTTGTTTTCATTTCCTATAACCCAACATAACCAATTTTTTCATGAGTTCATAAGATGATGCATGACACATAAATCATGAGTTCTTAAAATGATTCATTCATATACAAAACTTGTGTCATTCTAGGCCATGAATAAAACCGCAAAAAATAATAACATCACATAACAAGTGTATCCTCCAAGGTAAAATGACATCCAAATATAATAGAAAATATCAATAACAGAAATCCAACATTAGTAACACTGGTTTTCCCCACACATGAGTTAGATACTTCAATCTATGAGCTCATTTCCAAGGCTCGGAACATCCTAGACTCTTTTCTAATTTTCCTAAATTGTAATATTGTACTGTAGAAAATAAAAGTCTCTAATACCACTTTGTAATTTCCTGTCATGGGTTCAACTAAAACTATCACCCTAATATTATATTCCACATAACCTCAAGAGAACATACCCATAAACTAAAGTCATCCAAATTGTAACGTGGGTCTATTGTAGCATATAGGGAGACTATACCCCCTTTACCATAGTAAACCAATAGTGAATATCATAACAAACATTCGCATTCAATAACAATAGAGAACCAAAATTCACATAACCAAACCCCAAAACTGGGCAAGTAAAACTATCAAAAATAATAAATGTGACTTTTCATTATGGTCTATAGTACAAGATATAAATTAAAATAAGACGCTAATGGAAACCCGCACTATGGGTCCCAATCACATGTCTGGTCCCCTCATCCATTATCCATTCCAAATAAACTATCTTTCAAAGGTTCTTTTCCCCTACCTAGTATTGTAAACATGAAGTCTACTTAGGTAGATAATGGTTGACTAATAAGGGTGTGAGTACAACTTAGTAGGTCATAACCAATAGTTTCCACAACAATATATACTCTATATAATTGTATGTATAAGGGTAAATTAATATTAGATAATAAGTAAATAAAGTGGGTTTGATAATTTAACATTTATCAATTCAGCACATTTTCCCTAAGGTACCAAATGATACATTAACCCATAAAACATGATTCATCCCAAATTGGTTATCTAATCCATATATCAAAGGGGTCATAAAATACTATACAAGGAGTCTCAATCCACATATCCAAACCATGGGGTGGAACATCGTTTCTACCACCCATACCATGATGTGGACTATCATGAAGAACATCATTACCATGTTCAAGAAATCCATGAAAAACATGAATTACTCAATGTGTAACTTCATGATGAACATCCTTACCATGGTGTGAACCTCCATGACTAACGCCCATAACAATTTCATCAAGAATCGTTTCCAAGGACCAACATGTTTTTCCCTTTTTATCACATTAATAAATCAATGGTGCACCTCTTAAATTTATCTCAATTTCCATGGTTCACCCCTTTCATTAAATTTAAATCCATTCCATAACAATCGCACTTTACCATTTTTCCGTAACCAAAACCTTTAACATAATTTAAAACCAATATTATAATGAGTAAATTCCACCATTTTACATTTTTCACTTTCCCCTAAACTTTCTCATAACACATTTAATATGAAAACCCGGCTTTTTATTACAACTTAAACATGATTTGTTACATAAAACATCACTTAATACAACAAATAATATCGAGAGGTTTAGTGTCTTTGGGGTTTAGGATCATTACATAAAAACGTAAAACATTAAATACAACATCTTTATTGAAAACATCCTTTGCATGACCACTACATTCCTTCATACTTAGCATTGCATGGGATAACCTGAGGACATGCATAAGAAAAGGGTGAGCTATAAAGCCCAGTAAGTGAATACACATGGAATAACATGAGGAGTAGAATACATGTTAGAAAGTAGACATATAAATAGAGAACAAGAGAAACATTAACATAAAGGCATGATAAAGCATGATAATAATAACATGGAAATGTGGCAATAACACTTAACATGGAATTAGCATGAGCCAAGGCTCATTGCACATGGAGCATGAGTAAATCCTCATTGCACATAAATCACGAGTAAACCCTCGTTGAACTTGAATTAGAATGAGTAAAAAATCATTTCACATGATGTATCACGATACAATACTTTTCACAATGCATTGGAGCGCTATAAGGGCGCACCCTTCTTAAACATTTCTTTTCATTCATAAGTGTGCCACATGGATCATAAAACATGGATTCATAAAACATAATCATTTATTCCATGATAAAGGAATGTGGAATTAATACATGAAACATTATAATCAATTAGTAAATGTGCATAAAGTTTAATACCCTTGATGGAGAAATGGGCCTGGTATACACTACACAATGGCATTGGCTTAGAAAATCAGTGCGATTACGGCAGCGTAACGGCGTGACATAGGAATTCGTAGAAATGGATGATGAGAGAGAAAGGGGTTACTAATCATATTTACATATAATTTACAGTAAGGAGGTAATGTGGATACATGTCCCAACAATTTTAATGGAATTTAGATTCATGAACCAAAAGTATTTCTTGAATGTAAATGAGGAGAGAGAAGTTCCTTTCGGAATTTCGGCATAGTAACGGGTGTACATGGGAGGAATTTAATGAGAGAGAAATGGGAATACCATCATTAAAACATAAATAGGGAAGTATGATGGAGGTTTGAAACCATACCCCAACATTCATAATTGAAATTAAATGGGAAAAACAACTTAACGAAATTTTGACAAAAATGAGAAAGGAAGAAAAAACCCTTACATGGAAGTCTGCTTCCAAAGGCAAGAGAGAGGCTTGAAAGAGGCTTATTTGGAGCTTGGGGAACCTTGGGAGGATTCTAGACATATTAGGCCATAGGTTTGACGAACTAAAAAGGCTTTGAGTGAGGAGGAAGTGGGAGCTTGGGTGTGTTTATATAGGAAAGGTGAAAGAATTCTTTATTATTTAGGTTTGGGACCCCTTATATTAAATTAATCCAAACCACAAACCAAACCATGGTTTTTGCCTATGGTTTTTGGAAAATGGAAGAGGAAAACAATATTTTATAAGGGCAAAGTCCGAAATTCTTAAAATAATAGGGTTTCTTACGTGAAGGTGAGTCACACTCTCATGGAAAATGATTTCAAAAGACAAGATGTTTAACAAGTCTTGAGGGGTCCATTAATGCTTTGAAAAGTAGGTCAAACAAACCCCAGATCACATTATTTTAATGTTAAAACATATATTGGCCGAACAGAAAGCTTATAATATTTTATTACATCACTATTAGGTCATTTTGATGTCATAAATCACATTATATATTTAAACGGTATTTAATTTTTACCCAAAAATTTGACGTTCTCAGAAAATTATGAAAAATTCTCCATTGGATAATTTCAACGTCCTGATTCCAAAAATAACATTTATTTTATCAAAATTATTTTCTACATATGTTAATTTTTACTTTTAAAATAAAAATCGACATTTATCGAAAATTCACGGGTTTTGACAAAAATGGCTTTCAACCCTTAATAAAATTTATAATTGCATTCATAAAATTGTATGATCATTTATATATAATAAAATTAATTTAATAATAATAATAATAATATTTTATTAAAATATAATTTAATTCAAAAATCCATTAATTTAATAAAATAGATTTCTTAATTAAATAATACCTAAAAACACCATTTGTAATTTAAAAACTTTTTACAATGTATCAAAAATGACAAGGAGGTATATTCATTATTATATAAAAAAATAATATACATGAACATACTACTAGTGATTTGTTACATAACCCCTTAAAATAACAACATAAGACCTAAGGGTAAGGTGTGCGATGATGACAGACCCTTGGGGTTGCTCGGATAACATCGCTCGAGTGGTAAATTCTATCAGCTTCCACTTCTCCCGTAGATGGTCCCATTCGAGTTTGACATGATGAAGATCAGCTTGGGCTTGGTCAAGAGAGAAGACCAAGGATGCCACCTCTTTTTTGAGCTCTAACAAATGGGCTTCGTATGGAGCAATTCTACTGAATGAGTCCATCGCTTCTTTTGTCTGAGTAAATTTGGATTTGTTAAGGAACTATATTTATACTAATCATGTTATCACTGTTCAACGGCTATATTAGAAATGGTAAAAATTCTTTACATAAAACCAATGAAGTTGAAATTTTACATAAACATAAAGAGGCATTTAATTAGATCAATAGGGATTTCCATTAATGAAACTTTGGGTCGTTACAATATTCCCCCCTTAAGAAATTTCGCCCTCGAAATTTTCCTTTTCCCACACTAAAACAGATGTGGGTAACTCAACTTCATCATTTCCTCTGATTCCCAAGTCACTTCATCAAACTTGTGGTTTCTCCAAAACACCTTGATGAGGGGCATTGTTTTATTTCATAGAAATTTTTCTCTAGGATCTAAGATCTTTACTGGTTTCTCCTCATAAGAAAGATCATCTTCCAATTGTACCACCTCCGAAGAGAGTACATGTGCAGGGTATGGTATGTACTTTCTTAAGAGGGATACATGAAAGACATCATGTGTCACGACCCGCCCTCGGGGCCCGTGCCGTGACTACCCCAAGCCCGCCTTCCATAGGCCAGGGGCTGGCGACTAGCACCAAGGCGTAATTCCCAGTAAAAAGGGAAGGCATTGCCTTTGAAAAGTAAACAAACACCACAGAGTAAGCAAGCGGAAAGTAAACACTAAGTGAAAACAGAGTACAACTGAAAGTGAGGAAAAGTAAATGGGCCAGTATACAAACCCAAACTGAAAGTAAAGTACAACTCGAAAGGGAAAACAGCAACTGTAAAGTAAAAGCCGCTACACCGAGCTGTCCACTGGAGATCTCACCTGAAGGGTGGGTACAGATAGCTCCACTGCTCCACGGGTCCCACCGTCCGCTCCGAGTACGTCCCGCCCAATGGTCCACCTCCAGGTACCGTTCTGCTCTACAAGCCTCAACCACGATCAACGCTGTCCGTCGTCTGCAACCAACACAACGTAGTGCGGCCATAACCCGTGCAGGGGTGAGTATAAGCTACTCAGTAGGGACCCCGAGACCCCCGAAGGTCTCCCAAAATCCACAAAGGATAAACCACAAAGGTAAGACACAACCACTAAGTAACAACCGACACTGCTTAGTTATATGCCCATACATATACCTAAGTCATCAATTTCAACACGCTCCAACCTCCGAGCCCAAGTATAACTCAGTCCACACAGGAAAGTATACGTATCCCACACAGGAAAGCAAAACGAAATCTACACAGGATAGCACAACACAATCCACACAGGAAAGCAACAGGTTTCAGCTCACATAGGTATACTTCTTCTAAAGACGATAAAGATGATCTCTGATACATCTAAGTCGTCGGACCCACGAAGGATCGATAGGTAACTAACCCCTGCAAGACCCACATAGGATCGGGCCCACATAGGACCTGTAGGCGCTGGTTCACACGGGACTGCTGAGCACAAAGACCCACACAGGATCAGAACCACACAGGATCAGGCCCACACAGGACCTGTAGCACTGATCCATGTAGGATCGCTGAGTGTTGTAGTCGTCGTCAAATCCACACAGGATCTCTGTACTGTCGTCGTCGCAGTCACAGTAGCAGTAGCAGTAACAGTAGCAGTCACAGTCGCAGCCAGCACTAGGGTTCCCGCACACAGCAAGCTCGTTCGGGAGGATCCGCTCCACGAGCCGAGAGGCTGATACATCAACTGTCACAAAGTCTAGAGTTGATGTATCCAAAAGTTACGTATCGCCAATAGGAACTCAACGCAACAGACGGCGCGTCGATCGGACGCTCGGTCTGAGGGTTATTGGCTTTTTCGTCCCAGGGGCCCGGTTGGTTTTTTAGGCAAAACCAGCCCGACCATACTCCACCTGCGTCCAAACCTCGGGCGGAGTATGCCAAAAGATCTGTCTCACTAAGAGGAACACAAGAAAGCTGACGGCACGTCAATCGGACGTTCGTAGCTCAAGATATGAGTGTTTCCGCTCCGAGGGCCCGGTTGGTTTCGTGAACGAACCAACCTGGCCAAACTAAAAGTATTCCGAAACCCTGAGTGTAATATACCGAAACGACCGTCTCGATCCAAGGATCGCGTTTCCGCAGACGGTTCGTCAATCGGAGGTCCGTAGCTCATGTTATGAGCAAAAGACCGAAGTCAATTCGAAAACGGGGGGTCCGGGTCCGGGCCGACCCGGCCCGACCCCCCCCCCCCCCCTGGGTCGGCCCGAACCGGGTCGACCAGAACCGGGTCGAACCGACCCGGGTCCGACCCGGCCCGGCGCGGCGGCACGGCCTGGCGTCGTTGGGTGCCATGCGCGGGGGGCATGGCCCCCGCTTCCAGCTGGCGGCGCGGCTTAAGCCGCGCCTTTTTGGAGAACCGGCCCCCTTCGTGGGGGCCTGCTTGAGGGAAACCGGGGGGCCGCCTGCCCCCCTCAAAGAAACCGCCCCCCTCATAAATGGGGGGGCATTTGACTTGGCCGGGGGAATTAAATTCCCTCGGTCTTTGACCTTCCGGCCGGCCACCTTGCCGGCCGGTTTTTCTTCAACGGGACCGGCAAAGCCGGTCCCCTTCCGGTTTCCGACACCGGCGGCCCGGCGAGCTGCCGGTCTTCCCGTCCCGCTGCGGCCCGGAACCGGCCGCGGTGTTCGTCGTCCGGCGCGGTGCGACGGCACCGCGCCTCTCCGTCGCGACCCCGCTCCGGCCGCGGTGCCTTCAGTTCCCTTCGACGCGGCGCGACGGCGTCGCATTCATGATAAAATTCTCGTGGCGTGATGCAACGACGTCGCGTAAATAAGCCGGGCGATTCCCGCGTGGTGCGACGGCACCATGCCTTCTCGTTCATCCACAAGATTATATAAATAACCAAGAACAAAGGAGGGGGAATTAGTCCGTGTTTGTGCGGTCCGACCCCCCTCTCGTTAGATGATAACTCTTAAACATTTAATCACAAGTTTATCATTCTAGAACCAAGAACGAGAGTAAAGAAATAAACCACAACAAACCCCTACCTTGGGTTCAAGTTCGAAGATCGTCAACGACCCGCGGAAGACAACGTCGCGGAGGTCAGGCGTCGCGGTAATCGTTCGTCAAATCCGATGACGAAGAGGTACGTCTAAAGAGGTACGTCGTTGGAGAATCTTCGTAAGCCGACGAAGGAAGTCTGAGGAGGAAGTGGCGTTCCCTTTCGTCGACACGGAAGGCGTCGTCGATCTTCGGATACAATCAGCTACGAAGAAGAGAGGAGCGGCGTTCTTCGTCGGAGCTCGAAGGTTCTTCATGTTCTTCGTCAAGCTTGAAGAAGAAGAAGAAGAAGAAGGAGAAGGAGAAGGCTTCAAAAACCTCAAGAGACTAGAGAATTCTAACCAAATAAAATAAGCTAAGAGCTTATTTTATTTACTCAACCAAACCTTTTTTGAATTTTAATGGTTTGAAAAAGTTTAAACAACTCAACCCAATTAATAAGCTAAGTTGTCAATTCATTTAAAAGGGGAGTTAAGGGAGTTTTGAGAGGAGATGGAAGGTTGGGTTTCGTGTGGGCCCCACCACACTTAATCCTCCCAAGGGAGGTTAACTGGATGTGGGTCCCACCTTTAACTTCCTTTGAGAGGAGTTAACCAACAAGAAAGAAAAATAAAAAGTGTTCCACATTTTTATTTAACTTTTTATAATTCTCCCAAAAACTAACTTTCGTCCCGCAATAAACGCAACTTCGGAAAAGGTATCCTTAAGAGAATATCGGCGCTGCGAGTTCATCGGTGTCCTCGGATTTCAATTCCGAGCACCGGATCAAAAGATAGAATTTCCCGCTCGTTCGTTCACTGAACGTACCCGAGCCAAACTTTGGAAATTGATTCCGGGCACTCCGGGCCTCGGAATCAGGTGCCGTCAGAAACCGCGCTCTTGTAAAATTCCAAAGAAAATTAAGAAAAAATTTCCCTTGGATTTTACGAGTCTTTACATTACTCCCACCTCAGGGCTTTACGTCCCCGTAAAGATACATCAAAAACTAGGGAAACAAATGAGGGTACTGAGCACACATCTGAGCCTCCTGCTCCCATGTGCCCTCTTGGAGGATCTCGTGCTGTCATCTAATGCGCACAAGAGGAATCAATCGCCCATGTAGGACCCCCTCCTTTCGATCCTCTATCTCCACTGGGACCTCCGTAAAATTCTCCCCATCGTCAACGTCAAGCTCCCCATGGTCAATGATGTGTGTCGGGTCGTGCACGTATCTCCTCAGCTGAGACACGTGGAAGACGTCGTGCACCCGGTGCAGCTGAGGAGGTAGAGCCAGGCGATAAGCCACCTCACCAATCCTGCTGAGGACCTAGAAGGGTCCGATGAAGCGCGAAGATAACTTTTCGCCTCGGCCAAATCTCTGAATACCACGTCGAGGTGAGACCCGCAAGAAGACGTGGTCACCATCCTCGAACTCTAGTGGCCTCCGCCTCCTGTCAGCGTATGACTTCTGCCGGCTCTGAGCTGTCCTCATCCGTTCCTGGATTACCTGGACCTTCTCTGTCTTGGCCTGAACCATCTCCGGTCCCACAAGTGCTGACTCCCCAGGGTCTGTCCAGCACAAACGAGATCTACAAGGTTGGCTGTACAACGCCTCGTACGGTTCCATCCAGATGGTAGAGTGGTAGCTGTTGTTGTACGCAAACTCCACAAAGGGTAGGTGGTCCTCCCAGCTACGACCAAAGTCCAGGACACATGCACGGAGCATGTCCTCGAGATTCTGAATGGTCCTCTCCGTCTGACCATCCGTCTGAGGGTGAAAGGCTATGCTCAGACGTAGCTGCGTCCCGAACGCCTCCTGTAACCCCTTCCAAAGCCGGGAAGTAAAGCGAGCATCTCGATCGGAGACGATAGATGATGGCACTCCGTGGAGCCGCACAATCCCCTGAACGTAGAGACGTCCCAAGCTCTCCACTGAGCCCTGCTCTCTAATGGGTAAGAAGTGTGCCGACTTGGTGAGTCGGTCAAAAATCACCCAGATGGAGTCGTGACCTCTGGAAGTGCGTGGAAGTCCAGTCACGAAGTCCATAGATATGTCGTCCCACTTCCACTCTGGGACCTCCAAGGGCTGTACCAAGCCTGCTGGTACCTGATTCTCTGCCTTCACCTGTTGGCAGGTGAGGCATCGAGAAACGAACTCTGCTACTACCTTCTTCATGCCTGGCCACCAGTGCTGTCGTCTGAGGTCCTGGTACATCTTCGCCACTCCAGGATGTACCTCCAAAGGAGAAGTGTGAAACTCTCTCAGCACTTCCTCTCGCAAAGCAACTGGTACCATTGTACGTCCTCTGAAAAGGATGTCGTGCTCTGCTCCAAGGGAGAAACCATCAGGTTCCTGTCCCGAGGATATCTGTGCACGCCGTGTCTCACAGTCAGCGTCCTCAGGCTGTGCCTCTCTGACCTGCTGCAGTAGAGGAGGGGTGACTGTGAGAGACTGGAGGAAGGCTGCTCCATCTCTATCCACGAAGGATAACTACAAAGAGGCTAGCTGCACCGTTGCCTCCTCGAGTAGTTGAATGCCCATCCTCCAACTGAGGGAATCGGCTACTACGTTCGCCTTCCCAGGAGTATAGACTATCTCAAAGTCATAGTCCTGGAGGAACTCGAGCCATCGCCACTGTCTCAGGTTCAGGTCCTTCTGCGAGAAGATATACCTGAGACTCTGATGATCAGAAAAGACTGTAAAGTGATCGCCCATCAGATAGTGTCGCCATGTCTTCAGAGCGAAGACCACTGCTGCTAACTCCAGGTCATGGGTAGCGTAGTTCTGCTCATGCGGCCTCAACTGACGTGATCTATAGGCGATCACTGCCCTCTCCTGCATCAGAACACATCCGAGTCCGGTCCCTGATGCATCGCAGTAGACTACGTACCCTACTCCCTCCTCAGGAAACCTCAAGATATGTGCGCTGGTCAATCTCTGTCTCATCTCCTGGAAGCTCTGCTGACATCTTTCTGACCACACGAAGGGTTTCCCCTTCGTAGTCAAAGTTGTGAGTGGTGCCGCAACTCTAGAGAAGTCTAGCATGAATCTCTGATAGTATCCAGCTAGCCCCAAGAAACTCCGAACCTCAGTCACGCTCTTGGGTGGCTCCCATGCTAACACAGCCTCGATCTTCGCAGGATCAACTGCAACTCCCGCCTCAGAGATAACGTTTCCCAAGAAGTGGACCTCACGTATCCAGAACTGGCACTTCCAGAGCTTACCATAAATCTGGTGCTCTCGGAGTGTGTCTAGTACAACTCGCAAGTGGTATGCGTGCTCCTCCTCAGTCGTAGAGTAAATCAGAATGTCTTTGATGAAGACTACGACAAACCGATCAAGGTATGGCTGAAAGATCCTGTTCATGAGGGCCATGAACACTGCTGGAGAATTGGTTACGCCGAAAGGAATAACCAAGAACTCATAGTGTCCATACCGCCATTTGAAGGTCGTCTTCTGCACATCCTCGTCTCTGACTCTGAGCTGATGATAGCCTGACCTGAGGTCTATCTTCGAGAACCACCGTGCTCCCTTGAGCTGATCAAAGAGGTCATCAATCCTCGGTAGCGGATACCTGTTCCTCACTGTCACCTGGTTCAGGCGACGATAGTGAACACAAAGCCACAGGCTCCCGTCCACCTTCTTGGCGAACAATATCGGGGAAGCCCAGGGTGAAACACTAGGTCGGATGAACCCCTTGCCCTACAAGTCCTCCAACTGTACCCGTAGCTCTCAAAGCTCGGCGGGGGCCATCCGATATGCTGGAGTGGATATCGGGGCTGTCCCGGGGTACAAGTCAATATAAAAGTCTACCTCTCTGTGAGGAGGTAGCCCTGGAACATCGTCGGGAAAAACGTCCGCAAACTGATCCACCACTGCAGGAAAACCAGGACTCCGCACGTCAACTGCTTCAAGGATGAGGCTAGCCATCTGATGAGTGACAGGCTGTCCTCTCCTCCGCGGAAGTCCATCCTGTGCTGCAAAGGATCCCTTCTTGCCAGTGAAGAGGAACCTGCTCCCGTCGGTGCGTACACATCGCACCTTGCGCCTAAAACAGTCAATCTGCGCATGGACCGTAGATAGCCAACCCATGCCCAAGATGACGTCGTAAGGCCTCGACGCTGCTACAAGAAGATCCCAGCCTAAGCTCTCGCCTCCTAGAGTAAGCTCACACTTCCGGCACCAGGGCGTAATCATCGAGTCTTCTCCCGTAGGAGTCTCTAGTCATAAGGATCGAGCCAACGACCTTGTTGGAGTCTCCGAGCTCCGAACAAGGGCAGCGGCTATGAAAGAGTGACTCGCTCCTATGTCTATAAGAACTGCAGAAAGGGTGGAATAGACACAAATAGTACCTCGAATCATCTTGGGTGCGTCGTGGTCGTAGGCCTCTGCTACCTGGATCTGTGCCTGTCTCTGCCCGCCTGCTCCCTGTGGTCGGGGTGGACCTCCTGGCGGTGGTGGTGGCAGAGCCTCAAAGCGTCGCCCACCACCTGCTGCTCGGCCAGCTCCTTTGCCTCGTCCGCCTCCTCCCTGCGGACCGCCACGGTCGACCCTCTGCCTCTGCCTCGGTGGTCCCTCAACTGACTGCTGCTCCTCGGCATGGCGGGTCGGGTAGTCACGAGCCATGTGGCCCTTCCCGCCGCACGAGTAGCACTGTCTGCCTCTCGAAAGACTGGCTCCGCGCTGTGTGCCCCGCACTTATGATCCAGTGTCCTGAGGTCGTCTGCCCGAAGGTCTGGTCTGCCTGAACCCCTGAGTCATCCGTCGACTGCCTACTGCAGATGACTCTGCCACGTGCCGCCCTGCGGTGGGTCTCGGTGCTGGTGTAGACTCAGCAAGGAAGCTCTCGATCAGAAGGGCCCGCTCCAGTACTCCTGTCTGAGTCGGTATGCTGAGGGAGATCAGCGATTCCCTGATCTCATGTCTCAAACCCTGCTCGAAGGTCCGGGCCCGAAAGAATGGGTCCCGTACCATGTCGGTCGAGTAGCGCGAGAGATCAGTAAATCTCGCCGAGTACTGAGCGACCGTCATGCTGCCCTGCCGCAGCTGAAGAAGCTCCTAGATACGCACCGCACGAAGGGTGGCTGGGACGAACTCCGAGCGGAAGAGGCTCTCAAAGTCCTTCCATAGAAGAGATGCCTCATCGTGCACCTGGAGCATCAAGCTCCACCATCGTCCTGCTGCTGCGTGTAGTAGGCTCGCAGCGAGGATCACCATGAGGTATGCTTGTGTCCTCACTAGCCTAAACACATGTACCACTACCTCCAGCCAGTCCTCGGCTGCCTGGGGATCCGTCTCCCCGCGGAACCTGGGTGGTCGTTGGCGCTGAAACTCATGCAGTGCGCTGAGGCGACGTGCATCGTCAGCGGCTGGTGCTGGAAGCATCGGGGGCTCGGCGGGTAGAGCTACCGCCGGTGCCACTGCTGACAAAGGGCCCTACACCGAGGCCTCGTCGCTCGGTGGGCTGTCATCACACTCGACTCTCGGAACCCTAGCTGGCTGCCGTCGTGGGGCCATCCTAAAAAGAAAATAGGTGTGCCATGGTCATAACAGTATACCTGGTGAGCTAATATAAGAAATCACAAAGAAAACATTGAAACACACACGCAATCAATGTTTTCGTGCAATAAGTCGGAAATCAGAAGTCAGGGTCCTCGTGTACGGATACGTCGGCCGCTGCACCAACACTGGACTCCCTGGACTGATAACCACACTCAATACGCTAAACATTATTGCTTCACATAGAAAAGATCAGAGTTCACGGTAGAACCAAGCTCCTCTGATACCAATTTGTCACGACCCGCCCTCGGGGCCTGTGTCGTGACTACCCCAAGCCCGCCTTCCATAGGCCAGGGGCTGGCGACTAGCACCAAGGCGTAATTCCCAGTAAAAAGGGAAGGCATTGCCTTTGAAAAGTAAACAAACACCACAGAGTAAGCAAGCGGAAAGTAAACACTAAGTGAAAACAGAGTACAACTGAAAGTGCGGAAAAGTAAATGGGCCAGTATACAAACCCAAACTGAAAGTAAAGTACAACTCGAAAGGGAAAACAACAACTTTAAAGTAAAAGCCGCTACACCGAGCTTTCCACTGGAGATCCCACCTGAAGGGTGGGTACAGATATCTCCACTGCTCCACGGGTCCCACCGTCCGCTCCGAGTACGTCCCGCCCAGTGGTCCACCTCCAGGTACCGTTCTGCTCTGCAATCCTCAACCACGATCAACGTTGTCTGTCGTCTGCAACCAACACAACGTAGTGCGGGCATAGCCCGTGCAGGGGTGAGTATAAGCTACTCAGTAGGGACCCCGAGACCCCCGAAGGTCTCCCAAAATCCACAAAGGATAATCCACAAAGGTAAGACACAACCACTAAGTAACAACCGACACTGCTTAGGTATATGCCCATACATATACCTAAGTCATCAATTTCAACACGCTCCAACCTCCGAGCCCAAGTACAACTCAGTCCACACAGGAAAGTATACGTATCCCACACATGAAAGCAAAACGAAATCCACACAGGATAGCACAACACAATCCACACAGGAAAGCAACAGGTTTCAGCTCACACCGGTATACTTCTTCTAAAGACGATAAAGATGATCTCAGATCCATCTAAGTCGTCGGACCCACGAAGGATCGATAGGTAACTAACCCCTGCAAGACCCACAGAGGATCAGGCCCACACATGACCTGTAGGCGCTGGTTCACACAGGACCGCTGAGCGCAAAGACCCACACAGGATCGGACCCACACAGGATCGGGCCCACACAGGACCTGTAGCACTGATCCACGTAGGATCGCTGAGTGCTGTAGTCATCGTCGAATCCACACAGGATCTCTGTACTGTCGTCGTCGCAGTCACAGTAGCAGTAGCAGTAACAGTAGCAGTCACAGTCGCAGCCAGCACTAGGGTTCCCGCACACAGCAAGCTCGTTCGGGAGATTCCGCTCCACGAGCCGAGAGGCAGATACATCAACTGTCACAAAGACCAGAGTTGATGTATCCAAAAGTTCCGTATCGCCAACAGGAACTCAACGCAAGAGACGGCGCGTCGATCGGACGCCCGGTCTGAGAGTTATTGGCTTTTTCGTCCCAGGGGCCCGGTTGGTTTTAAGGTAAAACCAGCCCGACTGTACTCCACCTGCGTCCAAACCTCGGGCGGAGTATGCCAAAAGATCCGTATCACTAAGAGGAACACAACAAAGCTGACGGCACGTCAATCGGACGTCCGTAGCTCAAGATATGAGCGTTTCCGCTCCGAGGGCCCGGTTGGTTTCGTGAACGAACCAACCCGACCGAACTCAAAGTATTCCGAAACCCTGAGTGTAATATACCGAAACGACCGTCTCGATCCAAGGATCACGTTTCCGTAGACGGTTCGTCAATCGGGGGTTCGTAGCTCATGTTATGAGCAAAAGACCGAAGTCAATTCGAAAACGGGGGGTCCGGGTCAAGGCTGACCCAGCCCGGCCGGCGGCGGCACGGCCTGGCGCCGCTGGGTGCCACGCGCGGGGGGCATGGCCCCCGCTTCCAGCTGGCGGCACGGCTTAAGCCGCGCCTTTTTGGAGAACCGTCCCCCTTCGTGGGGGCCTGCTTGAGGGAAACCGGGGGGCCGCCTGCCCCCCTCAAAGAAACCGCCCCCCCTCATAAATGGGGGGGCATTTGACTTGGCTGGGGGAATTAAATTCCCCCAGTCTTTGACATTCCGTCCGGCCACCTGGCCGGACGATTTTTCTTCAACGGGACCGGCAAAGCCGGTCCCCTTCCGGTTTCTGACACCGGCGGCCCGGCGAGCCGCCGGTCTTCCCATCCCGCCGCGGCCCGGAACCAGTTGCGGTGTTCGTCTTCAGGCGCGGTGCGATGGCACCGTGCCTCTCCGTCGCGGCCCCGCTCCGGCCGCGGCGCCTTCGGTTCCCTTAGACACGGCGTGATGGCGTCGCGTTCATGATAAACTTCATGTGGCGTGATTCAACGGCGTCGCGTAAATAAGCCAGGCGATTCCCGCGTGGTGCGACGGCACCATGCCTTCTCGTTCATCCACAAGATTATATAAATAACCAAGAACAAAGGAGGGGGAATTTGGCCGTGTTTGTGCGGTCCGACCCCCCTCTCGTTAGATGATAACTCTTAAACATTTAATCACAAGTTTATCATTCTAGAACCAAGAACGATAGTAAAGAAATAAACCACAACAAACCCCTACCTTGGGTTCAAGTTCGAAGATCGTCAACGACCCGCGGAAGACAACGTCGCGGAGGTCGGGCGTCGCGGTAATCGTTCGTCAAATCCGATGACGAAGAGGTACGTCCGAAGAGGTACGTCGTTGGCGAATCTTCATAAGCCGACGAAGGAAGTCTGAGGAGGAAGCGGTGTTCCCTTTCGTTGACACGGAATGCATCATCGATCTTTGGATACAATCAGCTACGAAGAAGAGAGGAGCGGCGTTCTTCGTCGGAGCTCGAAGGTTCTTCGCATTCTTCGTCAAGCTTGAAGAAGAAGATGAAGAAGAAGAAGGAGAAGGAGAAGGATTCAAAACTCTCAAGAGACTAGAGAATTATAACCAAATAAAATAAGCTGAGAGCTTATTTTATTTACTCAACCAAACCTTTTTTGAATTTCAAAGGTTTGAAAAAGTTTAAACAACTCAACCCAATTAATAAGCTAAGTTGTAAATTCATTTAAAAGGGGATTTACGGGAGTTTTGAGAGGAGATGGAAAGTTGGGTTTCGTGTGGGACCCACCACACTTAATCCTCCCAAGGGAGGTTAAGTGGATGTGGGTCCCACCTTTAACTTCATTTGAGAGGAGTTAACCAACAAGAAAGAAAAATAAAAAGTGTTCCACATTTTTATTTAACTTTTTATAATTCTCCCAAAAACTAACATTCGTCCCGCAATAAACGCAACTTCGGAAAAGGTCTCCTTAAGCGAATATCGGCACTGCGAGTTCATCGGTGTCCTCAGATTTCAATTCTGATCACCAGATCAAAAGTTAGAATTTCCCGCTCGTTCGTTCACTGAACGTACCCGAGCCAAACCTCGAAAATTGATTCTGGGCACTCCGGGCCTCAGAATCAGGTACCGTCAGAAACCGAGCTCTTGTAAAATTCCAAAGAAAATTAATAAAAAAATTTCCTTGAATTTTACGGGTATTTACATCATGTACTTTGGCCATAGTAGGTGGATGTTCTAGTCGATAGGCCACAACCCCAACACGATCAAGAATCTCGAAGGGGCTGATGTACCTTGGACATAACTTCCCTTTCTTTCCAAACCTCATGACCTTCTTCCATGGAGAAATACATAGAAAAACCATGTCTCTAGCTTTAAACTCAAGGTCTCGTCAACGATTATCTACATAACTCTTCTGTCGACTCTAGGCTGCCTTGATATTCTGCTGAATGGTTTTCACCTTCTCCCCCATTTCCTCGACCATTTTCGGTCCAAGCAGCTTACGTTCACCGACCTCATCCCAACACGCTGGTGTTATGCACCTTTCCCATAAAGGGCTTTATATGGTTCTATTTGGTTGCTTGAATGGAAACTATTATTCTAAGGGAACTCAACCAGAGGAAGATGTTGATCCCATCCTCCTTTAAAGTCCATTGAGAATTCTCTCACCATATCCTCAAGTGTTTGGATAGTCTGCTCGGATTGGCCATTAGTTTGAGGATGATAGGTCGTACTGAATTTCAGTTCAGTATTTAGAGCATGTTGAAGACTCTTCCAAAAATTAGAGTTGAATCTTGGATCTTGGTTAGACACAATAGATAGTGGTACTCCATGAAGCCTTACAACTTCCCTGATATATATCTGTGCTATTTGATCCAAATAGAAATCCTCCCGAATAGTAATGAAGTGCACGGTATTTGTAAGACGATCCAAAACAACCCAAATTGCATTATTGCCTTTGGATGTCCTTGGAATTCTAGTGACAAAGTCTATGGTGATGTTCTACCATTTTCATTCTAGTATGGGAAATGGTTGCATCATCCCCTTAGACTTCTGCCTCTCTGCCATCACTTTCTGACACACCAGGCACTTTGATGTATATTTAGTGATCTCCTTCTTCATATTATCCCACCAAAAGTTTTCTCGGAGATCGTGATACATCTTTGTGTTCCTTGGGAAAATAGAGAAATTCGAACTTTGTGCATCATCCAAAAGTTCCTTCTTCATCTCTGGACTTGATGGAACACATAGTATTTTCCCAAACTGCAGAATTCATTCTTCATTAACATTAAACTCTGAGGATTCCCCTTTTTTGATAGCTTCTACTTTTTCTTGAATCCCCACATCATCCTTTTGAGCATCCTTTATCCTTTCCAAATTATATGGTTGAGAAATCATTTGTTAAAGGATTAATGATATTCCCTTCTCTATGATTCCCATGTCTATCTTCATCAAGTCTATGAAGATTTGATCCTTCTTAATTCTCATCATTGATAGAATCACTGGATCTTTTCTACTTAGGGCATCTGCCACCTTGTTCGCTTTCCCAGGGTGGTAATGGATTGAATAGTCATAATCCTTGATGAGCTCTATCCATCTTCTCTGGTGCATATTATTTTCTTTTTGTTTGAATATATATTTAAGACTCATGTGGTCAGTATATATCTCACATTTCTCTCCATAGTGATAATGCCAGCAGATTTTCAAGGAAAATATCACCACAGCCAACTCCAGATCATGCATTGGATAGTTTTTCTCTTGAATTTTCAACTACCTTGAGGCATAGGATATCACTTTATCATTCTACATCAACACACAGCCTAAGACCTTCTTTGAAGCATCACTAAATACCACAAAAATTTCCCCACTTTTGGGTAAAGTGAGCACGGGCATCGTGATAAGCCTCCTTTTCATCTCCTTGAAGCTTTCTTCACATTCATCACTTCAATCAAACTTTACTCCCTTTTGAGTTATCTTGGTATGAGGGTTGGACAATCATGAGAAATTTCTCAGAAATCGTCGATAATATCCAGCTAACCCCATGAAGCTACAGATATCCATTACCGATGTTGGCCTCAGCCATCCCTCAATTGCATCTGTTTTGGGGGGATCCACAGATATCCCATTACATGTGATGAAATGGCCCAATAATGAGACCTCCTTCAACCAGAACTCACACTAGATGTACTTTTCATAGAGCTTCTCCTTGCGCAAAGTCTCTAGTGCAGTTCTTAAATTCTCCTCATGATCCTCCATGGTTTTGGAGTATATTAGAATATCATCTATAAAGACTACCACAAATTTGTTGAGGTAATCTCTAAAGACTCTATTCATTAAGTCCATAAAAATTTCTAGAGAATTAGTGATTATGAAAGGAATTACTATGAATTCATAGTGCCTGTATCTTGTGCAAAAATTAGTCTTGGGGATATCTTCCTTCTTCACCCTTACATGATAATAGCCCGACCGCAAGTCCAACTTGGAAAATTATTATGGTCCATGCAGCTGATTGAATAAGTCATCAATTCTTGGGAGAGGATAATTGTTCTTTATCGTGATTTTGTTAAGTTCATGATAATCGATGCAAAGCCGCATTGACCCATCCTTCATCATGACGAAGAGGACTGGTGCACCCCATGGTGAAGCACTTGGGCGTATAAACCATTTATCCAGATTCTCTTGTAGTTGTTTCTTCAGCTCTTCAAGATCTACAATAGCAATTCAATATGGATTCCTGTATATTGGTAAAGCCCCAGGTATAAGTTCAATTGAGAATTCAACATCTCTTCTAGGAGGAAGACCAGGAAGTTCCTCGGGAAATACTTCAGCGAATTCCCTCACAATAGGCATTTCTCCAAAGATGGTTTCTTCCTTGGACTCAATCATCTGAGCCAGATATGCGTGCTCATAAGGCAGTAATATCCAAGCTTGATATGGTGGAACTAAAAGAGATTCATCTTCCTCCCTACACTTGTAAATAATCGGGGGTCGATTCTTCATATGGAGAGTGATTTCCCTCTCTCAGCAATTTATGTTGGCTCTATATAAGGAAAGCCAATCCACGCCAAGAATTGCATCAAATTTCACAAGAGGGAGTATGACGAGGTTCGACAGGAAATTAAATCCATAGATTATAATAGGGGAGGAATTATATTCATGGGATTCAGGATTTCCCCATTTTCCATACTCACCGAAATCTTCACTTCCATGATTTGTGGTGGTGTTGGGATTTTTCTACTAAGCTTTCGAGATATAAAATAATTTGTAGAACCTGAATCAAAAAGTAAGTTTTCTATTAATGAATTAATAACTAGAGTACCTATCACCACTTCGTTGTCAGGGTCCACTTCAGCAGAAGTGATGGCAAAAGCTCTTCCTTGCTGCCTTGGAGGTTGTTGGTTTCCTCCGAAAACCCTTGTATTAGGGCACTGATTTGGAAAATGACCCGATTCTTTGCATTTGTAGCATTGAACAATGTGTTGAGGTTCGAACGGAGTGTTCCTCTCCTCTGTCGTAGCCGCGTGTCTTTCTTGCAGATATTTAACAGCTAGGTGCCCTTCTCTTCCACACGTGAATCATTTCCTTGTCCCCTTAAGGCAATTTCCAGGGTGCTTCTTTCCACACTTTTGGGAAGTGGGGTGCTATATCTTCTTAGTACCATTGGATTTATCCATCGGAACAATATCATTGAAGTCCACCTTACGCTTCTTATCCACATGATACCCCTGTGATTCTCCGATCTCCATTTCGACCTTGAGGGCACATCGGACAATTTCCTCATAGCCGTCGAAGTCACGTATTTCTAATTCTTTTTGTAGGCTAGGCTTAAACCCACCAAAGAAGCGGTCAACTTTGCATTCTGGGGTGATGAAAAATCTGGAAGCATATCATGCAAGCCTTGTGAAGTTTTCCTCGTATGTTCCAACAGATTCTTCATCTTTTTTCTTGAGGGAAAGGAAGTACCTTTCTATCTTAAGCCGGAGGGTGCGCGGAAAATATTTACCGAAAAACATCTTCCAGAAATCCTTCCATTCCAAGGCCTCTATCTCCTCCACATTCTTCATATTTTTGATCAACTTCCACCATTGATCAGCTTCACCCTCCATATGATAAGCCTCCAGGAGAACCTTCTCTTATTCAGAACATTGAAGGATGGAGAAGATCTTTTCAATGGATTTGATCCATTGTTTAGCAATCGTGGGATCAGATGATCCACTAAAAGTAGGAGGCCTTTGTCTCATGAAGCTCTCAATAGCGACTTTTTCTTTCTTAGGGGGGGTTGAACGTTCCTCTTGACCCGTGTTTCTATTCATAACTTGATTTAGCTGAGAGATAAACGTGACAATGTTCACGATTCCCACTCCCATGGGATTGGTCATGTCATTAGTACAGTCATAACACAGATCTTCACATCGGTTGTTAGACTGACTCCTCCTATTACCAGCCATTGGCTGGAATAAAAGGAATGTTAGGGGTAACACATAAAGGTTAATCCAAAGACAAAAGTTGATGACTTATAAATAAACTTTTATTTCCTTAACTCATGAGTCTATAGGCTTCAATCTAGGATTTTCATGATCTAATTTATAACATATATTCTTAGGGGAATTTTTTTAATTCCCTTAATAAGGGTTCATACTAATATTTTGAATTTATCAAAACATATCCCCCAGGTGTGTCTTAACCAATAGTACATCAAGGCTCATTGTCATGCACCAGCTTCCTTTTAAGTCTAGCTCAAGGCGGTGTTTTTAGGTTTTACCCCTAGGATACATCTGTGCTAGAGCCGCCTCTACCTGCTCGTTTCCAGACAGGGATGTATTTGTTTGATAAATAACTTACTCAGTACTTACCAAAACTTAGGGATTTTGTTATTATACTTAGTCTTGTCTCTAAGTCTTTACTAGGGTTTTCTAATCCTAATCCCAAAAATAACTAAACCTATCCTCTGATACCAACTATGAAAACCCTTCTTTTTATTACAACATAAACATGATTTATTACATAAAACATCACTTGATACAACAAAGAAGATCGTGAGTTTTAGTGTCTTTGGGGATTAGGATCATTTCATAAAAATATAAAAAATTAAATACAACATCTTTATTGAAAAATTCCTTTACATGACCACTACATTCCTTCGCACTTAGTCTTGCATGGGATAACCTGAGGACATGCATAAGAAAAGGATGAGCTATAAATCCTAGTAAGGGAATAAACGTGGAATAACATGAGGAGTAAAATACATGTTATACATTAGAAATATCAATAGATAAGAATAAAAACATGAACATAAAGGCATGATAATGCATGGTAATCATAACATGGAAATGTGGCAACAACACTTAGCATGGAATTAGCATGAGCCAAGGCTCATTGCACAAGGAGCATGAGTTAATCATCATTGCACATAAAGAATGAGTAAACCCTAGTTTCACTTGAATTAGCATGAGTAAAAACTCATTGCACATAACGTATCATGATAATATACTTTACCGAATGCATTGGAGCGCTATAAGGGTGCACCCTTCTTAAACATTTCATTTCATGCATAAGTTTGCCACATGGATCATAAAACATGGATTCATACAACATAATTATTTATTCCATGATAAAGTAATGTGGAATTAATACATGAAACATTATAATCAATAAGTAAATGTGCATAAAGGTGAATACCCTTGATAGAGAAATGGGCATGGTATTCACTACACAATGGCATTGGCTTAGAAAATCAGTGCGATTTCGGCAGCGTAACAGCATGACATAAGAATTAATAGAAATGGTTGATGAGAGATAAAGGGGTTCCTAATAATATTTACAAGTAATGGAAAGTAAGGAGGTAATGTGGATACATGTCCCAACAATTTTAATTGACTTTAGATTTATGATACAAAAGTATTGCTTGAATGTAAATGAGGAGAGAGAAGTTCCTTTCAGAATTTTGTTATAGTAACGGGTGTACATGGGAGGAATTTAATGAGAGAGAAAGGGGTATCCCATCATTCAAACATAAATACGGCAGTATGAGGGAGGTTCTAAACCATACCCCAACATTCATAATTTAAATTAAATGGGAAAAACAACTTAAAATGTGTTTGACAAAAATGAGAAAGGAAGAAAAAACCCTTACTTGGAAGTGTGCTTCCAAAGGCTAAAGAGATGCTTGAGAGAGGATTCTTGGGAGCTTGGGGCACCTTGGGAGGATTCTAGAGAGATTAGGGCAGAGGTTGAACGAACTCCAAAGGCTTTGAGTGAGGAGGAAGTGGGAGCTTGGGTGGGTGTATATAGGAATGGTGAGGGAATTCTTTATTATTTAGGTTTGGGACCACTTATATTAAATTAATCCAAACCACAAACCATACCATGGTTTTTTCCAATTGTTTTTGGAAAAGGGAAGAGGAAAAGAGTGTTTTATAAGGCCAAATTCCTAACTTCTTAAAATAATAGGGTTGCTTTTGTGGAGGTGAGTCACACTCCCATGGAAAATGATTTAAAAAGAAAAGATGTTTAATAAGTCATGAGGGGTCCATTAATGCTTTGAAAAGTTGGTAAAACAAACCCAAAATCACATTATTTTAATGGTAAAACATATATTGGCCGAACATAAAAAATATATTATTTTATAACATCACTATTGGTTCATTATGATGTCATAAATCACATTATATATTTAAACGGTATTTAATTTTTACCCAAAAATTTGAATGTCTCAGAAAATTATAAAAAATTCACGGTTGGATAATTTTGACGTCTTTATTCCAAAACTAAAATTTATTTTATCTAAATAATTTTCTAAATATGTTATTTTTCACTTTTAAAATAAAACCGACTTTTATCGAGAATTCACGGGTTTTGAAAAAATGGCTTTCAAACCTTAATAAAAATTATAATTGCATTCATACAATTATATGATCATTTATATAAAACAAAATTAATTTAATAATAATAATAATAATATTTTATTAAAATATTATTTTTTTCAAAAATCCCTTAATTTAATAAAATAGATTTCTTAATTAAATAATAACTAAAAACAACATTTGTACTTTAAAAACTATTTACAATGTATCCAAAATGACAAGGCGGTATATTTATTATTATATAAAAAAATAATATACATGAACATAGTACTAGTGATTTGTTACATAACCCCTTAAAACAACCGTATAAGACTTAAGGGTAAGGTGTGCGATGGTGACAGACTCTTGGGGTGGCTCGGATAACATCGCTTGAGTGGTAAATTCTATCAACTTCCACTTCTCCCGTAGACGGTCCCATTCGAGCTTGACATGATGAAGCTCAGCTTGGGCTTGGTCAAGAGCGAAGCCCAAGGATGCCACCTCTTTTCCGAGCTTCGAAAAATGGGTTTCGTATGGAGCAATTCTACTGAATGAGGCCATCGCTTCTTTTGTCTTATTAAATTTTGATTTTTAAGGCCCTATATTTATACTAATCATGTGATCACTATTCAACGGCTATATTAGCAATGGTCAAAATTATTAACATAAAACCAATGAAGTTGACATTTTAGATAAACATAAAGAGACATTTAATTAGATCAAGATAGATTTCCATTAATGAAACTTTGGGTCGTTACATTTAACTTAGCATGATATTACAAACACCCCTTTATTTCAAATTCACATGTTAAACACAATTAAAATTGGTTTAATAACATATACCTTTTAATTTATTATTCAAAAACCCAATTTTCATGATCAAGGGAGTGGAACACCCCATGGGAGGCCCTTGGTCTAGTCTACTCATCATTTAATGATACAATGGGATCTATCAAATGCTCACTAGATAAACTTGACACCAAATTTACAATTTTCTGTTAAGGAATTAAATTTTTATCATAACGGAACAAAATCACAACCACATACACATAAAATAAAACATAAAGACTATGGGAATCACTTATTGACCACCTACCTAAATATCATAGACAAAAACTCACATATACATGACCCTTGATTCAACACAAAATTAGCCTTAATACCCAGTCAAGGGATCTACTAGAAAATAAATATTTATGGATTTATAAGGAAATAAAATATTCAACCATGATTATTCCATAAAATATAATATATAGGATTTGTAGTCTTCCCTGAAATTCTGATTCACAACCACTGACACATAGAATAACATAAGATTAAAGGATAATCACCATTGAAGGAGGAGGGAGACAAAGGTTTCTATATCTTACTATTGGAGGTGGAAATTATTCCAAAACTGATAATAACGATTAAATCATAATGTGTAAAGTTGGATATTCCCAAAATTTTATTTGGTTCACGATCTAGCTGCCTGATAGGAATACATTTTGAGGTAATCATGTGACACCCTCAATTATAGAGGGTTCCAGGACACACATTTTTACTCGGCCACACACACTATTTTACCAACCATTTTATGGTAATGTTTCCTCCTCAGTCCAAGGGTGTTATTTTGTATAGTCTTTGGCTCATTGGCACACAGTTTCTACTAACTGTGTGCCAACCGTGCTCCCAGAATAGAAAGAACTTTTCCCCCACTTTTTCATGCCCAGAACCCCTGAAACACCCTTGAGACATATAATGATCTCAGTAAACATTCCATAACTATTTTAAAGGGTGTTAAAATAATAAAATAAAACAATAAAATACTTCATCTATATGAGGGTCACACAAAATGGGAATCTCTTTAGGGGAGTTTAAGGAGCTGAATAAGAAGGAGGAGGTGGTGGAGTGGAATTTTCTTGAAGATATGGAGAAGAAAGATCAAAAACCTGAAACTATCTTTCCAGGTATAAAAAAATATGGTACTAAAGATATGATATTTTCTTCCATCATATAACCCAATTCCTGAACTTTAAATTCTAAAAATTCAATTTTTCTTTTATACACATTCTCCATTTAAAAAGTATTATAATGCGCAAACAAATCTTTTCTTGATATGTCAACCGAGTATCCTCATACATGACCTGAGTGTTCAGGATATCTCAATGCAGTAAATAAAATATACATCTTACCCTCATATATGAAGGTACCTTGTCTACCCTTCTCATCAAGGGATTCCCATATAGATTATTTTAGTTAAATTAGTAGTGAATCACAATATGTAATGAATTGATTTAACTTAAATAACCTAAATAAATGAAATAAATTCTTTTTATCATATTAGAAACAACCCTTAAATCTTATGTATTATTTTTTCTATTTTTTCATAATTAGGCCCTCTTCCATTTTTCATGTCTAATTGGGGGGTAGAAGGGTCAACCATAGCATAGCCTGAAGACTCGGTTCATAGTATTGGAATCTTTTTAGCTGTCATTATTTCTTCTAATAACTTATACCCTCCATGATATAATGTAGAAGGGTGTAAATTTTAGATGAGACCTCCTAATGATATATCCTCATTTTTTGTAAATTACAAATAAAATGATCATTAATATGATAATTTGTTTTAAAAAGAACTACTAAAATCTATGATTTCACTTTCCCAAAAGACTTCACATAACCTACTAACAAAAATTCTTCTATATAACTATATCTACAAATGGATGTATATCTTAAGGATTTTGATTTTTTATATCCCCAAGAAGGAAATGTTATGTGAGGGGTGATTTAAAATCCATATATGTGGCACCCTGCCCCTCACCCTTAATCTTAAAAGGAGATGGATGTTATACTTGACTTAAGAGACATCTATAAGACACCAATGGATAGAAAAAAATTCCAAGGGATTAAGAGAACATTGGGGGATGATTATCCTAAAAGATCAAACAACCTAAAGAAATAAAATAATACAATAAATCCCAACAATATGATGCATGAATGATTAATCTCAAAACTAAAAAATAACAATTTAGAAAAGAATATTAGAGTGGAAAAATAAATAAAGTTCATGGATAACGCTCTAAATTAAAAGATATTGGAACAAAATTAGAATAATACCACACTTAGATACAAACACTCACCAACTCTAGCTTCAGTAACTAAACCATTATATCATGTATCATCCCCAAATAAGTAGAAATAATGAAGCTATCATATATCTTAGTAGATTGAATTTTCAAATACACCTAAATTCCCTAGAAGGGGTGAGTATTAAACTCAGTACGATTTCCCCAAATACTTCCCAAAACACTCCACTAGGATAATAATTGGTTAAATTTTTTATATAAAATACAGGTTAATCTAGTAAAAATATTATATAAAATCCCAAGGAACATTCCTGGAAAACAATAAATAAATATTTAAAAAATAATAATTGTATTCGACATAATTAGTCAAATTCCTCACCCATGCACAAAAATGATGCATGGAACCTTTGACCTCTATATACGAACAAGTGGTGTGTTATGATTATAAAAATACATCATTTGGTGAACCGATTTGATGGTAGTACTTCATACCACGATACGTCCATGTTTTTCATTAATTGGTGATGGTGCTTACAACTGTTACCCATCCTATATGAACATAAACTCACCAAAAAATCATATTCCAAGTTACCAATTTAAAAGAATTACTTAGAAAACTTTTATTAATCAGAACAAAAACTTTTCAAATCATATGAAAATGGGTTTCCATATCAATTAAAAAGTATATTTCCAAAAAAACACAAACATAGTTTAGAAGAGATAAAGGAAACAGGTTGGAGAATAGTATAGTGGGAAGGAATCCAAATACCTTGATTACATTTTCATAAAAGATATTATATGATACCATAGATCCACCTATTCCTATTTTTCCTTTATCAAAACCCAGGTAGATATGATCAAAACAAATAAAAACCCATATACTGGGTCCTATACATCGATCTTAGGTTCCAAAAAAACAAGGATATATAAGATTATGAAGGAGTAGAAGACCCTAAACATTGATACAATAAACATTCAAAGATCTATTAGTATCTGATTCTCAACGTAAAAGATCATTGAAAATGTCTTATTGGAAACCCAAAAGTAGAGAGGGAGAAAATAATGCCGAATGAGATATTATACACCCATGGTCGGGGTAAATCTTGATGGGCTCGAGACATTCATGACATCAATTATGAATTCATGTTCTGAAATCATCAATATTCCACTTATATTAATAATCACATCCCATTGATTATTTTATAAGGAAAAGCTATTTAATGATATGAATGTTTTTTATATCATGTATCTTCTCAGCTACACATAGAAAAACTATTCATTCTATGAAATAACTTCATGAAATATATCCTGCATTATTCACATCATGTAACACATTAAAATAGAGAATATGTTTTATACGCAGATTATAGGATTCATTCCCTTTAATCCACAAAATATATCTTGCTAAAATAAATTAAAATGACTTAAAACAGAAAAAAATCATGAAATTATAGAATACCTAAAATGGTGGTTCTACATTCTCCCCACTATTGGGTTTTATGTACTCAGGGGGTGGTAAAAGATAGGAAATATCTCCCATATAAACTTTTATCATTCCCATGTTTCATGTTGAACCTAACCATGCTTCCATAATACTCTCACCCTGGAAATATATCTCCCTCAAAGGGTATTTGTAAATATTTAATAAACCCATATCATTTCATGGATAAAACTATCATTCATATAAATAGTTATATGTACCCATGTGATCACATGTTGCGGATAAGCATGACACTTCTCTAGTTGAGAAACATTAATGGAATTATAAATAAATATGAATCTTAATAGTAACCCTAATGGATACATAATATTTAAAATTTATTCTTTTTCACTAAAATTTTCATTGATACCATGGTTCTTGATTTCCTTGTTTCCCCAAGAGTCAATGAATATGTTTCTGTAACACTTTCATAAAAACCTATTTACTTGCATCAAAATATGATGGTCGATGACAATTATCTACATATGAATTTTTCAACTTTGGTCCATATCCATCCACTTCAAGATCCCAAAATTTTCATATTATTCTCATGAACAATACTAAGAACAATATGGATTTATATTGTGCTTCCACCCAATAAAAAGAAGAATGAAATATCCAGGCATACAAAGCCTCAAATAGTGGAATATATACTGTTTCTTTATAACTATTTTTTTAGGATATTTCGTTCAAAGGAATATAATCTTCCCATGAACCCCCAATGTCAAAGAAACATTCTCTAAACATATATTATAATATTTTAATTGTGTGTCATGACTTCCCATCTAACTGTGGATGATATATTTTTCTCATGGTCAATTGACTTCCAAGAGCATGTTGTAACAATTTACAAAAACAAGAAGTCAAACATGAATATCTATCATATAAAATTAAAGATATTACTATATAAATTATAAATTATTCTTGAATATAGAACTCTTACAATTCGTCTACCATGTTTTATTCTCTTATAGGGATAAATTGTGCTAACTTATTCAATTGATCCCCTACTACTCATATAGCGTCATGTTTTTTTGATATTCTTAGTAGGCCTATAAAAAACCATCACAATTTTCTCCAAATTCAATAATGGTATAGACATAGTTTGCAATATACCATCCTGTATTTGATTTTCAACATTTACCCACTGATATGTCAAACATTTCATCACATAGTAAGAAACATTCATTTCAAACCAACCAACCAGAATATTGCATTCATACCAATGTAGATTCTTTAAAAACTAGGATTAATAGCCATTTTTGAATGGTGATATCTTGAAATAAGTTGATACTAACAAGAATGAGGAACTACTATTCGATTTAAAAAGTGTAACACATGCATTTCCTCTTCTATACAGTGATCAGAAGTCTCCCCATCATTTAGGTTTGACCTAATTATTATACAAATTGCATCTTCTATTTTTTCTTCTTTTAAAAAATTTTACCAATTCCATAACAACAATAACTAGAAATAAAATTTTATGGATAATCTAGACATTATAATAAAAATTCATATCAGCAGTTAGGATCAACAACATTCATTGTTCATGAGATTCAAAAACAACTTTACTATTCTATCAATGTCTTAATGAATATATTAAAAATTTTCATTTATTATCTGTGTATACCAAGTTAAAATAAAACACTTGAATGTAATAAATTAATATTAATTACCTCACATTCAAGTACCTATAAGAAAATATGTATTATCTACTCTTGTAGTATATGAAAAGTCTGAAATTATTTCTAAAGAGGTAACTCCTCCAATTCCTTAAGGCATGGGAAACCATATAAATTGTAGGTCATGCATAGGATAATTCCTCCCATGAAATTTCAACTACCTGTAATTGTAGT
Source organism: Viscum album (assembly GCA_963277665.1). NCBI lineage: Eukaryota > Viridiplantae > Streptophyta > Magnoliopsida > Santalales > Viscaceae > Viscum > Viscum album. The sequence goes on along the minus strand of OY728148.1, from coordinate 401,600,854 downwards.
CCACAACATGGTATCCCTATATGAGATCCCAAACAAGATGAGATATAGGTGGATCATGATATACTACATAGTTGTTACCTAGTACTGGAAAGATTATGATAGGTGCATAGGTGATATTAGTTTTAAGTTCTGAAAATTATTTCTGACATTAATTATTACAAAATGAATGGAACTCATTTCATTATTAGATAAATCATGGGACAAGAATTTTTTGAAAAATACCGAACAATGTAGAAATACTATCATGATAAACCTAAAAAATTGCATACATCAAAAAGAATTTTTGGTGTATTCAAAAACACTATCACTTTTATCTTCCTATGTTCAATTAATATTATTTATTCACAAATTAACTACCAGATGAAATGTAATTCTTTATTATGTAATTCTAACTTTAAAAAATTAACATATACATGATTTTCCCACATTAAACTCAATAAATTTTTGAAGTGCTCATAATGGTCATTATTATTTAGAGTATACCATAATATCCTAAAAAATATGACCACAACAGAGTAAATATACCTATTAAAGATACCATTCATCAAATTCTTAAAAACTGATGGTGCATTCTCCAATCCAAAATTCATGATGAAATATTCATAATGTCCATAGTGGATATGAAATGATTTTTTTCTATATATCCTCTCTTTTGACTCTAAGATGATGATATCCTAAGTATATATCAATTTTAAAGAACCACTTTGATAACATTAATAGTTCAGATATATTATCTATTTGTGGAATCAGATACATATTTTTATTCAATAAATTTTTCTATTATGATAATCAATACATAAGTGGAGTGTACCATCTCTATTCATTATGAATAAAAGTACTGTAGGTAATATAAATGTACTATGTCCGATAAATCCTTTACATTCCAACTCTTATAGATAAAATTTTAACTCCCAATGATATGCTGGAGATATTATATAAGATGTTAAAGAATTAGTTATTATTCATGGAAGTAGGTCAATTATGAATTTGATTTCCATTTTAGGTGCTAACCTAGAGAAATCATTTAAAAAAATCTAGAAATTTATCCACTAGTTCAAGTAGAGTCACATTCCAGGTTTCAATGGATTTTATTATGTTTATTGTTTCTGAATAGATAGTGATGATTCCATGAACTATCACTAAATGTCCCACACATTATTTATTTATATCTCAATCCCCTTAGAAAGGTGATGACTCCAACAATGAATGTAAATGTTACATGATGCACGTAGAAAGGGATATGGAATTTAAATACCAACAGCTAATCTATACCATATATTAAATAAAAAACATCCAACTCTATGATCGTAAAATCCAAGAGAAACCACAATATATCAATGGTAATGGAATATGTTGAGCATTTCAAACCTCTTCACTCTTGCTATATGAGGGTTGACTTGATGATCACGAAATGGAACATCATTTCTATGAGAAATACCAATTATTTATCCTTAAAATAAGGATTGAACAAATATGATGAACTAGTATCAATCAAGACATGCATAAGAGTGGAGTTTAGAAGACTGGTAATCACACCATAGAGGGGTATGATTTCTCTCCTGCAATAGCCTATTTTTATGCACATGAATTTCACTCATTTATCATAGTATAACTCTTACATCACTTCTTAGCTGTCGACTGAGCGACTAAAATGTTCATGGAATCATATAGGCTCACCTATGTATGTTTATGAAAAATCTTTTGATGGGACTATTCCATAAAAAAATTCTAATCCTAAGGATGAGTCGATCATGTTCCACCTGATGATCTTAAATGTTTTCTACAATACTTCTTGATATTCCTTGTTTTCCAGAATGATGGAAATTCCATGATGGTGAAGTACATTATTTCATTCCATGTGTTAATTAACCACATTAAAAACAATTTTTTTCGTATTGATTCTTACAAGAAAATTAACTGATAATGTAGTCTGAGTCAGAGGTATGCTACAAACAAGAGGTTATAAATCCCTCTATATCATATTTCTTGAATTATAGTTTAAAAATATCCCTATGGGAATAAATATAATACCTCCCGTAGTATTCCCAACAAGATCCCCTTCTTCCATAATTTCCCTATTTACCATCTCTGTATAACAATTAATATAGAAAACAACTATCTTGGATCAAATCTTCGGTCACAATATTGTGTCAAAGATACACAGCTTCAAGGATGCACTAGAATCTGCATTTGGGTGAAATGAAATATTTTCATAAACATATTTACAAACCCTATACCATATAGGTTTTCTTACTTAAATATAATGAAGTCCATTGTTTTTTATATTTGAAATGTCTAAAAAAATAATTATTTATTAAAAAATTTCCCAAATCATCTAACATAATTCTTTGTTCATCTATAGCATGGATAGTTAAATCCCACCATGGGAATGCAATATTATCTAGTATATTTTTTTCTAACATAAAATTTATTTATGCCAGTTAACTAAGAAAATAAGAGGATTATATTCATTCTATTTAGAAAACCCTATAGTTTTTAATTTTCATAATTGTATGAAAATGAATTTTATATAAGGTATAAAACCTTCTTATTTTCAATTTAATTCTTAATAATTGAACAAATATGAATACCTAGTGGCTTCACAATGGAAATTGGGGTGTATGGGGATTGTTTGGGGCTAGAATACTATGATTTTGGAGGAGACAACTAAGTCATATGGTCAGCATAAATTTGGCTTCCTAGGATGCATAGTCTAGCTTAATTGGGATGGGGTAGTCTTTTGCATTGTCCAAAGACATATGGTTTGATAAAACCATGAAAATGGGTTTTATGTTCGTTAGTTTGTTGTAGAGTTTTTAACATAGGGAAAATACACTGTTGGCCATGGTTGGTTTAATCATACCCCTTAACCAGGCATGGGAGATATTGAGGTGGAGATGGGGTCACGGTTAGTCAATGGCTTGGATAAATATGTGACTAAACCATAATACCCAATATTTATAGGGGAACTGACTATTTTCTCCCAATTATTTTATGATTTGAATCCATCTCCTCTTATTTTTTCTTCATTAGGGACCACCTATAAGAACCCAGATCTTCATTTAGGTATGGATCTTGATGTCAATTTGTTTTTTTAGGAAAAAGGTAATAATGAGATTTTTTGGATTACACATCATTTACCCTCATGTACACGTCGTGTACTCTGGAACCAAGTCCAGGTCGTGTCTGGTTGTGTCATGGTTGGGTACAAAACTGTGTGAAAACGTGGATGGGCCTCTTAGGGTGGGAAAAAGAAAATTTATATACACTCCATGTATCCTTAAAGAACATGCCATGTATTTTTATCTTTATTTGATTAATCAGATCAGGGTCGCATCTCCTTCACATAAAGATCTTCTTTTTCCTTCACCTCATCTAGGAGTGACTGAAATAAATGATTCTTCTCTGAGCCCTTGACCCTCCATTCTTGCTCCTAATCAAACTATGTAAGTTGCATTAGAATCACCTCGGTGAGTTATTTCTCATTCTAGAGCCTCATAACTTGATTATTTATATTTCATGAGATACCCTTGGTTTAATGTTTTAGATATTTTTTTTATATCTATGGCATTCTAGGTCAATTCAAAGGCTGAGGTTCAACTATATCGATCATACAGCATTAAGGTAGGTGGTTTGAGCCTTTCTGTAGTTTGCCTTTGAATTATATGTGAATGTTTCCCAATACCCTAGTTTGGGGTATTGTGCATTTTGGGAAATTAACCCTATTTATTCATGCTATGATTTATTTTCTTGAGTAAGGATATTGGACTATGAATAGGGCTTATATTCCATGTTATGGATTTTTTATCCCATGTTTGATGGTTTTGGCCGTTGGGTCCAGAACTAACTGTTAGGCTACTTTGTTTTCCATTCCTAGTATCATTAGGATTGGATGATATTATCTAATATGTTGTGATATGATATGTATTATTTTAGCCAAGTTTTATATTGAGATTTACTTTGGCTGTTGGATATCATTTGTGCATGATTACTTCACACAGGGCTGTGGGAACTTGGTGTAGTTATACCATAGGGGGAATGGATAGTGAGGGCATCCCCAGAGTTTTGGTTAATCTTTACACATTCTGATACCATATGGGGGATGGATTTGAGTTATCCCCCAGAGTGTCTATTGTTCCACATTTGAGACCATAGGGGGAATTGGACATTGAGTGCTTTCCTAGAGTTTCTATAGATTACTGATAAAATACCACATGGGTAATTAACAGTGAGTGCTTCCTCAAAGATTCTTTGTAAAGCTAAACCAAAGGGGTCAGACTGTGAGAACATCCTAGAGGGTTTCTTGATTTTTTTTTGGTTTTTTATTTAATAAATGTAAAAGAATGTAGTTGAAACTGTATGATTGTTGAATTTTATATACTTATTTTTTTATTTCTTAATTTTTATTATTTCCTTCTATATATATTCACTGACAGTTAGGCACAGATCTTTTGGTGGTTGCCTACTTGGATTCATCTCACACCCTGTTTGGATCTCGATTTTGGGCCAAAAATTATTATATTATTGCAGGTATAAATAAGGGAAAGCTTCCTTCTACTTCATGTACTTGATTTCTATAGAGATGGAGAGCATGGGACCAAACTGAGGCTTGCGATGCTGCTTGAGTTATTTACTTGTGTTATTGTACATTGGTTTAGTACTATTTTCTATCATTGCGACTTGTTTTGGATAATTTCCTAGACTTATATTAAATGAATCATTTATATATGTTCTCTAGTTTTTTATCTACTTGTATTATTTGGCTATTTACTATTTCATTTCATTATTACTTCTTTCCCTACTATTATACATTTGTTTCCTCTATGTTACTATACCAATGAGGGCATAGTTTCCCCACAATCACACCCAAGGAATCATTTCTAGTTGGAAGCCTCTAGCATTCGGGTAAATGTGCTTGAGGCCATGTGACCAGATGGGGATGGGGCATCTCTTGGTGACACCTGAAACTAGGACATTATAAAGTGTTATTAGATGATTATATTCTTATTAAATTATTGTTTGGAGCCTATAGCCAGGGATAGGAAGAAATAAGTAGTTGGTAATAAGCTGTTCCCTGGAGTAGCTAACCCTTGTATAGGGAAACGATAATTTACCTCTATTATTAAAATTTTTCTAGTTTTTCAATTATTATAATTGATTTGATTTCACTATTGGGTGATTCACATGTTTTATGTTGTAATTGTTGATATCATTGAGGATATATTTCTATTACATCCCAATGAGATGAAGTTATTCCATCTCATGCATCATATAGGCACTTACTAGAGATCACATGTCATGCATTCTTGCTACGCCATTTAGGGTGGATTAGTAATTTCATGATATTGTGATAAATGTTGTGAAAGATATGCATGATTTTTTGATAGATTCCTTGATATAATACCTTCTATTTGATAGGGGTTTGGATTGTGTAATGTTTCATTTTAATGAATGCCAATCTTTGGTCCCTAAGGTGTTATGGGCCCTCATGGATCAGAATTTGGTGGATCATGTGTTTTATTGTACTGTTATACTATGATATACATGAATATGATTCAAAACATTTATTATTAGGGAGTATTCCCCCCCCCCACGAATTTAAATTTGGTAGTTAAATGTTATTTTTTGTGTTCTTATGGGTTCTAGAGAATTTTCCGAGGCTTACTTTTTGGAAAAACCTAGAATACATGGTGTGCATTGATGAACACATGCCATGTATCCTTTTGTTAAGGTTTTCTTAAGTACATGCATTGTACTTTTAGTACACGTCTTAGAGTTCATGACAGTGTGACTGACTGTGTGGGAAGAGACAATGGGTTGGGAAACCTTTGGTGGAACACGCTGTGTTTCGGACATACACGTTGTGTATTAGAGATCGTGTTTTCGACTGTGTGACTAACTACAGGGGTTGGTGAAATCTTTCTAGTAAACACAGAGTCTAGCATAAACACATTGTGTAGATTCAACCGTGTCTTTGACTGTGTGACTAATGAATTGGGTGGTTGAACTTAAGTTGTACATGTCGTGTTTAGGCTGAACATGCCAGGTAGTTTTGTTCTAGGAGAACCATGTGGTTTATCCATGTAGGAGAACTCGAGCAGGGGAAAAATATTCAAGTACACGCCATGTCCTTGGGAGGAACATGTCCTGTGTAGGGGTGTTACACGACCTGTTTTGGTAGAGGTACACACCCATGTAAAGGCTTCAGGGAACACGTTGTTTGGGGGTTATACATTTCATGTATCCCTATTTTGAAAAACATGATCATTTTTTATCCAGTTACTTTCCTTGAAATTTTATGTTTTATTTCCTGATAATCTTGAACTGAGGTGTGCACTTGACCTTACAGAGTCATGCCACCACAATGTCCTCTAGTTGTTCTCCAGATATATGACAACGATCAGACACTGGACATGGAAAATCAGAGACTATCAGTAACATCCTCTCACTTCTCAAGGGATGGAGGAAATCAAACTGCACTATAATGGTTAGAAACCATACTATTTATATTCAAAGATCTGGAAATGCCTCCATAAAGGAGGGTGAAGCTCACTACTGACATGCTTCTGGATTCAGCCAAGAGATGGTGGGATGTGATTTCCCAGGCGGGACGCTAGAAGGTAATGGTGTGGGATGAGTTTCAGCGTACCTTCTATGACTACTTCTTCCCAGAGACTTTGAGAGTCAATGGAACCTGAGATTTCATGAGTCTGGAATAAGGTACTCTCTCTGTCATGGGGTGCTATGCTCGCATCATAGAGCTGCATCACTTCACACCCATTCCCGGGGGTGATGAATTATTTTTGGAAAAGAAGTGTGAGGATGGTCTCTAACATGACATCCAATCTTATGTGAACATATTCGGGTTTAATTCCATCACCTCCATAGTCAAAAAGTCGTTGATCATGGAGCACCACCTGAGGGGTTCTAGAGCTACAAGCTAGGGTGGCCCGACATCCGGAGTTGGTACCCCTCTGAATGATAGCAGGAAGTGTCGTAGGGAGTCTACAAGTGGAGATCCAAGTAGGTGAGATACTTCTTCTGGTAGCCAGGTGGTGTGCTACTAGTGCGGGAAGAGTTGGAATATGAGCCCACATTTTCCAAGAGTCCTAGTTGAGTGCAGATCTTACAGAAATATGTGTCATATTCAGCATTTATGTCAGGTTTTCTAACCAAGATCAGGTTCTATATTTCTACTATGACTCCACATTCAGGAGCATGACAATCATTTTTTCCTCAGTTAGGGAACTAGATTTACCTAGGTTGTTTGGGATGAGGTGGAAGACATGCCCACAATTTTTAGACACGAGGTTTTTGATAGCTGCAGGGTGGATCAACTTAGGGATCTGAGTCATCTTTACATGGTCGCGGTGTATGTAACACCCCATGCTTCCACGGTACGTTTCCCTTTGAATAATGCAATGGCGTGCATTGTATGCAACTTCGATATTCTAACACACCACAACCAATCAAACTAGCCGTTATAAATAGTAATACCTACATTTTAAAATTTTATAAATTCTATCTCTCAAAACGGACTTCATTTTCGCATTCATAATATCGAAATTATCCTAGGGTGAAATTTTGGTACTTTTCGGATAACTTTCATATTTTTATGAATAGTGAAAATTACTAAATTTTAATTAAAAAAAACTTTTTTAATCAAAATAATTAATATTGATAAATTATGAATTTGAGTGATTTAAAGTATATTTGGAATATATTTTTACCATTTAATTAAATGTTTTTCACTGGACATAATTTCACAATTAAACCAGACATAAACAAGTGCCAATCTTTTGATAGTTATTATCTCTAAAAACACGTTGTTTGTTTTAACAACGGGAATTAATTTAAAATTAATTTCTGCCACTTCTGTGTTTTGAATTTAGAAAAATTGATTCCATATTTGGAATCAGGATGTTCAAATTTTGAAAATATATAACTTTTATTTTTAGACATTTTGAATAATTACTTCGGTAAATATTTTATTTACCATGGTTAAATGGTAAATCTAGTAAATAAGGGTTAAAGAATAATATTATAATAATACTAAATTACCCTAAAACGTGTCTTAACCCTATTTTTTGATACATGGCCGACCATGGGCATCTTTTGGTCGATTTTGTGACCTCATGGATCTACTTGTAAGTTATAGGGACACTTTATTTTATTTATGTTAAAATTAATACAAAAATGACACAAGCATATATCTTTTAGAAAAACAATTGTTACATAGGGTTATATATGTTGAATTTTAGACTATAAATATTCATTAGAAAGATAAAAATATTTCATACATAATGATATTTTATTTATAATTTTTAGACATTAAATAATTTAATTTAATTATGACACAATGATGATGCAGTAATTACCATAATAGTGAAAAAATAAAATAATTGATATTATAAATACCAAAATAAATATAATTTCAGACTTTTTATGAATTAAACTAATTTTATAGGTTAATATGACATGTTAGGATTGATTTAATTAACCTTTTTATAAGTAATAATTCTATTATGATTTTTTAAAAAATCAATTATTGAATTGTGTCAAAATTGACATAAAATAACTTTTAAAAAAAATATTATATTATTAATTGATATTAAATTCTTAAAAATATAAGGTTCGGCCAAGAGACTTATATCATGATATTTGTATCATTAATGGACCACTTGGGGGTCTCTTGGATGTATATAGTAGGTTTATTAACTATATAATATAAAAATACAAAGTGACGTGGTAAATGTCAAACTAATTAACTAAGATGTAAAACTAAAAGATAAGGTTAATATAATGACCCAAACCTGTCTAAATTCTATTGGTTGAATGGATTTCGACCTATCCCCACCTTAAAATTTAAATAATCAACTTTGGAGCCATTATAAAACGAATATAAATTTATTATAAATTAATATTTCTAGCATTTCTAAAGGTTCCCCTCACCCCTCTTATAAAAGGGCACTCCTCCTTCTCATTTCTTCACACCTTCAAAGCCTTTTGGTTCGGACAAACCCTGCCCAAATAATCTCTAAACTTCCCTCAATACAACCTAGAGGCCTTATTTTGATCATAAATCCATTTTAAGGATCCCTTTTGATCAAATCAAAAGGAAGAACCCGAACAGGAGGTAATGTTTTCACCACCCCTTTTCAAGTTCCTTTCTTCTTCCACTTCTTCTTTCTTTGTTATTACCATTCTAAAATAATAACTCCAGTATGTTATATATACTGTGATGTTATTATAAATATGGTACAACAATATTCAGTATTCTATCCACCCTTTGAATAAGATGTCACCATAAGTGTGTACGTACGACTTACCGTCTCCACGTCGTGGTGTAATTGTTACTCAATATATTATTATTTGGATGGGCATAATAATGATGTATAATTCATGTAAACAATAAATATAACATGATAATTATTCTGTATATATAATATACCATCCACATATATTTTATTTTAATATCAAAAGAATGATATTGTCGCTCGTGCGTACGTACGGACTACCGTCTCCACGAACGCGATGAGATTCATTCTCCATTATATCCATTCAAGTATAATTATCATTTGATGATTTAAAAATAATTTTTAAGAACATGAAATAATTCTGGATATGAATAAGATACAACCTATCCATGAAAAACATGGCTTACGTAACAAAATATATAAAAGAAAACGATTAAGTTAACACCTGAAACGACGATAATTCTAAGATACTATTAACAACGCAATGTTAAAAGATCATATATGATATCATATTAATGTATATGATTCATTAATAATTTAATAACAATTATTTCAACATTATACAGGAGTTTAACCTACCCCCAACCAAGGAAACATACAAGGTAAGGGGTTTCTTATCTCACTTTTAATTCCGTGAGAATTCCATTGTTCGCCACTTATTTATTGCATGTGGTGTGTGTACTTCCCATGATTGTATTCATTGTGTAATATAATTTAATTTATGGATATTTACATCATCATGGTATGATACTTCTTTCATGGGTGTATGTTTCGTAAGTTACCTAATCGATAAGGGAATTTGAAATTTTAATTTCCACTAATTTGGCTTTACGCATATTTCATTGATTATATTGCTCCAAGATTATGTGTGTTATAACTATTCATTTGATTATGTCATAATTTACACTCCCCTTCCTGTGGATATACTTTTGATACACATAATCACTCCATTGATAATTTCTCAAGTCATCGATATGAATTTGATAAGAGTAATTTTAACTCATTCTTCATTTGTTGAGTTAAACATCCAATTCATTGGTGTTGTTTTTACAAGATTATGTGTGAATGTCCTTTGATTGTTTTACACTAGATATCCAATAATATTTAGTGTATTTATATTTGTCACACATAACTATGTCGTTGATTTATCATTAACCTAAGGATACGGCCTTTATGATAGATTTCATCTCAATTTACATTCCATTGATACTTTTTTGTTGTTATACACCAAATCACTTTTATGTGGTGTATATAATGTACTTTGACATAGTATATCATGAAATCCTTTATTCTCCTGATATTAAAATGTTTTTATTACCTCAATGATTTTTATTCAAGTGTCCCTCTTTTGGTTAGAAACTCTAACTAAAATACCATTTTTAAATGTTTTAAAGACTTATTCTTCTAAATCTTTCTCATTAATGTCCATGTTTTAAAAAATGGTTTTATGGATTTATTTATATGGACATTAAAGTTTTAAAATTAAAACTCCTTTTAAAAATTTTTAAGTGGTATGGGACACTTTGATACAAAAATCTATTTTTAAATAGCTTCTTGACAAATAGTGTGACTTTTAAATGATTTCAAGAAAAAGGGGGATATTTATCTCAAATAGTTTTGATGATTATTTTCAACTATGTCAACATCCATCATTATTCTTTATTTAGGTTAATGTGATACAATAAAATCTTCCATATTGTATCTAATGAGTTATGTTTGACTGTGGATGTGCTATTTTTATACCATTCATGTTTTGTGGTTAAAGTATTGACATTTCGTATACTAGTTTTAATACGGATGTTTATGTTATGTTTAAACCTGTTCATATGAGGAATTCATTGGACTTAATAAGTGATGGGTGGAGCTCGGTATAGCTCCTCGATGCATCGGTAGGTCTCATGAGACAAATTAGTGTCTTGGAACAAGGCCTTGGGAAAATATTATTTGTAGTCTTAGCACGAGGCCTTGGCTATGTGGTTATGATAGTCTAGCATTATGCATTCCATCATTATGAAAGTGGTTATTGATATTGCATGTGATTATTATATTAGTAGAATGTCCATGTTAATAAGTAAATGGCATTATTTCATTTTATTTTTGCCATACTATGTAGAAAGTTCAAGTTTAAAAGGCTTTTTTTAATTATAAATTGCCTTGAGTGTTTATGCTTATCTATGAAAGCTTCTGCTATAATGTTATCCTTACTGAGCATCTGAGCTCACCCCATTCAATGATTTATTTTTCTCAGGATTATGAAGAAGTTATTTATGAAAGACCTGCAGGGATAGTATGAGGGGATATGAAGACAATATGTTTTTTATGATTTAATGTAAAACTTTATGATTGTATCTAGTATTTTTAAGGCTACTAAACTAGTCAGTATTTAGAGACTTGATCTTTCTTGTGATCATGAAAATGTTATGTAATAATGCACCGAATCTGGGTAACTGGGGTCGGGGCATTTGAGTTGGTATCATAGAAAGTTTAGTACAAACCTTGGAAGCTAGATTAGATAAACTCTGATTAGAGCATGTAGACCTAAGATGAACTTTGAGGATTAGTATAGATGAACTTCCTAAAATTTTGGTATTGTATAGATTTTGTGAGTTTTCCAAGAAATACATCCCTGTCTGGATACAAGCAGGTAGAGGCTGCTCTGGAACAGATGTACCTAGGGGTAAAACCCGAAAACAGCGCTTTGAGCTAGACTCGAATGGGAACTGGTGCACGATAATGAGCCTTGCTGCATTCTTGGTTACGACACTCCCGGGGGATATGCTTAGGATAATTTAAATTTTATTTACTAACCAATTTGAAGTATTAAATAAATAAGATTAGAGTAAATGACCTTGGTTAATCCTAATGTGTTTCAAATTGAGAATATGGTGACATGTTAATCTCTAAATGATTTTATGACTACTGTTACTCACACAATGCTTTCTGGTTTTAGTCAATTGATGGATTCCAATGAAGTCATAGTGACTTTGAGAATGATGTACAAGGTGGGAACGGTGGTGGAAATGAGCAACAAAATGAAATGTTGATAGGCGTAAAAGATATCGTCTTAATTCCAAATCAATTTTCCAAAAATAGGATCAATAATATATATATTAACCAATTCCCGGACTCAAAAAAGAAGAGAAAGGTGATGAATTATTAGAGCTCCAGTAGTGGATACCATGGAGAAAGGAATCCTCAATTTCCATCATGCAGGAAATGTGGAAGAAGACACCCAGGAAAGTGTCTCAATGGGACAAAGAAATGCTTTACATGCGGGAATGAAGGACATAAAGTGAAGAATTTCCAAAGAAAAATGAAGAGTACTATGGAAGTAGATAAAAATGGTCCCAATAGTCCATTTACAGTCATTTTCCGTAATGTTGGGGACCTTCCCTTTACCTGAGTGAATGCCCTATTCTATAAGATATTTTCTTCGTCAAAGAAGAAGCTATGTGGAGATAAATGGTTGGATAAATGTTTAAAAAGTATTAGCACTCCTTGTTGATGGTTTTACTTTGGAATAATTTTCTGTTGTATTTTTAACCCCATAGTTTTCCATGTGAGAATGATATTTGAGGAAGAATTATCTCTTCTCTTGTGGATATAGATATAAATAACCATTTGGTTTTATATGATCATTGGGGTTTGAGAGAATTATAATTTATTATAATATGGGAGAAAATGAAAGGTATGAAATAACATTTTTGGTTAAATTATGTTATGGTATTTTGAGTAATTTATCTAATTTGGTAATATTATAAAATATAGTTTTTGAAAAAGGACAACACCTAGACCGTGTGAAAACCCGTCATGTCGGAAAAAGCTGTGGGAATCAAACCCACAACCAAAGTGTGATTGGGATTTATCGCCTACCACTGGCCTACGTGAAGTCCCTGGATAGTGTGACTAATTGTTTTTAGTTAAATGATTTTATTGATCAAAAATAAGTTGAGTTGGGTTATTATGTCTTATTAAATGAATACCCTTGGTATAGGAAAATGATTTGGTGATTAAGTGATAGATGTTACTTTGGAAGTTGTTCTCTTTGTTGTGAACACTATATGCCCAAGGAAAATAGAATAGTATGGGATTTCATTTGAGGAGTAATGGTGGATTTTTATCTATGTTTTTATTATGGATTTATAGTGATTTGGTTTGTTTATGGAAATGATTAGGTTAATTACTTTTAAGTATGTGACTTTAAGAGTAATTAATGTCATTTGAAGATACAATTTAATGTGTAAGACTAAATTCTTAATAAGTTTTGGTTTTCAATATTAATTTTTATTATATTGAAGGATTTTAAGGACATTTGATTATTGAATGGTATTTATTTAACTTTGGGGTATTGTTGGTTTAATTTTGGAAATTAAGATTAGTGTTTATTTCTCTCAAGGAACATCCTTTTGGGGGATAATAAGATACTATACTAACCATTTTGGTTTTGATTAATCTCTAAAGACAATGTAAATATATAGTTCATCCTGCATGGATCATGTGATTCTATAGAAGTTTATTCTAGCTCTTCCAGTGTGACCAAGTCTTCTTCAATACTCATCGTTTAAAAAAAGAGTTAGTGGTAGAAATTTTTTAAAGAATGAAACTCTACTTAAAATGTAAGTATATATCTTTATATTCGTAGTCAATATCATAAATTAATTCCTCATCCTTATGTAATGTAACTTAAAACAAAAAAATGTTATCTGTTTACTTTCCTACTAGGAGACTAATGGCCGTTTGTCCCAACACAAGTTTGTGGTTTTCTTATTGTTCACTTTCTCATGATCATGATTTCTATCCCTCTACATCAGAACTTGACACTTAGTTTATCATCCATATCCATGTTTTCCTACATGGAATCCGAGTATGAGTTACCTTGGTTGACCTTTATACCTCTCTTTCTTTCTTTTAAAGTGATAGTTTTATTGACTCTTTTTCCGATGTGGGACTTTCCATTATATTCCCAAGCACAATTTTAAAAATTGTGAGGATTCAATTTATTGAAGTAGGGGATAATGTAACACACCATGCTTCCACGGTACGTTTCCCTTTGAATAATACAATGGCGTGCATTGTACGCAACTTCGAGATTCTAACACACCACAACCAATCAAACTAGCTGTTATGAATAGTAATACCTACTTTTTGAAATTTTATAAATTCTATCTCTCAAAATTGACTTAATTTTTGGATTCATAATATCGAAATTAGCCTAGGGTGAAATTTTTGTACTTTTCGGATAACTTTCATATTTTGATGAATAGTGAAAATTACTAAATTTTAATTAAAAACAACTTTTTTAATCAAAATAATTAATATTGATAAATTATGAATTTGAGTGGTTTTAAAGTATATTTAGAATATATTTTTACAATTTAATTCAATGTTTGTCATTGGACATAATTTTACAATTAAACCAGACATAAACATGTGCCAATCTTTTGATAGTTATTATCTCTTAAAAACACGCTTTTTGTTTTAACAACGGGAATTAATTTTAAATTAATTTCTTCCAATTATGTGTTTTGAATTTGGAAAAATTTATTCCATATTTGGACTCAGGATGTTCAAATTGTGTAAATATATAACTTTTATTTTTATACATTTTGAATAATTACTTCGGTAAATATTTTATTTATCATGGTTAAAGGGTAAATCCGATAAATAAGGGTTAAAAAATAATATTATAATAGTAATAAATTACCCTAAAACGTGTCTTAACCCTATTGGTTGATACATGGAAGACCATGGTCATCTTTGGGTCGATTGTGGGACCCCATGGATCCACTTTTAAGTGATAGGTACACTTTATTTTAATTAAGTTAAAATGAATACAAAAATGACACAAGCATTTATCTTTTAGAAAAACAATTGTTACATAGGTTTATATATGTTGGATTTTAGACTATAAATATTAATTATAAATATAAAATCCTTTCCTACATAATTATATTTTATTTATAATTTTTAGACATTAAATAATTTAGTTTATTTATGACACAATGATGATCTAGTAATTACCATAATAGTAAAAAATTAAAATAATTGATATTATAAATACCCAAATAAATATATTTTCAGACTTTTTATGAATTTAACTAATATTATAGGTTAATATTAAATTTTAGGATTGATTTAATTAACATGTTTTGTTGTAATAATTCTGTTATTAGTTTTACAAAAATCAATTATTGAATAGTGTCAAAATTGACATAAAAGAAGTTTTAAAACAAATATTATATTATTTATTGATATTAAATTCCTAAAAATCTAATGATCTGCCAAGAGACTTATATAATGATAGGTGTATCATTAATGGACCACTTGGGGGTCTCTTGGATGTATATAGTAAGTTTATTAACTATATAATATAAAAATACAAAGTGACATGGTAAATGTCAAACTAATTAACTAAGAGTTAAAACTAAAATATAAGGTTAATACAATGACCCAAACCTATCTAAATTCAATTGGTTGAATGGATTTAGACCTATGCCTATCTTAATGTTTAAATAATAATCTTTGGAGCCATTAGAAACCGAATATGAATTTATTATAAATTAATATTTCTAGCTTTTCCAAAGGTTCCCCTCACCACTCTTATAAAAGGGAACTCCTACTTATCATTTCTTCACACCATAAAAGCCTTTTGGTTCGTCCAAACCTTGACTAAATACTCTCTCAACTTCCCTCTCTACAACCTATATTCCTTAGTTTGATCATAAAGCCATCTTAAGGAGCCCTTTTTATCAAATTAATAGGAAGAACCCGAAGAGGAGGTAATGTTTTCACCACCCCTTTTCTAGTTCCTTTCTTCTTCCACTTATTCTTTATTTGTTATTACCATTCTAAAATAATAACTCTAGTATATTATATATACTGTGATGTTATTATAAATATGGTACAACCATATTCAGTATTCTATTCACCCTTTGAAAAACATGTCACCATACGTGCGTACGTACGTCTTACCGTCTCCACGTCGTGGTGTAATTGTTATTCAATATATTATTATTTGGATGGGAATCATAATGATGTATAATTAATTTAAACAATAAATATAACATGATAATTATTCTGTATATTTAATATACCATCCATGTATATATTATTTTAATATCAAAAGAATGATATTGTCGCTCGTGCGTACGTACGGACTACCGTCTCCACGAACGCGATGAGATTCATTCTCCATCATATCCATTCAAGTATAATTATCATTTGATGAATTAAAAATAATTTTTAAGAACTTGATATAATTATGGATATGAATAAGATAAAACCTATCCATGAAAAACATGGCTTACGTAATAAAACATATAAAAGAAAACGAGTAAGTTAACACCTGAAACAACGATAATTCTAAGATATTATTAAGAAAGCAATGTTAAAAGATCATATATGATATTATATTAATGTATATGATTCATGAATAATTTAATAACAATTATTTCAAGATTATACAGTAGTTTAACCTACCCCCAACCAAGGAAAAATACAAGGTAAGGGGTTTCTTATCCCACTTTTAATTCCGTGAGAATTCCATTGTTCACCAATTATTTATTGCATATGGTGTGTGTACTGCCCATCATTGTATTCATTGTGTAATATACTTTAATTTATGGATATTTACATCATCATGGTATGATCCTTCTTTCATGGGTGTATGTTTCGTAAGTTACCTTATCGATAAGGGAATTTGAAATTTCAATTTCCACTCATTTGGCTTTACGCATATTTCATTGATTATATTACTCTAAGATTATGTGTGGAAACACTATTCATTTGATTATGTCATAATTTCCACTCCCCTTCCTGTGTATATACTTTTGATACACATAATCACTCCATTGATAATTTTTAAAGTCATCGATATGAATTTGATAAGAGTAATTTTAACTCATTCTCCATTTGTTGAGTTAAACATCCAATTCATTGGTGTTGTTTTTACAAGATTATGTGTGAATGTCCTTTGATTGTTTTACACTAAATATCCAATCATATTTAGTGTATTTATATTTGTCACACATAACTATTTTGTTGATTTATCCTTAACCTAAGGATACGACCTTTATGAGATATTTCATCTCAATTTACATTCCATTGAGACTTCTTTGTTGTTATACACCAAATCCCATTTATGTGGTGTATATAATGTACTTTGACATAGTATATCATGAATTGCTTTATTCTCATGATATTAAAATGTTTTGATTACCTCAATTATTAGTATTCAAGTGTCTCTCTTTTGGTTAGAAACTCTATCTAAAATACCATTTTTAAATGTTTTAAATACTTATTCTTCTAAATCTTTTCTCATTAATGTTCATGTTTTAAAAAATGGTTTTAATGATTTATTTATATGGACATTAAAGTTTTAAAATTAATACTCCTTTTAAAAAGTTTCAAAGTGGTATTGGACACTTTGATACAAAAATCGATTTTTAAATAGCTTCTTGACAAATAATGTGACTTTTAAATGATTTCAAGAAAAAGGGGGATATTTATCTCAAATATTTTTGATGATTATTTTCATCTATGTCAAAATCCTTCATTATTCTTGATTGAGGTTAATGTGATACAATACAATCTTCCATATTGTATCGAATGAGTTATGTTTGACTGTGGATGTGCTATTTTTATACCATTCATGGTTTGTGGTTAAAGTATTGACATTTTGTATGCTAGTTTTAATAAGAATGTTTATGTTATGTTTAAAACTGTTCATATGAGGAATGCATTGGACTTAATAAGAGACGGGTGGAGCCCTCTATAGCTCCTCGATGCATCAGTAGGTCTCATGAGATAAACTAGTGTCTTGGAAAAAGGCCTTGGCAAAATCTTATTCGTAGTCTTGGCATGAGGCCTTGGCTATGTGGTTATGATAGTATGGAATTATGCATTCCATCATTATTAAAGTGGTTATTGATATTGCATGTGATTATTAGATTAGTAGAATATCCATGTGAATAAGTAAATGGCATTATTTCAATTTATTTTTTCCATACTATGTTGAAAGTTCAAGTTTAAAAGGCTTTTGTTTTAATTATAAATTGCCTTAAGTGTTTATGCTTATCTATGAAAGCATATGCTATAATGTTATCCTTACTGAGCATCTGAGATCACCCCTTTCAATGTTTTATTTTTCCCAGGATTATGAAGAAGTAAGTTATGAAAGACCTGCAGGGATTGTATGAGGGGATATGAAGACAAGATGTTTTTTTATGATGTAATGTAAAACTTTATGATTGTATCTAGTGTTTCCAAGGATAATAACTAATCGGTCTTTTGAGACTTGATATTTCTTATGATCATGCCAATGTTATGTAATAATGCACCGACTCTAGGTAACTGGGGTCGGGGCGTTACGGTGTAGGTCAGGCTTTTGTAATACAGAAGACCCAACAAAAGTAGAATCTCGAACCCTTTATAGTTCAAGGTATGATTCTAGTTGCCTCAGTTGTAGGATATATACTTTTCTATATATTGGATTCTCATAGTTTCATATATGTTTCTATTGTGGAGATCCTTGGACTCTGTATATTTTACATCTACATATGACTTGATGCTAGACACTCTGTTGGGGACAAGAAAGCCCTGTGTACTTTAGTGCAAGTAGTGCCCTCTTTAGGTTGGTAGGTGTCACTTCTTATGGGACCTCTACGTACTAGATATAACATTCTATGATGTCATTATCTAAATGGAATAGTTGGTTCCCTTCTAGGATGTGGTTGATTTATATTTTTATAGGGTGAGTTTCACGTCACCATAGGGTAGATCATTTCTTCGTAAGGGAGAATGAGATGTCCAATCGAGCAGAGAAAGACCCGAGCATCATGGGTTAGGAGGAATTACAGCCCAAATTTCTAGTCTATATCTGGATGACCAGGGAACTTCGCAGATGTACTTTCATCTAGTGGTGGATCATTTTAGTGATGAATTTCCAGGGGACTTTTCAGGTTTGCCTCTAGAGTGAGAGGTGGACTTTTATATTTTCCTTCTTCCAAGAGTGGTACCAGTGTTCATTCCTCCTTAGAGGATAGATACAATATAATCATAAGATCCCAAAAGTAGTTATAGGAGTTACCAAAAAAGGGATTCATCTGACCCAGTACATCTCCTTGGGGTTCACTTATCCTATTTGCGAAAAAATATGGACGGTACCCTCTGACTTTGTGTGGATTAAAAAAAGATGAACTAATTGGCAGTCAAGAACCAATATCCCCTGTCGAGTAATGATGATCTATTTGATCATCTTATAGGAGCTTGGATGTTCCCAAATACTGAATTGAGATCTGGTTATCATCAGTTGCATGTTTGACCATCTGATATACCTCTTATAGATTTTTGGAGCAGGTATGGTCTATACGAGTATGTGGTTATGTCATTCGGTCACATGAGTGCGCCTGCAGGTTTTATGGGAATGATGAACTAAATGTTCCGTCCATACATGGATTATTTTGTGGTGCTTTTTTAAGATGATATTTTGGTGTACTTTCACACTCGACGCAACCATGCTACACATCTTGATATTGTTTTGAGAACACTGAGAGAGTATCAGTTATATACTAAGCTCTCAAATTTCCACTGTTGGATGGACTATATTCACTTCATGGGTCATATTTTCTTTGAGACCGGAGTATCAATAGGCCTAGAGAAAGAGATATCTATTTTTTCCCAGGAGTATTTGAAGAACTTAATTGAAGTACAATGTTTTCTAGGGATGGATGGTTAATACATACGTTTCATATAGGACTCTTCACACTTAGAAGCACCACTGACGAACTTGACTAAGAAGGGTGTGAAGTACCTGTGGATAGATTCCTGTGATTCAGCCTTTCAGGAGTTGAAAATGAGGTTGACATCAGAACTGATACTAGTTTTTCCAGAGCCAGGCAAGAGGTATACTGTTTACTCTGATGCTTCAGGTGTCGGGTTGGGTGCAGTGCTTGTGCAATGTGGGGGAGTTGTTCCATATGGGTCTCGGTTGTTGAGGCCACATGAGAGGAATTTCCCAACGCACAATATTGAGTTGGAAACCATTGTTCATGCTCTATGATATTGGAGACATTATTTGTTGGGAGAGATTTTGTGGTTTTCACTAACCACAAAAGACTCAAGTATATATTCACTCAGCGTGATCTGAATTTGAGACAGCGAAGGTGGGTTGAGTACCTTTAGTCCTTTGACTTTGAGCTTGCCTATACGCCAGAGAAAGGAAACGTAGTGGCTGATGAGTTGAGAAGGGGGACTCAAATACAGGCAGTTCAAGAGGCTAGTAGTGAGTGACAACTTATGGATCTGTTCTCTGATATTCATTTGGAGGGGCACAATAGATAGAGGAAGGCATTAATTTATTCTAGATATGTTACCTCCACTCTTCATGATCAAGTGTGAATGAGGCAGCTATTAGATTTTGAAGGCCTAGTTCTACAGGAGAGTGTGTTAGGAGAGGACCCTATTCCTAGATGGACCGCAGGTGAGGATGAGATCTTGTGTTTTCATGGATGTGTATGGGTATCAGCATACATACACGAGGAGATGATACAGGATTTTCATTATTCAGTTTGAGAAGTTCATCCAAGTGTCACCAGGATTTATCGAGATCTATACTATTAGTATTGGTGGCTAGGCATGAAGAAATATGTTAGTGGTTTTTCAATGAGGTGTTCAACCTATCTGTAGGTGAATGTGGAGAATCAGCAACCAGAAAGACTTTTGCAATGGTTACCCATTCTAGAGTGGAAGTGGAATGATGTCTTGAAGGACTTCATGGAAGGTTTTCCAAGGCTGCATAAAGGGAATGATATAGTTTGGGTTGTAATTGGTAGAATATGAATGTTTCACACTTCTTACCGATTATGGATAACATCAGTGTCGATGATCCTGGAAGGTTGTATATCAGATATATTGTACGTTTTCATGGGGTTCTTCACTCCATCATTTCAGACAGGGATGCCCATTTTACTTCTTAGGTATGGAAGTGGCTATATAGGGATATGGGTACACAGGTACTTCTGAGTAAAACATACCATCCCCAGATAGATGGCAAGTCCAAGCGTACAATATAGGTTCTAGAGGAAATTATTCGAGATTGCGACCAAGATTTTATAGGTTCTTGGGAGAGTCACACACCTCTGGTAAATGTTTCCTACAATAATAGTTTCCAAGAAACTATTCAGATGGAACCTTAAGAGCTTTGTATGGTAGGCCATGTCGATCACCCTTATATTTTCTAGAATTAGGATAGACATCTATGTTTGGACCTCATCTTGTCCAGGAGACCACATAGTAGGTGGAGTTGATTAGGATGAGGATGGATATTTCAAAGTCACAGAAGAATTCTTATGTTGATCAACAGAGACGACCTCTCGAGTTCGAGGTTGGAGATCAGGTTTTCCTACATGTCACTATGAGGTTGGGACACTTGAGTATTAGGAAACATGGAAAGATTTCACTGTGAGACATTGGGTTGTTTGAGATTCTGGAAAGAGTCAGACCGGTTGCCTATGGGTTACAATTACCTCAGAGGTACCAGGCTATGCACGACGTCTTCCATGTTTCTCATCTATGACGTTACTTCTCAGACTCATATCATGTTTTTTAACCCAATGAGGTTGATTTGGATGTGGAAGCATCATTCGAGAAGTATCTTATCTGGATTGTTAATCACAACATGATGGTTCTTCATGGATGGTCTGTTCCTCTGCTACGGGTGCTGTGGAAGCATAGGTGAGTATAGGACGAAACATGGGAGAGGGATATCGATGTACAATTATAGTGGATGGAGTTGTTCAAGGATTCTTCTTTTACACCTCCTCATTAGGGAAATTTAGGATAAATTTCTTTAAGGGGGGAATTTTATAAGAACCCAGATATTTTTTCAGGTATGGATATTATTTTCAAGTTGTATTTTAGGAAAAAGGGAAGAAGTAATATTTTAGGATTTCATGTTGTGCACCTCCATGTACACCCCATGTACTCTGGCATTAATTCTAGGCTGTGTATCGCTGTGTCACAGTCGTGTACATGATTTTGTGATGATGTGGAAAGGCTGCTTAAGGCAAGGACCGAGAAAGACATATACATGTCGTGTATAATTAAGGAACACATCATGTATTATAATTTTATTTGATAAATTAGACTGGGGTCACGTCTCATTAAAAAAAATCTCTCTTTTTGGCTTTGTCTTATCCAGGAGTGACCGAATCCGATGATTCTTCTCCAATCCCTCAACCCACAATCTGTTCTCCAAATCAAACTCCTCGATTGTGTTGGAATCACCTCAAAAAGTTCTTCCTCTTTCTAGATCCCCAATTATTGATTCCTCATATTTTATGAGATACTCTTGGTTGAATGTTTTGGACATTTTTTTTGATCTATAGTGTTCTAGGTCAATTTAAATGTTGAGGTTAAACTATATCTATCGTACAACATTGAGGTAGGCAGATTGTGCCTTTTCGTTGTTTGTATTTAAATTATAAGTGAAAAATTTTCCAATACCCTAGTTCAGCGTATTGTGTGTGTAGGGAATTAAACCCTGTAAATTACTACTATGATTTTTTTCTAGAGTACCGATATTGGATTGTGAATAGTTTTTATTTTCCATGCTATGGATGTGTTTTCCTATGTTTCATTGTTTTGTCCTTTGGGTTCAGAACTACATGTTAGGCTGCTTTGTTTTCCATGCCTATTGTTGTTAGGATAGAGTGATATTATATGATATGATGTGATATGATTTTTAGCAGTTTATCCAAGTAGTATATTGTGATTTACTTTGGCTGCTGGATATCGTTTGTGCGCGATTTCTTTACACATGGCAGTGGAACCTGGTGTAGTTAGACCATAGGAAGAACCAATGGAGAGGGATTCCCAAGAGTGTTTATTATACTTTTCACATTGTGAGACCATTGGTGGGATGGGTGTGAGAGCTCCCTCAGAGTGTCTATAACTCCACGTTGTGAGACCATAGGGGGAATTGGACGTTGAGTGCTTCCCCAAAGTGTTTTTAGGTTACCGATAAAAAACCACATGGGGAATTTACAGTGAGTTCTTAGAGAGTCTTTTTTAAGTTGAACCAGAGGGGTTAGACTATGAGAAATTCCTAGAGGGTTTCTTGAGATTTTTTGGTAGTTTATTTATAAAATGTAAATGAATTTATTTGAAACTGTAGGATTGTTTACTTTTGAGTACTTCCCTATTTATTACTTCATTTATCATATTGCCTACCATATATATTCACTAATAGTTAGGCACAGATATTTGGGTGGTTGCCTACAAGGATTCATCTCACACCCAGTTTGGGTCATGATTTTGGGCCCAAATAGATTATATTGTTGAAAGAATTAATTGGGGCAAGTTCCCTTTTACTACAGGTACTTGATTATTGTGGAGCTGGAGAGAATGTGACCAAGCTGAGGATAGAGATGCTGCTGGAGTTATTAACTTGTTTCTTTGTACTTTAGTTTAGTATTGTATTCCATAATTGTGACTTTTTTGCTAAATTCCTATAATTATGTGACATGCATCATTTATATATGTTCTCAAGTTGTTTATATACTTGCAGTATTCTGTTTTTTTACTATTGCATGTCATTATTTCTGCTTCCTCTACTGTTGTTCATTTGTTTCCACTTTGTTACACTTCCAGTGAGGAAATATCTTCCCCTCTATCACAAAAAATGCAAATTATACTTGTCATTTTCCTCTGGAATTCATGAAAATTCGCTTGAGGCCATGTGACAAACTGGGTACGGGGCACCTCTTTGTGGCACTAGGAACCAGGACATTACATCACCCTTTTTCTCTCATTTGTGCGTCCCACCAATATTCTCTAGGGTATTGACTGAATCCATTCATTAGAAATGTGATTCAGGATATATTTATATTATTGTATATACACTGGTGAGTTCTAGGTTCTGTAGGAACCTTTCAATGTTTTCCTTGCTATAGGTAGTGCTATTTTGGCATAGGCTCTTATGCCCTATTTTTAGGATGTTCTTCTATTCTTCCATTTTCTTCTGATCCAAGATGAATTAAAGGGTAGGACTGGATAACTGTAATTTTAAAGGCTTATGGTGGTTGGTATATACCTTTTCTCTAAAAGTAAAATAATTTAAATCTTCTTTCCATTGATCCAGACATCGGAATTTTTATGTAGTGATTTCTAATTTAAAAACACCCAAGTTAAATGAAAAATTCTTGTTTAATACATGTCATGGAACCATTATATAAAGTTGAATTTTTTCAAACGCAACAGAGACTACCCATGGGGTTGTTTATAACTTTTAACTGTGATTATAACACCCTTGGGGTGTGATGAGTTTGTGTTACATTGTTGGGAATTTAATATAGTAATGAAGTGGATTATTTAATGTTTTAAGAACCTTAGAGAACCATTATTTTTTAAATGAAATGTATGAAATGGATAATCACATATATTTTATATGATAATGAATGGATTAGTAAAATAATTAAATGAATGCTGAATGAATTTTTTATGATGAAAATGGAGAGTTCATGTTATGGTTCTGATGACCCATTTAGATTCCATGTACATTTCTTCTCTGTGGATATGGATTACTTGGATTCCTTGGAAATTTCTCCTAAAAATATTCAATATATTTTGATTCCTTGAAAATATCTACTCCTTGGAAGATAAATAATTATCTTAATTACATTCCATTTACATTTATACTCCTTAGATCATATTACTTTATTTTCATGATTTTCTAGGATTCCATTGACATTTCTACTCCTTGGATCTCACGAATTATTAGGATTCCTTGAAATTTTTACAACTTGGATCTAGTATAATAAACCTACTTGGATTTCATATAAATTTATACTCTATGGATTAGATTGATTAGGATGTCATTTAAATAAATACTCCTTGGATGTTATTTATAATATTTACATAGTTTACTTCATTTCCTTGAACTCTTCTACTACATAGACCCTCAACCATGTAGACCTAACATGTGATTACATAGAATAGGTCATTGATTTATATTTACATGATTTATAGATATCCCTTACGATTTAGTTTCTTGATCAAAGTGATACTTAATAGGTTAGACAATATCACTCTTATTATTTTTTCTTTTACTCATGTTATTTCTCTATGACACTAAACATGTTATAGACACCATAGGTGGTGGCCTACTGAGTGATATCTCACATCCTATTCAAGCCATTTTTGGGTATCCAGATAGAATTCATTGATTCATGTAGTTAAAATTGATAGATACCTCTTGTTGATGCTTGATTGTTTGCCGCATAGGATCATGGGAGCACAAGATCATTCTATGGCTTCTGGTTCTATTTAGAGATAGTTTATTTCTAATGTTTTTTTATACTTTTGGTGAATGTGTTTTAATGGATTCTTATATCCATGTATTACCATATTTTGGATATCATTCATTGGTTATCATTTTTATAAGACACTACGAGATGAGATAACATGGTCATTAATATGATGGATGTTTATTATTAAATAGCTAGATTATTATTATGATTATATTATTGGTTAATATCTTTATAATGTTATTCTAAACATTGATCATTAGGTTATATTAAACTCACTATTCCACCTTAATCCCTCACTACTATTTGGCATCCTCTGGCATACGAGGAGGTGAGATTGGGTCCATGTGGCCAACTGATTTTGTTTACTATTGAGAGAATATAGTCCAAGGTGTCACAAAGTGGTATTAGATCCAGGTTTTCTTCTATCATTTTAATATTGGTTGGTAATAGTATAAAAGAGATTGAGAATTTTTCTAAATTTGGTGTTGAGTTATTCCTTGAAGTTGTTAACCCACATATACGGAAAGGCCTAATTACCTGGGTTGGAACATGTTATTCTGGAGAGTGCTTTTTATAGATTCCTTGATTTCACTACTGGGTGATGAAAATGATGTATGATGATCGATATGATTATATATTTACACCGTTGTCCTGGTATGGAAATGAAATATCGCATCATGCATCATTATATAAACTTAAATATTTACAAGTCATGCATTATGCCTTGCCACATTTACTTACTTTATGCATTTATTGTAACAGGTTTTGGTGAATTTATTGATATTTCCATGAAATTGTGCTAATATTTCATGCAGAGAATTATAAATAGCTAGTTGGGATTAAATTGAGACCACACATAAAATTATAAGGCGTACAGGAACTTATAAATTAGAATTGGTGATCCATATAGTTCAATCATTTTTCCGATAATGGTTATATAAATGAGATGAATAAAAATGAATCTAAAATATGGAATGAATTGTCACCAATAATTGTGGATTCGAATTCTTAATTAAAGGGTTTATTCATCTATAAATTGTAATTGAAACAATGTTTAATAGTACCTTGACTAAAAGTAGTGAACTTGACCTTGACCCGACCTTAGGAGTACGTAGTAGGAAGTGTCACTTTCTTTTCTTTATGATCAGTACATATTCCAAATTTGGATTTATGAGTATGAATAGGGGTGTGACTTATAAATATAATGTATTATACCTAACTTATTTGTATATCTATGAACCTATTATTACCAAATCATGTATTAGGAATTTTATTGGAATTTATAGATATATTCCACCATGATGGACTCTAGTTTTCCACCAGGAGGGTGGTGATGACCATGCTCCAGAGGTGGTGGACCCTGGGCCACCTGTAGAACCTTCAATAGTGCCTCTTGTGTAACAACCTTTTATACATGATATGGTTGTTGAGGCCAATTTTCAGGATGGTTTTTTATGTCTCATAAAAACTATTCAGGGAGAAACGAGACCTTCTTTGACTAGGGAAGAGTTTACATATGAGTTTTAGTAGAAGCATTTGCCCACTTTTTCATGGATGTGGGACCACCTACAATAGAATTATGGATAGATCCCACGATATATACCATCGACTATCTTGATCCACATACTGATAGTAGAGTGAATCATAATATGTATATGCTTCGTTATTCATCCCATGGATAGTGGGGCATGATTACTCTGATGAGTCATCATCAAGTTATGGCTTGGTGGGATTTCCAAGAATCTATCTATTACTATTTTTATCCAGACATGTTGAGGGATGATAGAGAAATATATTTTTTGAATTTTTTGTAGGTTGTCTTATTAGTCAAGGTGTATTCTTTCCATTTTAATGAGATCCAAAATTTCCCATATATTCTTTTATAAGAACAGTTTTTGAATTCTGGGGGATTCAAGGATGTTCTCAGGTATAAAATCCAATCATCGGTGAATATTTTTTTAGATTTGTACCATATCAAAAAGGGTAAATCAATAACTAAATATTGATTGTGACATGTGGGAAGTCAGTGGAATAGAGTAGGGTAGATTAGCTTCTTGACCTAGTGTTGAAGTGTCAGGTTGAAGGAAGAATTGTTTTGAGGTCTCTTGTGATGGGAGAATCAGCTAGATCATGAGTCTTGTCATCTTCATTTTTTAAATTATTGTGGGAGAAAATTAAATATGGGGATCCAATTTGATATAAATCCATTCAAGTATAGAGCCTACGTTAGGATGTGTCATCCAAAATGGTTGTGTAGTACCATTCCTCTATCATCTTGTGAGAGAGGGTTTGTACTAATATTATGTTTGGAAGTGGGTTCAAAATCCTCCCATTAGGCATGGATATGGAGTTTAAATGATCTCTCCAGATGACGTCATGGTCATGGAAAATGCAACTGAACACTATAATTTTAGTTATTGTTGAGCAGACCGGTTCGGGGTAGTTATTCTATATCTCATAGTCATGGATCATGATAGATGTATATAGTTCAATTGATACCTGTGGAGCATTGATACAGACCTTTTACAATTGGAGTTACTATTATAGTAACCTCTACATTAGTATCTACTTTTTTCAATATAAGTGAATCTAATTATTTTATATATGTTCTTTTTGTGGAATAATTACATTCAATACTCTGTTGGGAAATCGATTGGAGGTTTTAATCCAATGCAGGGAGAGATCCCATTAAATAGGTGGGTTTCCCATTGTATGGGTGCTCTCTATCCTACAGATGACAATGTTTGGTAACATTCTTTAGATGTGATGGTTAATTAATTTTCATGATTATGTTTGATGATATTGATAAAGAGTGACATTAAAAATACCATAGGAGATGGCGTTTTCTTAAAAGTGTGAATGGTATGTTAAGGCGAGCCAAGTGAGACAAAAAAATCATGGTTTAGTATAGATGACTACCTATATTTCTTGATTATAATCAAGATGAGAAGGGAACACTTCAATAATATTTTCCTTTGAAGGTTTATTACTTCAATGAAAATTTTCAATAAAAAATTTCATTACCACCTCCCATGATAGTGGGGGAGTTTTCAATTGGGTTACTTCCAAGATATAAACCAAGAACCATTCTTCCATGTTATATGGACAAAACTGAGTTACAAGCGCTCAAGATTCAGTTAGAGGATTGGAAGATAATGGAGTCTACAAGATCATGTACTCATCCATGTAGTTCATTAGTCCATTTCTCTATGAATTTATATGAAACCATTCATTTATGTGTGGATTGATGAAAATTGAACTAGTTGATGATTAAGAAATGGTATCCATTTCCCCAGATAGATGATCTCTTTCACCATATCTAAAAATCGTGGGTGTTCACAAAGATTGATTTGAGATAAGGTAATCATTATGTGCATGTTATACCATCATATAGAACATGTACAACACAGATTAACAGATATTTCTAATATGAGTATTTGGTCATATCATTCAGTCTCACAGACATGCCTATAATTTTCAATGCATCGATAAATCTGATTTTTAATCCATATATGGTTTTTTTGTGGTGTTATTCATGGATGATTACTTGTAGTATTATCAAATTCGACATGACCATAGAAAACATCTTGAGATCATATTATATACATGGATATGAAATTAGTCTTATGATAATCTCATAAATTTCCACTTTTGGTTGGATAATATTCAAGTCCTTGGTTATATTACCTTAGATATAGGAGTATTAGTTGACCTAGAGAAGGTGAAAAATATACTTTCCTGGGATAATCCCAAGAATTTATTTGATATACAGTGTTTTTAGGGAGATGTTATTATTATATCCACTTCATACAAGACTTATTATTCCTAGATGAACCTATTACAAGACTGAATAATAAAGGTGATAAGATTATATGGTCATACACCTATGAGATATCCTTTCAAAGGATGAAAGGGAGACTAAACTCAGTTTTGTTTAGGATTCTTTCATATACTTTTAGAAGATATATAGTTAACTGTGAGACATCAGGTAATGGGATAGGTGATGTTTTGATAAATAATGAGATATTTGTGTCATAATAGTCTAATCAGTTAAAGAAACACAAGAAAAACATCCAAAAGTATCATCTCGAGTTAGATGCAATTTTTCATGCCTTATGCAGTTAGAAACATTATTTATTAGAAGAGTGATATGTGGTGTATACAGACCAAAAAATCCTTAAGTAAATATTTAAACAACATGACATGAATCTTAAGAAATGAAGATAGGTTGAATATCTATAGTATTTTTACTTTGATCTTTCCTATATTCCCCAAAAAGGGAAATGCAGTTGTCAAAGCTCTGAGTAGGAGGACTAAAACATAGGTTGTTCAGGACGCTAGTAGAGAGTGACAACTTATGGCCCTATTTTTTTATATGCATATAGTGGTTTAGGAATATCTTGGATATTCTATACTTTCATCATTATCATTTTCTTCTTCAATTCTGTAGTGAGTGAATATGAGGCAACAATCCAATTTTTAAGGCTTGGTCCAATTGAAGATCCTTGTAGGAGATGGCCCACCTCTTGGTTGGGTCATTGATTAGTGTGATATCTTATATATTCAAATATTTGTATGGGTTCCTATTGAAATATGATTGCAATTGATGTGAGAGTCTCATACCTCAATATGGTGTGTGAATCTCAGTCTTACTAAAATGTATCATGACTTACACCATCAATACTAGTGGTCAGGGAGGAAGTGGGAGATAACAAGGTTCATTACATGGTATTCCACATATATGCAGGTAAAGGAAGAACACTAGTGACCAATGAGGCTTTTACATCCATCACCTATTCCTGATTTGAAATGGGACAATGACTTCATGTATTTCTTGACAGGATTTCATATATTTTCTTGGGGAAATGGCATTGTATGGGTGATCATAGAATTGTTTAAAAAGGTTAACCATTTCTATACTATTCACAAGCCTCTTTAATTGTATTATCTTGAGATGTTCTACATTTTTGAGATAATACACCTCAATGGGGTTCCACATTCTATCGTATTGGATAGAGATTCTTGTTCGATGTTGTGATTATAGTAGGGGTTGTAGAAGGCATTGTGTTCATAGGTAATGAAAATTACAACCTATCAACAATAGATCAATGGTCATTCTAATAATATGATACATGTTTTAGAGGAAAGGTTCGATCAAGAATCCTGTATTTTTTTGGATCGTTGGAGAAACTCTTTCCTCTTACCATGTTTTCTAACAATAATAGCTTCCTGGAGACCATACAAATGTATCCTTATGAGGACATATATAGTAGGTCATGTTGTTCACTCCTATGCTCATTAGAGGTTGGAGAGGCATTATTACTTGGTAATCGTCCTGTTTAAGAGACCCTAGAGTAGGTTAATCTCAGTAGGATGTGGATCTCTATATCCCAATCTAGACATAAATCGTACATTGATCATCTTCCTTGACCACTAGAGCTCAAGGTAGGGATTTTGGTTTTTATACAAGTTTTTTCTATACTGGGGAATAGTTGAATTTAGAAGAAAGGGAATGTATCGCCTCATTATAATAATCCCTTGGAGATTATACAGATAACTAAGCTAGTATTCTATTGGTTTTAGTTACCTCAAAGGTAACGGGCCATGCATGGTGTCTTTCACATGTCTCAACTCACCTATATCATACTTATCCATCAGATATTCATCAATCTAATGAGGTTGAGTTGGAGGTAGGTTTATCCTTTGAGGATCATCATATCCACACTGTTGATCGAGGCATGAAGGTTCTCTGAGACCAGTCAGTTCCTCTGGTATGGATGTTCGGGTAGCGCAACCACATATAGGATGAGACTTTGGTGTGGGAGGTTGAAATAAGTGACTGGGGGGATGGATTTATTTTCAGATATCTTTTCCCCCCCTTTAGAATTGAAATTCATGGACAAATTTTCTTTCAAGGGGAATATTTTAATAAATTGGATTTTCAGGGAGGTATGGAATAATTTTAATTTTGGTGTAATACCTTGTTTTTTACATAAGATGCTTGCATAGTGGGGTCACAGGGAAAACCAGAGTGTCTGAGGCTTGTTTAGAGCCTAGAACTCATGATTTTTGAGTAGGAAACTAGGCCTTACAGTTAGTAGAAACCATGCTTCCCAAGACATATGGTTTGGATTATATTTGTAGGGTGGTCCCATCTACTATCCAGGGATGCTTATTTTGATGAATCCATGCAATAGAGGTTTCAAAACCATGAACTTGATAAATAGATTTTAATATAGGTGAAATATTTCTTCTGTTCATGGTTTGTCTAACAATGTTCTACGACCGTCCTATAGAGGTATTGAAGTAATGTTGGGAACACGATTTGAAATTGTTTTGACCAACTGTGTGGACATACTCTGTGTCCCATTTTATTAAGGGGAAATGCCAATTTTTTCTGTAATTCTGTTAAGATTTAAACCACTCTTACCATTTCTTTTTCACTAGTAGTAGCCACCAATTTTCTTATGATTGATATTCCCATGATGCTTCTCCTAAAAGTTGAAGTAATTCCCCTATCTGAAGTATAATTAAATATTTTTTGGTCTATTTGGATATCCATAATAGAGTACTAAGATTATTTGGCTTCTTTTATAATGACCCATACTTTACATACATTGTTAATACTTCAAAATTGAGGAATACTTATTTGAACATATAACAAAACCACGAAAGGACCGTATAGGTATAATGTCTTTAGAAACTGGGAAACCTAAACAACTGGTTCATAAAGTGTCTACACTGTCTCCCATTTATTTCATCATATCTATAGTCCCTTTTGGCATATCTTACTTAATAACCTTCTTCCTGACATAGGGAAGGAACACATACAAAAGGGTGAGATCAAATGATCAGTAAGGGTAAACAAAAGAAATATCAATCACATCATATACATAAGCACATAACTTTTGGAAATCTTAACCTGCAAAAGAGATCATAATTTCATAACATGGGATAAATCATGGCAGTGAAATGTAATCACAATAATCATAACATAAAACATGAAATTTTGTGGCATATACACATAATCATAGAGAATCATTTATTGTTAGTCAAGACTCATTTCCAAGACTATCTTAGTGGACAAAGTCTCTTTCTGAACCGAGTCACCCTCGTTTCAGTCATGTTTCACTGAACCGGTATAACCTACCGTTCCAGCCATGTCTATCTCATGAGATATAAAATCTTTACCCAATGCATTGGAGGAAGATATAGGTCCCACCCCTCTCATAATGATACCATTCTTATGTGTGCCACAAAATCATAAATCATACATCATTACATAACCCATGTAATAAAAATGGGATTCTTATCATAAAACAATTCATATAAGATAAAGGAATTCATAAAAATAATTCCATCACAACATAATCAAATCTATGTAATAATACGGATAGAAACAGAACCCTATATTATCTTAGATGGAAAATAATTTTGATAAAACACTTGAACTCCATTCTTGAGGAAAATATCCTTTCTACTTTAAAACCCTTTTTCCATTCTTAACATGTCATAAAATTTTAAACTAAAAGAAGTTGATTAAAAATAAACTTGAAAACTTGTAAAGGAATCTTCTTGGAAATAATGTTTTAAAAATCCATTCATGCCGTATAAGTTAAAAAAACATTCTTCGTACTTTTGTCGGAAAAGTCAAAAAGTACCTCGTACGAAAAAGGACAAAAGATTCCTTTCATATCCTTTACTAAAAACTCACCGAAGGGTAAAATTGTATTTAAACAATTGTAGGTGGATGTAAATAATATTACATATTGAGGAAACATGGATGTGGATGATAAAATACACCCCAGTAAATATCAAAGTATAAACAATATCGGATAAAAATGAGATTGTGATATTTCCCTTACCTTAGGTCCGTTTTGCTTCGTAAGTGTCCGAACCTCCTCTTCTTTGAAGTGATTCGTTGAGACCTTATTTTAGGGCACTAAAATTGGTCTTTTAGGAAGACAAGAACCTCTAGGATGTTGCTAGGGAAGTGTAGAGGAGAAATTGGTAGGAGTTGGCCGAGCTTGAAGGCTCAAAGTGGTGTGAGGAAGAGGGGGAAGAGGTGCCCTTTTATAAAGGAGGAGAGGGCCACCTTTGGGAAAACTAAAAATATTATTTTATTATAAAGTCAAGTTCGGTTTTTAATATCTCCAAATTGATATATTTCGAAGATAAGGTGGGGATGGGTCGAAATACTCTCATCAAATAGAATTTAGAAAAGTTTAGGTTCCTATTTTAACCTTATCATTTAGATTTAACATTAAGTTAAATAATTTTACTTTTACCGTGTCTTCTTGTGTTCTTATACTATAAGGTTAATAAACTTACTATAAGAAGCCAAACGAACCCCAAGTTGTTTATTATTAATATATATAACCTTATCTACGTCATCTGGCCGAACCTTATATTTTTAGGAATAAAATAACAATCACTAATATAATATTTGTTTTAAAAACTATTTTATGTCAATTTTGACACTATTTAGTAATTGATTTTTGTGAAAATAATAACAGAATTATTAGTTCAAAAAAAGTTCCTTAATTTAATATTAACATGTCATATTAACCTAGAAACTAAGTGGAATTCATAAAAAGTCTCAAATTACATTTATTTTGGTGTTTATAACATTAATTATGTCAATATTTCATTAATAAGATAATTACTGCATCATCTTTGTGTCATAAATAAATTAAATTATTTAATGTCTAAAAATTACAAATAAAATACCATTATGTAGGAAATCGTTTTATCTTTCTAATGATTATTTATAGTCGAATTTATCTTATGTATAACCCCATATTAAAAATTATTTACTTATTAAACATTGATTTTAACTATTTTAACCCTTCATTAAATAAATTAATAATAAATGTCCTAATCTAATCCAAGTGGCCCTAAATGGTCATATTTTATTCCTAAGTTTGTTTTTGATCGAATTACACTTGTCCAATATAATTAGGACATGTTTTTGGGTAATAATAATATCATCTTTACACTTAATTACCCTATTTACTTTTAACTGTGGTAAAAAAAAGTAAAAAGTAACTATTCACCAAAAAAAAATTATTTTCATCTCATTGAACCACATTTTAGTCCTTGATATTAACCGTGTCTCTCGGATTTTCGAAATTCCACTCACAAAAGTGGTAAAATTAAGTTTTATGAAAAATTCAGTTTTTAACTACCACTTAGTGGTTTCACTATTCACCAAAAATTGAAAGTTTTCAGAAAAATACCAAAATTTCACCCTAGGCTAATTTCGATATTCCGAATCCAAAAATGAAGTCCATTTTGAAAAATAAAATTTATAAAATTTCAAAAGGTGGTTATTACTGTTCATAACGGCTAGTTTTAATAATATTTATATAGCATGTCGTTGTTTAGTGAAACTCGGTATTGCGTATGACGCAAGCTATCGAGGAAGGTCGTGGTTTCTTGTAAAGAAATCCAAGAAAGTGTTTTTTTAGAAAAATATTCCTTTGATGATTTATATAACATAAAAGTCTCGGGTGTTACATTCTACCCCCATTAAAATGAATTCCGCCCTCAAAATTCGTCACTTGGTAACAAACAGATGAGGATACCTTTGCCTCATCATATCCTCAAGCTCCCATGTAGCTTCTTATAATTGGTGGTTACTCCATAAAACTTTCACCAATCGAGTGGTCTTGTTTCATAGGACTTCTTCGCTACGATCCAGAATCTCTATCGGTTGTTCTTCATAAGAAAGATCTTGCTCCAGCGGTACAACTTCTGAGCTGAGTACATGTGAAGGATCAGGTATGTACTTTCTCAGGAAAGATACATGGAACACATCGTGTACTTGAGAGAGATTCGGTGGAAGCGCCAATCGGTAAGCTACCTTCCCGACACGATCCAGTATTTCGAAAGGACCGATATATCTAGGGCTCAACTTCCCCTTCTTTCCAAATCTCATGACCCTCTTCCAGGGAGATATTCGTAAGAACACTTTATCACCCACTTCAAACTCTAGGTCTTTTCTTCGATTGTCGGCAAAACTTTTCTGTCGACTCTGAGCTTCTCTTATGTGTTGTTGAATAGATCTGACCTTTTTTTCCATTTCATCAACGAGATCAGGTCCTAATAGCTTTCTTTCCCCAACTTCATCCCAGCAAGTTGGAGTCCTGCATTTCTTTCCATAGAGAGCTTTATAAGGAGCCATCTGAATACTGGAGTGAAAGCTATTATTATAAGAAAATTTCACCAAAGGTAGGTGTTGATCCCAACCACCTTTGAAATCCACAGAGAAAGCTCTCAACATATCTTCTAGGGTTTGAATTGTTCTCTCAGACTGACCGTCTGTCTGAGGATGATAAGCAGTGCTGAAACTCAACTCTATATCCAGAGTATGCTGAAGACTTCGCCAGAACTTCGAGGTAAATCTCGGATCCCGATCAGATATAATAGAAAGTGGTACTCCATGCAATCTTACCACTTCCTTTACATATGTCATGGCAAGCTGATCTAGAGAGAAATCCTCTCTAATAGCAATGAAGTGTGCAGACTTTGTAATACGATCAACTATGACCCAATAGAATTATTGCCTTTGGATGTTTTAGGAAGTCCTGTGACAAAGTCCATAGTGATGTTTTCCAATTTCCATTCGGGTATGGGTAATGGTTGTAACATCCCCTTAGACTTCTGTCTCTCAGCTTTCACTTGCTGACAAACCAAGCATCGAGAGACATATTCAGAAAAATCTCTTTTCATTCCATCCCACCAGAAGTACTCTTTCAGTTCCCTATACATCTTCGTGCTTCCAGGATGAGTGGAGAATGAAGAACTATGAGCCTCATCCAGCAGCTCCTTCTTTAATTCAGGGATGGGAGGAACACAAACCCGATTCCTGAACATTATTATCCCATCACAATCAAGGTTGAATTCAGGAACATTTCTCACCTTCTTTTGTAACTCGACATCTTCTTTTTGTGCCTCTTTAATCTTCACATGTATAGATGGTTGAACATTCATTTGAGAAAGATAATATTTTTCCCCTTCCATTATAATTCCAAGATCCATCCTTTGTAAATCCATAAATATTGGATCTTTTTTGATCCTCATCATGGATAAACTAGCATGGTCTTGTCGACTTAATGCATCTTCCACCTTGTTTGCTTTCCCAGGGTGGTAATGGATTGAGCAGTCATAATCCTTAATCAGCTCCAACCATCTTCTTTGACGCATATTCAGATCCTTTTGTGTGAAAATATACTTTAAACTTTTATGATCAGTATAAATATCACACCTTTCACCATAAAGGTAATGCCTCCAAATCTTTAATGCAAAGATTACCACAGCTAACTCCAAATCATGTGTTGGGTAATTTTGCTCATGGATTTTCAACTGTCGTGAGGCATAAGCTATCACCATATCATTTTGCATAATAAAACACCCCAATCCCTTCTTGGATGCATCACTATAGATCACAAACCTTTCTCCACTACAAGGCAGTGTGAGCACAGGTGCACTGGATAACCTTCTTTTCAAATCCTTGAAATTCTCTTCACATTCTTCCATCCAGACAAAATTAACTCCTTTCCGAGTCAACTTGGTGAGTGGATTAGATAATCGTGAAAATTCTTTCACAAAACGTCGATAATATCTATCCAAACTAAGAAAACTTTGGATCTCAGTTACTATTGTTGGTCTCGACCATCTTTCGATGACCTCTGTTTTGGCTGGATCCACAGATATCCCCTCTTTTGAGATTATGTGACCAAAAAATGCAACTTTTTGAATCCAAAATTCACACTTGGTAAATTTGGCATAAAGCTTCTCCTTTCTCAGGGTCTTAAATATAATTCTCAAGTGATCTTCATGTTCTTCCTTGCTCTTTGAATAGACAAGAATATCGTCTATAAAGACTACCACAAATTGATCAAGATAGTCTCTAAAGACTCTATTCATCAGATCCATGAAGATAGCAGGGGCATTAGTAAGACCAAATGGCATCACTATAAATTCATAGTGTCCATACCTTGTACGGAAAGCCGTCTTTGGTATATCCTCCCTTTTGACCCTTAATTGATGATACCCTGAACGAAGATCAATCTTGGAAAAGTATTGAGCTCCGCGTAGTTGGTCAAATAGGTCATCAATGCGCGGGAGAGGATATTTGTTCTTGATAGTGATCTTGTTAAGTTCTCGATAATCAATGGAGAGTCTCATTGATCCATCTTTCATCTTAAAAAATAGAACAGGTGCTCCCCAAGGTGACGCACTAGGGTGTATGAATCCCTTATCAAGATTCTATTGGATTTGCTTCTTCAATTCCTGCAACTCAATTGGGGCCATTCTATAGGGTGTCTTTGAAATAGGCAAAGCACCCCGTACAAGTTCTATTGAAAACTCAACTTCACGATTCAGTGGAAGTCCTGGTAATTCCTCCGGAAAGACATCATCAAACTCCCGTACAATGGGAATATTCTTAATCGTGACTTTCTCACCAACTATTTGAGATAAATAACCTTCATTTAGAGGAATCAATACCCATAAAATGGGAGAAATTTCCACTGGAAGGTTATGTTCATCCTTACATTGATAGACGATCATAGATTGATCTGGAATATGAAATGTGACTTACCTTCTTTGGAAATTGATATGAGCTCCATATAAAGAAATCCAATCCATGCCAAGAATCACATCAAATTCCACTATAGGAAGGATCACAAGATTTGCAGGAAGAACTTTCCAACAAACTTCGATCGGAGAAGAATTATAAACCTTTGATGCGACTGTTGTGCCATTAGGTGTTGTCACAGCTAACTCAACATCTAATTTTTGAGGTAATACGGTGATACCCTTATAAAATTCTTCAGAAAAAAAGAGTGGTTGGATCCAGAATCAAATAAAACATTTTCTACTTTAGAGTGGATGGTAAGTGTACCTTTTACCACATCGTTATCGTACTCCACATCGCTGATAGAAATTGCATGTGACTTTCCTTTGTCTTTAGCCTTAAGAGTTTGTTGATGTCGACCATCATCATCAACCCTTGGATTAGGGAATTTATTGGAATAATGTCCCATCTCCTTGCACTTGAAACATTGAAGTGTAGTAGGTTCATTCTATGTATCCCTTCCTTTGTTTGCATCATTAGCCATCTTCTTCCCATCATCGCGGCATTCAAATTCCCGATGACCTTCCTTTCCACATTTGAAACATTTACTTGTCCCTTTAAGACAACTACCTCCATGTTTATTTCCACACTTTTATCATAAGGGAAAGCTCATCTTCTTTTCAGTGTGCTCTTTAGATTTTCCTTTGAATTCCATTTTCCTATTCTTATCAAACCCATATGACTGATGGGTTACTCTAATCTCCATCTCGACTTTCATAGCACATCGAACGATTTCCTTGTAGCTATTGAAGTCCATTATGGCTAACGCCCTTTGAAGACTTGGTTTTAAGCCACTAAAGAATCAATCGATCTTACTCTCAGGTTGGATAATAATACCGGAAGCGTACCTTGAAAGTCTTGTAAAATTTGCATCATAGGTACCAACAGATTCATCTTCCTTTTGCTTCAGTTCAAGAAACTCTTTCTCCATCTTTGTTCGGAGAATATGAGGGAAGTACTTATTGAAAAATAAGTTCTTGAACTCGTCCCATTCCATGGACTCAATTTCATCCCTTTACCTCGTATTCTTAATAATATTCCACCATTGATCATCATATCCTTCCAAACGATACACTGCTAGGATGAATTTATCATGTTCAGAACATTGAAGAACTAAAAATATCTTTTCAGTAGTACTAATCCATTGTTCAGCAACTAATGGATCAGTAGACCCGCTGAAAGAAGGTGGACGCTGCCTCATAAAGGATTCAATAGAATGTTCCTCCTTCCTTTGCTCGTTTGGAAGTCCTGCATGATTCCTAGCTTGAGAATGTTGTGTGAGAATGGCTACAAGATTTTTCATTCCAGCTCCCATAACGTTTGGTTGCTCAGGGGGACAATCATTGCATTGCCCATCGCATTCTGCATTAACACGGTTCTTTCGGGTTCTAGACATTGACTAAAACCAAGAAGAATAGTGTGAGCAACACTAATTATAATAGGAAAACCACATAATAAAGAATGAAATTTCACACTTAAGGTCTTATCCTAGGTTATTCATGGACATTTCTAAAACCCTAAGATTGTGTTCTATGCTTAGACTTATCCTTAGGGTTCTTACTAAGGATTTCACATCCTAGTTTCCAAAGGTTGGCTATACCTTTCCTCTGATACCAACTATAACGACTCATATATTACATACATTTTTAATACTTCAAAATTGAAGAATAATTATTACAACATATAAAAAAACCACGAAAGGACCATATAGGTATAGTGTCTTTAGAAACTGGGAAACATAAACAACTAGTTCATAAAGCGTCTATACTATCTCCCATTTATTTCATCATATCTATAGTCCCTTTTGGCATATCTTACTTAATAACCTTCTTCCTGACCTGGGGAAAGAAAACAAACAAAAGGGCGAGATCAAATGCTCAGTTAGGGTAAACAAAAGAAATATCAATCACATCATATACATAAGAACATAACTTTTGGAAATCTTAACCTGCAAAAGAGAATATAATTTCATAACATGGGATAAATCATGGTAGTGAAATGTAATCACAATAATCATAACTTAAAACATGAAATTTTGTGGCATACACACATAATCATAGAGAATCATTTCTTGTTAGATAAGACTCATTGCCAAGACTATCTTAGTGGACAAAGTCCCTTTCTGAACCGAGTCACCCTCGTTTCAGTCCTGTTTCACTGAACCGGTATAACCTACCGTTCCAGCCATGTATATCTCATGAGATATAAAATCTTTACCCAATTAATTGGAGGGAGATATAGGTCCCACCCCTCTCATAATGATACCATTCTTATGTGTGGCACAAAATCATAAATCATACATCATTACATAACCCATGTAATAAAAATGGGATTCTTATCATAAAACAATTCATATAAGATAACAGAATTCATAAAAATAATTCCATCACAACATAATCAAATAAATGCAATAATAGGGATAGAAACAGAACCCTATATTATCATAGATGGAAAATAAGTTTGATAAAACACTTGAACTCCATTCTTGAGGAAAATATCCTTTCTACTTTAAAAACCTTTTCCTTTCTTAACATGTCATACAATTTTAAACTAAAAGAAGTTGATTAAAAATAAACTTGAAAAATTGTAAAGGAAGCTTCTTGGAAATAATGTTTTAAAAATCCATTCATTCCATATAAGTTAAAAAACATTCTTCGTACTTTTGTCGGAAAAGTCAAAAAGTACCTCGTACGAAAATCGACAAAAGATTCCTTTCATATCCTTTACTAAAAACTCACCGAATGGTAAAATTGTATTTAAACAATTGTAGGTGGATGTAAATAATATTACATATTGAGGAAAAATGGATGTGGATGATAAAATACACCCCAATAAATTTCAAAGTATAAACAATCTCGGATAAAAATGAGATTGTGATATTTCTCTTACCTTAGGTCCGTTTTTCTTCGTAAGTGTCTGAACCTTCTCTTCTTTGAAGTGCTTCTTTGAGACCTTCTTTTAGGGAACAAAAATTGGTCTTTGAGGAAGACCTGAACCTCTAGGATATTTCTAGGGAAGTGGAGAGGAGAAATTGGCAGGGGTTGTCTGAGCTTGAAGGCTCAAAGTGGTGTGAGGAAGAGGGGGAGGAGGTGCCCTTTTATAAGGGAGGATAGGTGCACCTTTGGGAAAACTAAAAATATTATTTTATTATAAAGTCATGTTTGGTTTTAAATAGCTCCAAATTAATATATTTCGAAGCTAAGGTGGGGATGGGTCGAAATACTCTAATCCAATAGAATTTAGACAAGTTTAGGTTCCTATTTTAACCTTATCATTTAGATTTAACATTAATTTAAATAATTTTACTTTTACAGTGTCTTCTTGTGTTCATATACTATAAGGTTAATAAACTTACTATAAGCAGCCAAACGAACCCCAAGTTGTTTATTATTAATATATATAACCTTTTCTAAGTCATTTGGCCGAACCATAGATTTTTAGAAATAAAATAACAATTACTAATATAATATTTGTTTTAAAAACTATTTTATGTCAATTTTGACACTATTTAGTAATTGATTTTTGTGAAAATAATAACAGAATTATTAGTTCGAAAAAAGTTACTTAATTTAATATTAACATGTCATATTAACCTATAAAATTAGTGGAATTCATAAAAAGTCTCAAATTACATTTATTTTTGTGTTTATAACATTAATTATGTCAATATTTCATTAATAAGATAATTACTGCATCATCTTTTTGTCATAAATAAATTAAATTATTTAATGTCTAAAAATTAAAAATAAAATACCATTATGTAGGAAATATTTTTATCTTTCTAATGAATATTTATAGTCTAATTTATCTTATGTATAACCCCATATAAAAAATTATTTACTTATTTAACATTGATTTTAACTATTTTAACCCTTCTTTAAATAAATTAATAATAAATGTCCTAATCTAATCCAAGTGGCCCTAAATGGTCATATTTTATTCCTAAGTTTTTTTTGGTCGAATTACACTTGTACAATAGAATTAATACATGTGTTAGGGTAATAATAATATCATCTTTACCCTTAATTACCCTATTTACTTTTAACCGTGGTAAAAAAAGTAAAAAGTTACTATTCACCAAAAAATTATTTTCATCTCATTGAACCACATTTTAGTCCTTTAAATTAACCGTGTCTCTCGGATTTTCGAAATTCCACTCACAGAAGTGGTAAAATTAAGTTTTATGAAAAATTCATTTTTTTAACTACCACTTAGTGGTTTCACTATTCATCAAAAATTGAAAGTTTTCAGAAAAATACCAAAATTTCACCCTAGGCTAATTTCGATATTCCGAATCCAAAAATGAAGTACATTTTGAAAAATAAAATTTATAAAATTTCAAAAGGTGGTTATTACTATTCATAACGGCTAGTTTTAATAATATTTTAATATCATGTCGTTGTTTAGTGAAACTTGGTATTGCGTATGACACAAGCTATCGAGGAAGGTCGCGATTTTGTGTAAAGCAAGCCAAGAAAGTGTTGTGTAGAAAAAGATTTCTTTGATGATTTATATAACATAAAAGTCTCGGGTGTTACATCTTTCTATATGGGACATTATTTTGGTGAATTCTCTTTTACTGCATCTTAAGAGTATTCGTCCATTATTCTATTTTCTTCTGATCCAGAAAAATTAGAGGCTTAGAATGGAATAGTGTTATTGTACGTGCTTAAGGTATTTGGTCTAAACCTTTTCCTAAAAATTACTATTTTTATAACATGGTTCTATTGTTACACAAGCCGTATAATCTTGTCAATGCTTCCTAAATTAAAAAAACTTGAGTTATTGATAAATTCATGTTTAATATATGTCATAAAATCCATGTTTATGGTCCATGGTTGATGACATAAACTGAAACATTCCATGGCGAGGGTTATTCCTTTTAACCCATATTATGTCACTATTGTGGTGTGTTGAGTTCATATTACATTATTTGGAATTTAATATGGTAATGAACTTAATTGTTTAATGTTGTAAGATCCTTAGAGAACCTTTTCATTTATAAATGAAAAGTGTGAAATGGATAATCCCTTGGCTTATATATGATAATGAAAGGATTAGTGAAATGATTAAATGAACAGTGAATGAATTGGTTATGATGAAAATAGAGGGTTCACATTATGTAATCGATGACCTTATTAAATTCCATAAAAAATTTCTACCCCATGGATCTATCTTATGTGGATTCCATGAACATTTTTACTCTAAAGTTCCAAGATATTAGGATCCCTTCAACCTTTCTAATCATTAGATATTATTTAATTATAATACTTGGATTCCATTGATGATTATACTCATTGGATCATATTACATGATTTAATTTATTTTCTATGATACCCTAGACATTTATACTCCTTAGTCCTGACAATATATTAGGATTACTTGGAAATTTACACTCCTTGGATCAAGTTAAATCAGGTTACTAGGATTCCATGGATATTTATATTCCATGGATCTAACCAATTAAGAAGTTGTGAAAATCTAAACTTATTGGATCATGTTAACATAATTTACTTAGATTAATTAGTTGTATTGGATTTTTATACACCATGGAACCTATCACAATAAGACTGAAACATTATTACATGGTGTAGTCCATTGATGTTTCATGAAAATATTTACATATATCCCTTATGATTTATTTTATTGATCATAATGAGACTTTATATATAGGATAGTATCACTATTATTATTACTTATACACCTATTATATTTTCAGAGGATGGAATTATTGTAGACACGAATGGTGGTGTCTTACTGAATGATATTTCACACAATGTTAATGCTTTAATTGGGTACATAGACATTCTTCATGGATGCAAGTATGGACCTGTCCAAGAACCCACATGATGATGATTTATTTATTATTTCATTGGAGAGGTGGAACACATGACTTGGAAATGGATTGTGATATGATCTAGGGATCATTTATTTTTCATATTTTTTTACATTTTATATTTGTATTATACTGGATGAATGTTTCCATGTATTGAAAATATTTTTTATAGATTTCCATGATCATAATTTTCATATGATATTGTTGGATGAGATTACTTGGATATTTATATGATGGTTCTCTATTATTAAGATCATCAATTCCTTTTATGATTTCATTATATATATATGGTGATACCACTGTGAAACATTCTGATCATCAGAGTATACCCTTACAACTATTACTTCTTGGAACCTTTCTATTAGACAGAAGCCTTTGACATATGGGGAGGCATGCATGAGTCTATATGACCAGCTGACTTCAATAACTGTTGAGTGAAATAGGCCTGAGACATAAAAATAATCCCCTTGAAACACTGGTGGATTTTTCTTCTAAAAATGAACGAAATGATCCTCTTTAC
This sequence comes from Viscum album, assembly GCA_963277665.1. Lineage (NCBI taxonomy): Eukaryota > Viridiplantae > Streptophyta > Magnoliopsida > Santalales > Viscaceae > Viscum > Viscum album. The sequence continues at coordinate 401,556,291 of OY728148.1, read as the reverse complement.
TTGTTTAAAAAAATTTATTTCCTCTTTAAGTGGTTTGATAAGCTTTTATAATACTATAATATATTTTTTTGTTCATCTATGGTTTAGGTGAAAACAACACTTCATCAGTTTCTTCTTACTGGTTTTTATGACGCGTTACTGATTCCATTTTCTATAAGTAGGATAATTTACCATTTAGACCATTTCACTCTAGAAAATTAAGGATGGAATAAATTACAAAAAAATATAAAATATTATCATTACCATGTTAAACAAAAACTATAACTAACTTTTAAAAAATAAACCATTTTAACTATTTTAAATAATAATTTGAACACTATATTAATAATGAAATCTAATTGAGATATCTCTGTACTAGTATATGATACACTATAGTCATTAGATAGTACCACTATTTTCAGATAATAATGAATATCATATCATTCAAAACCAACCCTTTTTCTATGACAAAATTTTAATCCCTAAGATTATCATTATTTTATGGTAGTTATTTTTACCATTACATTTCCAATATGATCATAAACTCATGAAAATACACTTATGCTAAGTAAACAATTTAAAACCCTTGTTCAAAAAAATCTTGTCATTCAAAACCAACCATTTTGAAACAAAAAATCAAACATGTGTCTTCCAAATCAAATCTATAATAGATTTATAACAAGTATAAGGATAGTATAGAAAAGATAAAGATAAATGTTTCTAGATAAAATAGTGTGGTACATAGGATGCTTACCTTGATTGTGTTTTTAGAATGGATCTTATATGATTCCATATATATCAATATTTCTTCCCTTACCCTATCAAAATCCAAGAAGAACTCATCATAAAAAACCCCATAGATCCATTCCTACACATTGATCTCTGGTTCCAGAAGAAACAAAAAAGGAGCTCTAAGATGAAGAATTAAAAGGATATAATAACCGTTGATTCTATAGACAAATACTCAAAGATCCATTGAAATTAGATTCAAGATGTCAAATATCATTATAAATATCATATAGGAACCCTATAAGTTTATAGGGAGAAAATAACATTGAGTGATAAATTTTACAAATGTAGATTGGGAAAATCTAGCTATCCCTGAGACATACACGATGTGAATTATAAATTTACATCATGAAATCATAACTAGGCCACTTATACTAATATTAATGTTTCCTAAAATAATTTTCAAGATAAAAATATTTCACGATGTGAATAATTTTCACCTCATTTATCTATTGAGCTACACGCAGTGAAACCATCCATGATATAAAATAACTTCATGGTATATGTCATTTATTATTCACATTGTGAAACCCATTCGTGATGTGAATAACTTCTTTATCTAAATGAGAGGTTTCTTTCCCATTAATCATTAGAAAAAGTCTATCTAAATTAAATTTCAATGAATTAAAACATAATGCAATATCATCAAATTATGACGTATCTAAAACTAGGGGTGGTACACTCCATCTCCTAGTAGAAAAACCTAAAAAATTCTCCCTGAATCCTCTAGTATCAGGTATATCATATATCATCTGATAATAAATGGAAAATATATATTAGTAAATACATTTCATGATATGTAAAATAATAAAAAAAATGAGATCACAAAAATTGTCTCCCATAATTATGATAGTGTAACTTTTTTAATACTTCACAAGTAATAAATCAAAATATTGACAATTATTTTAGACTAATATATAAAAGAGTTTTTTTTTGAATTTAGACCCCTTAGAATATTATTATAATCATACTCAACTGGTGTCCCCATGTCCTAGATATGAGAAAATGATAATTTTGGTAAACATGTGTTGCCACATTTATCAACCCTTGAAGTCTTCTCTTCCCCTATGGAATTATGTAACTCCTATATAGAAGGATGATGAGGCACCTCAATAGGTGTATATGTATGGTGCTACCTATATATATGTGTGTGTGTGTGTGTTTTTTTTGGGTGTTTATTTTTATTTATATAATTTTGTTGCTAATAATATTTTTCATCTTCCATTATCCTAAAAATCAATATAACAAAAAATTGGTATAAAAATACAGAAATTGAACTATTAAAAATGATCCAAAAAAAATTAAACTATTCTAAATATATTTTTATTTATATTTGAGAAAGTAGTTAATTAAAATTCTAAAAACATTAATGGGAAATTAAATGACATAAATTAATGAAAAAAATCCAAATCTTATATAAAAATCTTAATAACAGTTTTAAAATGATACAAAAAAGACAATAAAATACTAAAAAACCGCCCTTTATTATTTTTTTAGATCATCTCTAATGTAATAAAAAATTATGTAGTAATGTTACTCCAATAATAGTGCATCAATATTAAAAATTATCCAATGTTTTACACTATTTTTTAAACCAAAAACAATATTTTATAATATTGTATAATTTTTATAAATACTAAATTAAAATTATTTATTTTCCCATAAAATCAACTAATAAAAAAGTTATGATAGTGTAGACATAAGTAAAATAGGGGAAAATGTAACAAAACTAAACTAATTTAAAAAATAAACTTATCTTATTAGTTATAATATAATTTTTAATAAAAAATAAAACTAATATATTAATCAATTGATGAAAATAAATTAAACAAGAAATAAATATGTATTACTTGTCATATTTTTAAATTAATAAATGATTTCTTCCCAAATTAATTCTTTGTGATCATTCTATATGGGGAAAACAATGTTTAAAATGTGTTCATCAATATTATCTGATAATATTTCCACATTATTGGGGATCTCACATAAATCATTATCTTTGTCAGGTTATTCATACCCAAAATACTTTTTCCCTTAATTTTTTTTTTGAAAAATTTATATCAAATAGATAAAGAACATAACAAATTTATTTTTCATTTGTTTCTATGATAAAAGAATCAAAAGTGTATTTATATATCCTCAAATTTACTAGTGTCATATCGAATCCATTGTGTATTACACTATTGTAACTAATAACCCATTTATAGTTAAACACTGGAAATATAAAATTTATTTAATCAACCTCCTATATTTTTTCAACGATATTATAATGTACACTTGACATAGAGATTTATTGTTTTCATTGGAACTCAAAAAATACATTGCATCTACAAACATCAATACACAACTATTTTAAACCACACTTATATTATCCATATCTTCTGTATGGAATATATATTTATTAATGTGATACTCAAACCATGTAATTAAATTTATACTTAGACCAACCACTAACTATATAAATGTTTCTGATGCATCTGATCTACCATGTATGATCTCATTAAACCATACAAAAATATTATTATGCTAATTCAAAAAAATATCTCTCATCTTTGGATGAATTTTTTTTATCACATTAATATTAAATGTTATATATAATTGTTCATAATCTATGTTATTCAAATGTATAAATACATATACATTATATGTACACATTTCAATGGTTTTAAATTCAAGCTAAATATCCCCCTTCCTTCATAATTAACTCATTTATGGTGAGATATTGGCAAACTAATGTTCACTAGAATAGAAAAGTAGCTTGTAAAAAACATTCCAACTTTATCATAAATACACTTCTCAATCATATAATCTTTAGGTTGATAGATATTATTAACATATCCCTTAAATACATTCAAATAAAATTCAAAAGGACATATCCAATATAGATATATAGGTTGGTAAATATTTATATCCACACCAAAAGAACCATTAAATGCACCATGATAACAAAATAAGATGGAGGAAAATACATTTCTAGTTGAAAAATCATATAAGGAACATCGTTCTCTAAATTTTTCAATGAATTAAAATCAATCACCTTATTACAAATTGATTTGAAAAAAATACACCTTCAAGATAATCACTCTTACATGGATTGTAAATATTGCGCAAAATGAAATTTTTAGGATTTCTTTCATCATGATGTGATAATCCTGATATTTATTACCTGAAAAATACAAATATTTAAGTGGAACTAAATTTTTTACAGTTAAATAATAACCCTGTGGAACATCAATACCATGAAGACACTGAAAAGAGAAATTTTCTCCCTCATGGATAATTCATGATAATCCATAAGAAGGTATAATCATATTCCATTTTAAGTAGGAGATAACTCCAAACCTATTCCCATTGTGAGTAATTCTAATATTGAATTCAAACATCTTTAGCATCTCATTGAATATCAAACAATGTTCCAATCAAGTTGTTACTGATATTATTCTCCACACTCATGAAATCAATGTTATGTTTTACCTCATGATATCTGTAATAATAATTTTTTTTTTATTTATTAATTTAAAATATTTAATGGATTGATTTTGGAGCTAGAAATTGAGAAAAAATGAGATTCTGATGCATGGTGTGAGTGTAATTAATTTTTGAAATATAAAAACTTAATTAAATATCATGTATGAATTGCTTTCCTGAAAAAGTTGAATAACCCTTAAATAGAAGCATGGATCATAAATTTGAGGCGGTTGTTGAGTTCAGAGTGTGGTTTTTACCAAAGGAAAAAATTATCCTTGGAGTGTGTTAGTAGTTCAGGTTCAGTGTTGTTATAGGTGAATTAATAAAATAATTATGTATATTTAATTTTTTATTAAATTAAATAGTGACATAGTTGTTTTTATTTAAATATAAGGCTATGAAACAATATTAGGGTTTTTTGTATAACTCTGGATCCATTGGAGATATTTTTGGGGGATCATTCATAGACGAACATCCACCAGATCGTGGATCACCAATTGGTGAGATGAATAATTTGTGGATATCACCAATGACAATGACACATATTTGTTCTTATTCACAGATTGGTCCACTATGAGGTATATATTTTTTATTTTATATATTTATCCTGATTTCTTATCCAATGTTAAATTTGAATCAATTGATCATTGGACTGACTCACTATTCAATTGTATTCTAGGTGTGGGACTACTTTGTGGTGATTATTAGGGAGAATTGATTATTTTTTTATGGATCTTCATTCTTCATTATAATAGAAATGGATCAAGGCCAACAAAAACACAATGGATTTTTTTCCTCTTGTTCATGTTTCATGGTTTTCTCCCACTATTCTTTATTTGTTAATTGTGATAATTTTTTTGTCTGTTGTTCTCCAAATATCATATACTCAATCATTTCACGCCCATTTCCTAGTACAATGAATTGATATTGCATATTTGGGTTTAGATAGATGATGGGATTGTGGTTTGATGATGTTTATGAGGGATTGGGGATGGATTGAGACTCCTGGTTTGAGTGGGGAATGTGATGGTGATGTGGACAAATGATGGTCATTTTACCATGTGTTTTGGTGGTCATATTCTAGCAAGATGTGATTGAAAAGATCTACTCGAATAAATCTGTTCGTACCATGAGATCCATAGTGGAGGTAGAGGTGACAAGATTTTGGGATAACATAGAAGAAGAACCTACAAGTTATGTGAAATACCAAGATACATGGTGTGTATTTTAAAGTTACACACTATATGGGACCCCCCTTTCTAGTGCTACTATTTCCTAAAAAATTAAAAATACCACATGACATGTGGTAGTGGTCACCTGTCATTTGGACCATACCTGGAGGCTCAATGTGTACCTAATAGGGTGAATGGATAAGGCCAAGAGTACATAGGCTTAGAAATGTTGTTTACTCAAACATAAACATGTCCATGCTAGGTGTACATGATAAGAGCCATTTACTAGGTCACAGTCCAGCTAACACGATCTCAGACACACGTGTACTCAAAAATAGATAGTGACATATGAACAAGTATTGATACATGGATCTAACTCGATGATGAAGGGAAATAGTATATACTACTAGTAATGTTTTGTACTCCTTCAATGATTTCTTGGGGACCTTTTCCTTTTTAGATTGGAAATGTTTCGTTAGCATGTGTTCCATTGATTCATTCCATGGGGGTTTTATATGGTTTTGTTCCCTATGCATAGGTTGGTGATCCTCGATGAATAACATTAGTTTTGGATAATGTTTGGTAATCCCATCATGAGTCTTAAAATGAGATCCCCATTCATCATCATCTCCTGGGGGGGATCATTGTATCATCTTGTCTAGCACAACACAAGAGTTGATCTGTTATTGATCAGTTTAATTGAAATTCGGTTGTTAATATACCTAATGGACTTAGGTGTAATCCCAATATTTCTATCTAAAAATTTATACTTCTCCATGTACTTATTATGGAGATACCATATTAGCATGAAATCTCATTTGAATTCCATAAGATATCCCTAAGTCATAGAGTGTGTTCTCCTAGATGAGTTCTACATGGAACCTTCAAGAATGAATGCTAGGAAAGAATTTTGGTTATGACTTTACCATAAGACAGTGTATCTATGTTGAGTATATTTTTATATTAATGTTATATATACTACAAACATATACCTTTGATGAGATGAATATTATTCTTGATTCTATATTCTTAGTGATTTTAGGGTGTTTTTTCATCAGGTTTTTGTTAAGTGAAATGGGTTCCGCATATTAGGTTATCATTGGAACTTTCTTATAAACTTTTAATAGTTACCTCATCTATAGTTGGGTACATACCAACTTTCCAATGGTCAATGATCATCTAGTTTCTTAGTCCTAGTGACTCTAGGGGACTCACATTGGTTGAGAGGATGGGAGCTAAAGATCATTTAAACATTTTGGGGGGAACTTTTTCCTACACTGATACTCTCTTATAGATTTATGATATGTTCATGTATCACTTCCTAATACAGATATAGGACCTGTTACCCTAACGAAATTATTCTATTGGTTAATTATCTCATCCAATAAATAAATGGATCCTCATTAACAGATAGAGGGGATGTATTTTTAGTGAGTCCATTTGTATGTAACTGAGGTTCTCCATCCATATCTTTAATTGTAAATAACCTATTTATGTGTTGAAGTCCTATGTCCAAATTCTTCCAATTGTGTTTTATATGATGAGGCAGTTGATATTATGAGGAGGGAATCTATTAATTATGAGGCTTCCTATGTATCCGGGTTATTTCATGAATAAAAAATCACATAGTTCATTGATCCCATGGAGCTTGGTGTCATGTGGAGAGGAGATATGTGTGGGTTCTGAGACATAGAATATTTTAGATTGGGTATCATGGAGATTTCCTATGTATCATGGTTATGGAATGAATTAGATTCTTCATAGTTAAAATTATTGGGGATTACATGTTGAGTCTTCTTGTAATGTTATGGAGGTTTATAGTGAAAATTTTATCATCATTGCAACTCCCTAATCCCATGTGATCCATGATCTTAGTGAGAAAAGGGGATAGCAAGTAATAAATTCCAGTACTCTAAATAAGGGACTTAGATGTTAGGACTTCCCTACATGATTACTATGGAGTTAGAACCTCAGGAAGAGGTGGCTGTTGTATCCTAAAAATGGTAGTAATCAGAGTCGTTGTAGTTCCCTTGCACCATTGGGAATGTCCCCAAGGTATATATCTTTATATGATAGGTTTTAATACCACACCACTCATCGAGGATTACCTGTAGGGATTTCCCTTGTGAGTGGAGATTCATCATTACAAATGAGGTGATCTTTGAATCTCCCTAATCCCACATGAGCTATGCTTGATGTGAGAGACAAGGTGGGGAAAGATGATCAGTCTGATAGTGTATATACATATGGGACTTCTATATTGGGATAGTCCTTGGGGTTTTTGTAATAGAGATCAGTCCTTGAAAATACAACATACATATATTGAATATGATTTGAATCAAAGTTCTCATATTTCATTTTATCCCTTAACCCACTAATAGTATAAGGATGATGATCACACTTTGAGATATTATTACTATCATCGAGGTTTTAGGAATATAATTGGTATCAACCAATATTCATGCTCAATTGATCGGGGACATACTGGATGATGTTGGTAGTTAGGGATTATGTACTAAGGTTTCCCTTGAGACGTCAGGGTGTATAGTGAAGATGAAATGATCTATGCAACACCACAAACATATATTCTCATTGTGAGAAAAAAGGGTAAGTAATTAATCAATTCCATTGATTTGGTTAAGGGGTTAGATAATGGGATCGGCTTTGGAAAAAAATATGGAGCTCGAACCTCGATGAGAGGTATCTTATGTATCCGAAATTTGAATGGAAGAAAAGTCTTCATAGCTTCCATTATATTGGGGTATACACAATGGGGAATCTCTTGTATTTAGGGATAATACACCAAGGATGGATAGAGATGTAAAATCTTAGGATTCCCTTGTGACCTTTTATGCTTTTCTGGAGGGTGTCGCATGACCTAGTTGACTTTTCCAAGGGAAATCGCATGACCTGATTGTATTATCCTGGAATCCATCACATGACATATCTGGAAACATATGGAGAGTGTCACAAGAGTCAGTAAAACATGGATCAGGGCATTTCTAATATCATGTCAACATCCTTGGAGGTTCTCACAAGATCTGGCCAACATGTCTGGAAGGAATCATGGGTCTTAGATGACTTTTTGATAGGGTTTTTCAAGACCTTACCGACATGTTTGGATGGCGTTATGGGTCTCATTTGAATTTTCCATAGGGTATCGCAAGACTTAGCTGACATGCTCTGAGGTAAAAATGATACTTGAATGATATGAGATTATTCCATTATATAATTCAGGTGATGTATTTTAAGGATGCCCAATGCTCGAGTGATAGACCAGAGGGTTTTGTAAGACCGTGGTGGTGCACTGAGGGGGTAGTACAACTTGTTTTTACATGTCTAGAGGGCTTTGTGTGTCCCAAATACCATGATGAATGAATGTTGTGAGATCTAGGTGATGTGTCCAAGTGCTGTCATGTGTCCTTATACAACTCACGTGAAGAGAAATAGGGATAATGTAACGACCTGAAATTTTGAATAAATATTGTTTCCTAATTTTATGTGTTATTTTATTTTATTTTTATACTCAAGAAAAATGTTTCATTTGATAAAATGAGTATAATTAAAATGAAACTGTTTGGTTTTGACTGTTATTTGACCATTGGTCAATATGACCGCTGGAAAATAATTGTTTTGATTATTGTCTCTAAATACAATCAATATTGGTTAATTAATATAGAAAGAAGATTTGATGGCCTCACCCAGTAGTCTTGGACCCATCGAAGCCCATGTAATAGAACTTGGGAAGGAGGTAGCACCATTGGGCTTTGCTCTGGACCAAACCCAAGCTGAACTTCATCGTGTGAAGCTAGAACGGGATCGCCTTCGCGAGGAGTTCAAACTGATAGAAATTACTACTTGTGCGATGTTGGCTGAGCCTCTCTCGGATTCTCTCACCTTAGCACACCTTACACTTAGGTCATATGCTGGTGTGATAAGGGGCTATGTAAGGAGACCGTAACTGCCTTGTGTAATCCTTTGTTTTAAATAAAAATTGGGATTTCTTCTTATGATGAATTTTATGAATTTTCAAATGTCTGGATAAATATAGTATGCATATTTTTTTATGAATTTTAGAAAAAGGATATTTTAAAAAAATTTATGTAAACCTTAAATAATTACAAATGTGTAATGATTTTCAAAAAATGGTCTTCTACAATTATGTTCAGTACGAAATTTAGAGTCTAATAAGATCAACTTGATTTTTGCTGAATAGTAAATTATGAATGGTGATTTTATGATTAGGATTAGTAATGTGTCCAAATGGATTAGTAATCTCACTTAAAGAAAGTATTAATATAATCTAGGCACCTTGATTAAGTAATGTGATTCAATAAAGTGGTTAAATAAATAAATTATTATTCAAGTATTAGTTTTTTCGAGTGAATAGTGTTTTTAATTGAAAATTAAATTAAAAATATTTAAAAAAATTATTTTTATAAAATGGATTTCAATTTTGAACTCAGAGCACCGATATTATGTTATGGTAATTTTTGGGGTTTTTCTAAAAAAATGAATTTTCAGTGAATAGTGTATTTATTTAAAAAATAAATTAAAAATATTTAGAAAATTATTTTTATAAAATGGAGTTAATTTTTGAAATCAGAGCATTGATATTTGGTTAAGGTGAAATTTTGGGATTATTCTGAGAAAGTTGAATTTTCAATGAATAGTGAAAATACAGTTTTTAAGTTACGGGTGTTTAATGACATCATTAAATGATGTATTAAGTATGTAATCAATATGGTCGACTTATTAATAGTAAGATAAGGTATGAGGTGTCCCAAGTGGCCAATACCATGGGCAAATACCATGGGCATGCCCATGGTTTTTCCAAAACCACTAATGAGGTGTCCCTTGGCCATTAATGCCTTGTCCCCTCACTTTCCATATAAATACCAAGCCATCCTCTCCTCCATTCGACTCCCCACTCTCCCCCAACGATGTTATGGTCTCATTACCTCCCAAGGAGTCCTCCCAAGGTTCCCCCAAGCCCTCATGTTCCCAACCATTGAGTTTTAAGAGTTACGTTTTAAGGTAAGGGATCCGACCTCTCTCTTTCTTTTCAAGAAATCTCGTTTATGTCATTTCGTTTATCCTCCATGTTCTTATGTTAAAGGATGTTCTTTTATATTCCTCTTACTGCCCTTTTAATTTTCATATAATGATATATCCCCTATTACTCTCATTATTTCGTTTTATGATGTTTTCGGTGGCACCGTTAGGCTGCCGAAAGGTTTGTAACAGATTCTTTCTCCCTTCTCATTTTTCAAGATCTATTTTCCATGTAAAGTATTTCAAGTTCCTTTTTATTATGTTGTTGCATGATCTATAAATTTATCATACTGATATTTTATGATCATATTATGAGAGACCCCATTTTATCTCTTCAATTCAGTATTTTGAAGTTTTAAGTGGCGCCGTTAGGCTACCGAATTTTTAAGTGGTTCTTTCACCTTTCTCCTTTTTCAAAGTTCTAATTCCATGTCAAGTCTTGAAAGTTCCTTTTTATTATGTTGGGGTATGATATCTTAATCTATAATACTGATAATTTATGTTCATATGATTAGAGACCATATTTTATCTCATCAATTGATTTTTGTTGAAGTTTAAGTGACGTCGTTAGGCTGTCGAATTTCTAAGGGGTTCTTTCACCCTTCTCATTTTCAAGATCTATTTTCATGTCAAGTCTTTCAAGTTCCTTTTTATTATGTTGGGGTATGATATATATATCTATCATACTGATCATTTATTTTCATATGATGAGAGACCCCATTTGACCTCTTCAATTCAGTATTTTGATGTTTTAAGTGGCACCGTTAGGCTACCGAATTTTAAGTGGTTCTTCACCCTTCTCGTTTTGAAGTTCTACTTTCATGTCAATTATTTCAAGTTCCTTTTTATTATGTTGGGGTGTGATATATATATCTATCATACTGATCATTTGTTTTCATATTATTAGAGACCCTATTTGATCTCATTAATCCATTTTTGGAAGTTTTAAGTGACGCTGTTAGGCTGCCGAAGTTTCATAAGAGAAATCTTATTTTTTTCTCACTTCTATGTTTTTCATTTCATATGGTATATCTTTCAAATTTCATTACCATGTTCTTAAATCCCTTATATTATGTCCCCCTACTGTTTAATGGATCATTTATGAGTGGTTGACCGACGTACCCTCTCTTTTAAATGTTTTCTAAAACCTTGTAACATGGCTGTTATGCTGTAGAATTTTCGTCTCAAAATGCCTCTCTCTTTTCTCAAAATTATTTTATGTTATAAAGTGAATACTCAAAGATCTTATTTATAAAATGGTATTTACATATATATCAAAATTTTCTATTTTAAATTCTGGGATTTACATACATGAAATCCGCTTCCCCTTTCTGTGGGTTTAAAGTGACATAAAGATCATGTCTTTTAAGCAGTTTTTAAAACGTTATGATTATGAAATGAAACCCATTTCTTTTATGCCATATGGGTTGTTTATGAAATGATTGATGATGATATATTTGGATCACATGATAATAAAGACATGTCAAGGGTTTTCCCAGATAGCGCTCTAATTCATTGGGTAAAGACTTAATCTCTAGAGATGACTTTTTAGACTGATACCTTGGTGAATAACCTTGGTAATTTTTAATGACACCTTGGGGATAGACCTTGGTGAAACGAAATGATTTTCAATATTAAATGTTGTATCCACATCTTAAAGTTATTAAAAATGTTATTTTTATTGTGATATATCTCATGATTTATTTCTCATTCCTTAAAGTTCTTTTCATGACCTTATTGAAGTATCTCAAGTTCACATGTAAAATGTTTCTCTTGTTTCCCTTACTGGGCCTTCTTCTCACCCTTTCTTTTGATGTATGTCCCCAGGTTATGAGATGCAGTAATGAACCTAGTATGAACATGAGTAGAAGCCTTTCAAGTGTTTTAGAAGAATGTTTTATGTTTTCATGTTTTATGTTCCTGGTTTCCAAGACACTAAACCTTAAAGATCCTCAGTTTTGTGTAATGAAATGAAAGTTTATGTTATAAAAAGGCAGGATGATATAGTTGGTATCAAAGGATGGTTTAGTTATTTGTGGAAATTAGGATATGAAAACTTTAGGAAGAACCCTATAGAAAAGTATAAATATAGTAAATCTTCCAGATATTTTGGTGAGTATTGAGTAAGGGGTTGCCAAGAAAATACATCCTTGTCCGGATACGAGCAGGTAGAGGTTGATCTGGAACAGATGTACATAGGGGTAAAACCAGAAAACACTGCTTTAAGCTAGACTCGAACGGGAATCGGTACACGACAACGGGCCTTGCTGCACTCTTGGTTATGACACTCCCGGGGGATAGGCTTTGGTAAATTCAAAAGATTAGTATGAACCATTATTAAAGGAACAAAGATAAAATAAAATGAAGATTCACATAAGAATATACGATCATGGATAACCTAGATTGGAACCTAGGGGATCACAAGTTAGGATATACTTTTATTCTAAAAGTTTATCCTTTTATGCATAAATTTTCCATTTCATGATTATTGGAGAAGTATTTAAGCCCATAATTATACTTTATCTTCATAGTTAATTGTGGGAAATGGAAGAACATGTCTCAACAACCAATGTGATAGGAAATGCGATGATTTCCGTATTAATATGATAGATATGATTAGGGGATTAAAATATGATTATTATTTTGGAAGACATTCACTATTTTGGGGACCCTATATGATCGAGGTAAATAGATTACTATGGTATTTTCATTGAGGAGTAAGGTTGACTTATATTTTGAAGAATCGATGAATTTAAGGCGGACTTATAGTAATTTAGGTTACTTAAGGAAATGATTAACCTATCTTGGGGTAAATATGTTTAGGTTAGTTACTTTTGTTATAAGATTATATGAGTGGTTGATGTTGATTGGAGATGAATGATAAAGTTTACCTTGGAATACTATGTTATCAAATCCTGCTTGTATTTGGGTTTCAATCTTAGTTTGGTTTATTTTGAGGATTTTTAAGGACAGTTATTTACGGAATGGTCTATGATGAACTCTGGGTAGTACCATGTAACTTTGAAGATTTAAAAGTAGTTTCCATTCCTATGGGATGATTTCTTTTTGAAGAGTTGTTTTACCTTACCCTTTCTGTTTTTGGGATAATGGTTAAAGATAGATGAAATAGATGGTTAATCTTATTTGGATTATGTGATTCTCTAGAAGTTGATTCTTGTGTTTTGATGAGACCAAGTGTTTTTGAATGCTCATCGTTTGGAGGAAATAATATTTTTGGGTAGAAACTTATTAAAGGATGAAACTCTACATGATGGTAGGTATATTTTCTTATGTTTTTGTTCTATGTAGAAAATTAATTCCTCAAAATTATGAAAAGAAACGTAAAAAAAATGTTGTTGGTTTATCTTTCCTACTAGGTAATCAAAGGCCGTTTACACACATCATAAGTTTGGGATTTTCTTATGGTTAACTTTCTCCTAATCATGTTCTTTATCACTCTCCCTCAGAACATGACCCTTTGTTTTCTCCTCCATGTCCATGTTTTCTTACATGGAATCCTAGTGTGGGTTAACTCGGGTGACCTTTGTACTTCCCTTTCTTTCTTTTAAAGTAATAGTTTTATTGCCTCCTTTTCCGATGTGGGACTTTCAATTAAATTTCAAAACCCAATTTTAAAAAATTGCGAGGACGCAATTTCTTAAGGGGGGAAGATTGTAACGACCCGAAATTTTGAATAAATCTTGTTTCCTAATTTTATGTGTTATTTTATTTTATTTTTATACACAACAAAAATGTTTCATTTGATAACATGAGTATAATTAAAATGAGACTGTTGGGTTTTGACTGTTATTTGACCATTGGTCAATATTACCGCTGGAAACTAAACATTTTGATTATTGTCTCTAAATACAAGCAATCTTGGTTAATTAATATAAAAAAAAGATTCGACGGCCTCACCCAGTAGTCTTCGACCGATCGAATCCCATCTAACAAAACATGGGAAGGAGGTAGCACCACTGGGCTTTTCTCTGGACCAAACCAAAGCTGAACTTCATCGTGTGAAGCTAGAACGGGATCTCCTTCGCGAGAAGTTCAAACTGATAGAAATTACTACTCGTGTGATGTTGGCAGAGCCTCCCTCGAATTCTCTCACCTTAGCACACCTTACACTTATGTCCTATGCTGGTGTGATAAGGGGCTATGTAAGGAGACCGTAACTGCCTTGTGTAATCCTTTGTTTTAAATAAAAATTGGGATTTCTTCTTATGATGAAGTTTATGAATTTTCAAATGTCCAGATAAATATAGTATGAATATTTTTTATGAATTTTAGAAAAAAGATATTTTAAAAATGTTTAAGTAAACCTTAAATAATTAAAAATGTGTAATGATTTTCAAAAAATGGTCTTCTACAATTATGTTCAGTACGAAATTTAGAGTCTAATAAGATAAAATTGATTTTTGATGAATAGTAAACTATGAATAGTGATTTTATGATTAGGACTAGTAATGTGTCCAAATGGATTAGTAATCTCACTTAAAAAAAGTCTTAATATAATCTAGGCACCTTGATTAAGTAATGTGATTCAATAAAGTGGTTAGATAACAGTTTCATAAATTATTATTCAAGTATTAGTTTTTTCGAGTGAATAGTGTTTTTTAATTAAAAATTAAATTAAAAATATCTAAAAAATATATTTTTATAAAATGGATTTCATTTTTGATCTCAGAGCACCGATATTATGTTATGGTAATTTTTGGGGTTTTTTTCTGAAAAAATGAATTTTTGGTGAATAAGTATTTATTTAAAAAATAAATTAAAAATATTTAGAAAATTATTTTAATAAAATGGAGTTCATTTTTGAAATAAGAGCATTGATATTTGGTTAAGGTGAAATTTTGGGATTATTCTGAGAAAGTTGATTTTTCGATGAATAATGAAAATACTGTTTTTAAGTTAGGGGTGTTTAATGACATCATTAAATGATATATTAAGTATGTAATCAATATGGTCGACTTATGAATAGTAAGATAAGGTATGAGGTGTCCCAAGTGACCAATACCATGGGCAAGCCCATTGTTTTGCCAAAACCACTAATGAGGTGTCCCTTGGCCATTAATGCCTTGTCCCCTCACTTTCCCTATAAATACCAAGCCATCCTCTCATCCATTCGACTCCCCACTCTTCCCCAACTAATTTATTGTCTCATTACCTCCCAAGGAGTCCTCCCAAGGTTCTCCCAAGCCCTCAAGGTCCCAACCTTTGAGTTTTAAGAGTTACGTTTTAAGGTAAGGGATCCGACCTCTCTCTTTCTTTTCAAGAAATCTCTTTTATTTTATTTCTTTTATGCTCCATGTTCTTATGTTAAAGGATGTTATTTTATACTACTCTTACTGCCCTTTTCATGTTCATATAATGAGATATCCCCTCTTACTCTCATTATTACGTTTTATTAAGTTTTAAATGGCGCCGTTAGGCTGCCGAAATATTTGTAACAGATTCTTTCTCCCTTCTCATTTTTCAAGATCTATTTTCCATGTAAAGTATTTAAAGTTCCTTTTTATTATGTTGGGGCATGATATCTAAATTTATCATGCTGATATTTTATGTTCATATTATGAGAGACCCCATTTTATCTCTTCAATTCAGTATTTTGATGTTTTAAGTGGCGCAGTTAGGCTGCCGAATTTTTAAGTGGTTCTTTCACCTTTCTCCTTTTTCAAAGTTCTAATTCCATGTCAAGTCTTGCAAGTTCCTTTTTATTATTTTGGGGTATGATCTCTAAATCTATCATACTGATCATTTATGTTCATATTATGAGAGACCATATTTGATCTCATCAATTCATTTTTGTTGAAGTTTAAGTGACGTCGTTAGGCTGTCGAATTTCTAAGGGGTTCTTTCACCCTTCTCATTTTCGAGATCTATTTTCATGTCAAGTATTTCAAGTTACTTTTTATTATGTTGGGGTATGATCTCTATATCTATAATACTGATCAATTATGTTCATATGATGAGAGACCCCATTTGACCTCTTCAATTCAGTATTTTGATGTTTTAAGTGGCACCGTTAGGCTGCCGAATTTTACGTGGTTCTTCACCCTTATCGTTTTGAAGTTCTACTTTCATGTCAATTATTTCAAGTTCCTTTTTATTATGATGGGGTATGATCTATATATCTATCATACTGATCATTTATTTTCATATGATGAGAGACCCTATTTGATCTTGTCAATCCATTTTTGGAAGTTTTAAGTGATGCCGTTAGGCTGCCGAATTTTCATAAGAGAAATCTTATTTTTGTCTCACTTCCATATTTTTCATTTCATATGGTATATGATTTAAATTTTATTACCATGTTCTTAAATCCCTTATATTCTGTCTCCATACTGTTTTATGGATCATTTATGAGTGGGTGACCCACGTCCCCTCTCTTTTAAATGTCTTCTAAAACCTTGTAACATGGTCGTTATGCTGCAGAATTTTCGTCTCAAAATGCCTCTCTCTTTTCTCAAAATTATTTTCTGTTATAAAGTGAATACTCAAAGCTCTTATTTCTACAAGGATATTCACATATATATAAAAATGATCTATTTTGAATTCTGGGATTTACATACATGAAACCCACTTCCCCTTTCTGTGGGTTTAAAGTGACATAAAGATCATGTCTTTTAAGCAGTTTTTAAAACGTTATGATTATGAAATGAAACCCATTTCTTTTATGCCATATGGGTTGTTTATGAAATGATTGATGATTATATATGTGGCTCACATGATAAGAAAGACATTTCAAGTGTGTGCCCAGATAGCACTCCAATGCATTGGGTAAATACTTAATCTCTAGAGATGGCTTTTTAGACTGATACCTTGGTGAATAAACTTGGTAATTTTTAATGAAACCTTTGGGATGGACCTTCGTGAAACGAAATTATTGTAAATATTAAATGTTTTAGCCACATATTAAAGTTATGAAAAATTTTATTTTTATTGTGATATATCTCATGATTTATTTCTCATGCCTTAATGTTCTTTTCATGACCTTATTGAAGTATCTCAAGTTCACATGTAAAATGTTTCTCTTGTTTCCCTTACTGGGCCTTCTGCTCACCCTTTCTTTTGATGTATGTCCCCAGGTTATGAGATGTAGTAATGAACCTAGGATTAACATGAGGAGAATCCTTTCAAGTGTTTAAGAATAATGTTTTATGTTTTCATGTTTTATGTTCCTGGTTTCCAAGACACTAAACCTTAAAGATCCTCAGTTTTGTTTAATGAAATGAAAGTTTATGTTATAAAAAGTCAGGATGCTATAGATAACAAGCATGTCTTTGGTTTAATTCTAACATATTTGATCTTGGTTATATCCCTTGTATTGTGAGTACCTTAGGTTTTTTTAGTATCAATTTATTTTATGTCTTGCATGATCTAGTGGTGTAGTAAGATATTCACCGCATAGTCTACCATATATCCTTATTTTGGTCTATAAATGATCATGTTAAGTGACTTATGCCTTTCGTATGACTAATCTAGCTACCTTCGGGTATATTACCAGACAAAAAGATGGACGGTCATGTGAGTGGTTATCTGAGAAGTATTCTTCAATGCTTGGTATTTTTACACTAGAGAGATTCCTTCTCGTAGTATCTGGTAAATTTTTGTTGATGGGGTAGTTAATTTATAGTCCTCACCACCCTGGATAATCACTGGTTTGCGTGGAATATCTAAAATGGATTCAGGATAGATTTGGTTAGGGTATCGAGATCTATTTTGTTTCGCAAGTCTTCATCATAGACCGTTTAGAGTGCGTCACTTAATTTTCTGAATTTGTGAGTATCATACATAAATTCTTCCTTTATCAAATTGTTTCTAATTAATGGTGACTTTTATGACTATGAGAGCATGTAAAATGGCTTATCAACTTGTCAAAGGGACTTTTTTATATTTAAGATTCCCATTGAAAATCATTCACAAGATTCCTGGTGAATTATCCATGGCCTTCTGTGAGACATAAATGAGTTGTCTAGAGGTCTTTCAAGACCATGGTGTTGACTTCTTACGTGTGTCTCGTGTATTATAGTGACCAAAATAACCTTATGTAACTTCCCACTTTTATTTCATTTGTCTTAAGTGACAATGGTTGGGAGTCATGTTATATCTCATAAGTAATGTAAAGGAAAAATACTCAATTTTTGGTTGATGTGTTTCATGAACAATATGGGTTAGGGAAGTGCAATGTTTCCTAGAAGTACCTAAGTCTTTCCATGTGACAAGTATGAAAACTCAAAGGGACCTCACAAGATGATTCAGACATGTTTCTGAGGTATCATGACAACTTTCTGATCTCTAGTGATATGCCGAATGTCCTTAATTGACTATGAGTACCTTTCACCACCTCCACTATATTTACAATGTTTTTTTGTTAAAAATTATAGGGAATTATCTGATTTTTCGTGAGTATTATGAATGAAATTTACTTTATTTTTTTATAATTCTTCACACCCTCAATACGGGTCATATGGGGGTGTGGGAGCATGTCATGAACAAATCTATCTTCTTTTCCATAGAGCACCAAAGGGGAAGAAAAAAGTCACATGAACATCTACAAGGTCATCCATTTAATGAGGCTAACAAGTCCAAGGACATTCATGAGATGATGAATACATGATGTTGAGGTCTCACGGTGTCTCACGAGTCACCAGAGGTTCATCACATGTCCTTCAGCGACCGTGAGAACCTCTCGCCTCCTCCCTCTTTTCTCCATTATTTAATCCTACAAAGGTCCAGAGGACCTAAAAGTTTTCTTTCATATCCTCAAGTAATTTAATACCACCTAATTATTATATGGAGTGTGGCCTATTTGACCACTGGGGATCTCTACCTTTGAAAATCATTCCTCTTTATTTTTAAAGGACTTCTGATGGTTTTTGAGGATCTATCCAATAAAAACCCATGTGTCTCAGGGAAGCTCATTTGGTTTTCACCATGTAACCATAGGTTATATTGAGATCCTTTTTAATATAAGTAAGGATCATTGAAAGGGACTATGTGGGATTCACTGGAGTTTATTCACTATGCATGGAGTCTTTGAGTGGCCTTGATATGGTTGCATGATCTAGAGTCTTTTTGAGGCTCATGTGGTCTACAAGTCCAAGTTCCTCTTTTTAGTGGGGAAGGTATTTCTCATATCCAGTAATTCCTTACTTTGTGAAATTTCCAGTGCTTATTTAGCAGGCAACAACAAATCCCTCCCTAGGAGCGATATAGTGGGGATAGGGACTCGAATCTGAGGAAAAATAATGCCCTCCAACATCTTTAACGGTGTCATGAGACAACGACTTAAGTGAAATTTAGTTTAATGGGTGACGTTAGGTATTTTACGACATGTCATATATATACGGTGGGTTTAGAGGATAGTTCATTCCACCGATCACCGCCTTTTTTGGAGTTCTTTCATTTTTGCATCTGCCGAGTTCCTCTATCATGAGATCATACCAAGAACCTGGATCCTGAGCTCCATCCACAAGTCCTCACCATAGGATCCTTTCATCAAAACTCTCCCTCAAGATTGTCTCTTCCTCATCTTCTTGTCTGATCCAAACATAAAATATAGCTTGGTAATTTCTCAGATATCTTCTAGGAGAATTATGGTCGTCTTGAAGACTTTGTGAGAGTTTTTGGCCTGGTCACATGATCATTATCAACTCGAGTGACCATGATTATGTCACACGGTCTCATGTATATAATGGATTCATGTATTTCAAATGATTCCCTATATAAGTTATGTACCCTCTAAATCCTCTGGAGGTCATGTGATCCACAAAATCTTTAAGCAGTTCCGGAATCTGTTGCTCAGTAATGTGACGTTTGATGAAGCCATAAAAACCTTATCATACATTGACAATATTTATTTTTTTCATTTAAAATGTCCCATTTAACTATATTCAGGTAGAGTCTGGTACTCCCTAATCCACTCATAATACTTTAAAGAGAGAGTCAGGAGCATCAATTTCCTGCCGCGAAGCTATAGTGGCTAGCATGGATCCTTATTGCCATCATTCTGTAGGGTCATTCCAAAAGATTCTCTTTAAGTTGACAGGTTAAAAAATATCAAACTATTATCATTCATATTTTGTTACTCTTTATGTGTTTTTTCTCGACATTATTCTCCAATTACATAACTGAAGTCATCTTTCATTCTCTCTGCCTGGACCTGGAGGGCCCAGAACACTCTCTGAAAAAACATTTATCCTTGGGGGCCACTTTATCTCCATATGGGAATGTGAGGATGGAAACCTACTAGATTTTATTCCCACATACATTTATGGGAACAATCGTACATTTGATAAGTACACCCATATCCATCATTCAAAAATATGATTGTATGCCTATTATCAGACATTTTGGTTTATCTCTAGTTGGGACTTCCGATTGGGGTAATTGTGGACTTGACTAGGGATGGCCCTTCTATTTTGAAAATATTATCTTTGAATTCCCCAAGGAGATTATGGAAATGGGAATGTATATGTTTTTCTGGAGATCACATACCTTGACCTATTACAACAAGAGTTTGATGGTGGA
Organism: Viscum album; assembly: GCA_963277665.1. Classification (NCBI taxonomy): domain Eukaryota; kingdom Viridiplantae; phylum Streptophyta; class Magnoliopsida; order Santalales; family Viscaceae; genus Viscum; species Viscum album. The sequence goes on along the minus strand of OY728148.1, from coordinate 401,535,289 downwards.
GCTACATAGCCTTTGGATCCATGACATGAACAACATCCATGCTTTAAATGGAGAGGTTGGAATCAGTCTTTGGGGAATAGAGTAGATATTTGGTGTAACTATACATGGGGGGTATGTCTAATGAATTATTTCAGTCTCATTACACTTGGGATGAAATGACAAGGAATCCTCCTTTAACCTGGGAGTTGATTAAATTGGCTAAGAAGACCCACCAAAAAGGGGGTTTTCCTGGTGCAGATATCTATTTCAAAACATGGGAAGAGTACCTCATTAAATAAGACAGTTATGGTCCATAGGTCAAAAATCAAAATTCATTACTCATGAAGGATTCCCATAGTGAACCAGGAACTTATTGGCCTATAGTTGAAGGTGGGATGTATAGAGAATGCATATGGGAGATTGTCCCTAGCATTGATCGGCTGGTCCAACTGGATGGTTTCCTCGTTGTATACCTAAGTGCGTACTTACTTCCAATGAAGGAAAATGGGGACTAACTATCTCATCCTTTACAATGGAAACCATGATAGACAGGGGAGAGCACATTTAGCTAGTGATCCATGTGTTAGTAAAGATCTTCCACCTTCTCCATCATGTCTATAAGGGTGAGGCCCCTTATATGATCTTGGGCCCCTTACAAGTTTTATTAGGTTGGACGGGGGATCATCTAGGTGGTTATGAGTACATAAACATGTTATAATTCTATGATATTGACTTCGTACTGTATATACAATGAATTATTGGGGTAATAACCATTATATTGAAATATTAAGGAATCAAGGACTTGGTGAAATGCCAAAAAAATCAACATTATGATATATTGACCTATGTTTATCAGACATTTTTTTTAAAATAGTAAGGTTATCCTTCAAGAATGTGCTTACATGATGTCGCATTATCAGGGGATTCTTTATGATGGTATCAATGGGGACCTTTTTTGTGAGTGGTATGCACCATTTTGGTTGACCCATCAATTTTTTACATTAAATCAAGGTGTCATGTTTCTGTTTATATTAGAGCTGAGGAACACTCGCTAATAGCTCACCAATGTTTTCTTATGTTGACTAGAGAAGAAACTCATGCATAAATACATCTTCCTCCTCATGATGCATTAATTGATTTATCCCATGGTTATATAGATATTAGGATTCTATTATATTCAAATGGACCATTATTCAATTTTCTAAGTGTGGTCGTCCAAACCACGGTGCTTGAATAAAATACCAGAATAGAAAAATGTTGGAATATATAATGTTGGAAGACCTATAAGTTCCTCAAAAGGAACTCATGTTTTTCCATTACTGGAAGAGAAATATACTTCCTTGGCTACAAGGAATGCACACAACATAATTTTTCCTATCGCATCTTAAAAATGGGAGATATGGAAGTGGTGAGTCTTAGTCGATTATGGATCTTAAGATGTTCTAGAAATTTTACAACTATATTAAAATATTTTATATGTATGTATACAAGTGTAGATTGTGAAAGATCATCATATCTTAAAATATCATGAATATACTTCAAGTGGTATGGTCATGGGGGATGAATGTGTTGGTGACTAGGTAAATGATGATGAATGGTCCCCATGTCAACATGCTCAATAAGGGTGGTGATTGCCGCTTCAAAGGAAGTGGATGCAGCTAAAAACTCCTTTTGAAGGACCCTATTTATAAAGGAATAAGAAAAAAATGAATGATGATTCATTTTTAGATCCTTCTCCTCAGTTATCCTAAATTAAGTTGGGTAGTTGATTCCCCCTTTATATTTGATTATCCTTGTAGTGCATTCATGGTTTTTTGATAACATGGAGATCTCCCCCTGAATTTTATAGAGGATCATGTGTCTATTTCTGAGGATGTGGATGATAATTTAGTGCTTAAATCAGATCCTAAACTACTATAATTTATCCACCAATATACAGATATAGTTTAGGGGACCGTTCAATCATATTCATTTCTTAAATTACACACATTAGCAAGTGTACCATCTGATCCAGCAAGGATGTATGAAGTTTTTGAGTTTACTGACATAGGTAACTATTATCCCACTGTATTATCTGGTGTGTAGGTGAGTTTTGAAAAAGTTAAATTCGTATTCATGGTCAGATAATTTCTATTACATTTATCAAACCTCTAAAAATCTTCTTTTATTCTTGTTGTCATTAATAATGGAGAGAGGATTACTTCTATAAGAAATGCTTCAGAGGTACTGTAAAATCATTTTTCACAAGGAAGAGTTGAATCTTCTCTTACAGATGGGGTTATGGTGGTTGATGTTTTCGGGGACACGAATGAAAAAGTCATTTTTATATCCTTAATCAAATATGTTGATATTTTGAAATACAGTATGAGTTGTCCTATAAATGACATACTCCTGCATTCCTTGAAATACTTTTGTTCCTACCCCTCTAGGAGTTCCTCTGACTGAGTCTACTAACGCGATGTCTAGTTATCTCCCTTCATCATTGAAGACCGTAGTCACAACCCTATATATGAGTGACCTTGTTTCATAATTTCATCATGTTATCAAGATATTCTAGACCACATTCTCAGTTCTTCATCAATTTATCAGCCAATGTGATGAAATATATGGAGGGAGATCTAGATTTTAGTGTCATAAATTTTATTGTATGAGTTAAAGGATCGATTGGGTCACCTTCAATTCATGTTTCTCACCCTCATATATGAATTTTTTTGACTTGTATTCCCTTAATTATGGGGTAAAGGAGGTGATATTTGTGTGAGAATAGAGGAGGGCCCTTGAATTTAGAGTATCAGCAACTAAGGCTCCTTCTTAAGCAAAGAAGAATTGGAGAGGAGCTATGAATGATGCTTCCCAATGTGCGATGGATGATTCTTCTCAATGAGATGAAATTTATACTGGAAAGATACAAACTTATCATCTCTATTATGAAATTAATTTCCTTCAATATTAAATCGACTGTCTTCAGGTAGAGTTATTATAGTTTCAATATTTTTTCTAAATATTTCTAAATACCATGATAGAGAAGAAAGGAATCCTAGACATGGAAGAGAAATCCAAGCTTGATGTCATCATGAAAGTGCATGAGCTACAACATGTGGTGGAGTGTGATTATGAACCTATTGATCAACTGCTCCAATCTATGGTTTTATTAGAGTGAGTGATTTCTGATCTCAATGAATCATCTGAGAAGATGTTATAATGGTGGAAGAAAATTCAATAACATTTTGGATCATACATTTATAGGAGAGGATCAATCATTTGGATATCCCTCCTTTTATATGGCACCAATGGACAGGTTTTCTGAACATTATATATGTTGTCTAGTTTCCATGTTTTCATTATGTATATGATATTTAGTCGTTTTGATATCACCAGAATCTCTAACACTACCCATAATTTGCATAAAATAAATCAAACCTAAATTTCTTAATCTGGATATTTGGATCACAATGGTCTCATCTTCCATAAGTTCTCATGAATTCCCACCAACATGAGATTCTATACATATTATCTATTTTATTTTTCTTGTGATCACCAAATTTGAATAAGGAAGAATGGGTTGAATATATATCCTAGAGGGAGAGTACTCCAATATTCTCTAAAGTTGATAGGATTGGTGGGTATATATTGATTTTTCTAAGGCCATATGGCGAGCCTTATAATATCTTATAAGATAAATAACTTTCATTTCTTTAATTTAGGGAATTTTAGCTTAGACCTGATATCACTTTATTTTAGGGTCTTTTTGTTCGAACCTTCAATTTATTTAGTTTAAGGTATTTTAGCTCATACCTTCTTCTGATTTTAGTATAAGGTATTTTAGATCAGACCTTCTATTCTTTAGTTTTTTTTATTTTACCTCATACCTTTTTATCACTATATATTATGGTCTTCATTCTTAGAAATTGTGAAATATTTGGATGGAGGACCCGAGATGACTCAAAACACTATGGCATGTTGATTTGACCCATGGTGTTTCCAGGGCTCACAATAATTAGAGATTATTTCTTTCAAGGAGGAGATTCCTTTAGTTGGTATATTAAATCCCTTATGAACTGATATCATAGACAAAAAAGTTGATCTCTACCATTTTTTAAGGTCTTATGAATGATTTATGGGGTAAACATGGTTGTGGGAGAAATACTACAGAATTTAGTCTTTCTAGGATAGTTGGAATATGGGTTATGTATGTCACAATCAAAAAGTCTGAGACATGTAATATGTATTAGGGTAGACATTTCAGGTGTGTCCCTTAATAAAATTCGATATTAGGTTCTATCAAGATGTCATTGAGGCTTGCAATGATTTAAAAGCCCTTTATACTAGGCCAATATGTCTCCAGTCAGTGGGTTTGAGCCCCTACGTCAATATCCTGGTGGAAGTCAGAGATTTTTTTTCCATTCTAGGGGATAAGAAATATTTATAAATACTCATATATCCACATTATGAAGTGAGGTATGTAAGGAAGGATATCCAGGGAGGGTTCTGGAACCCAAGTGAAATTAGCTATTAAATCATACAGATCGATCCCTACACCAGATGGTTTCAAATCATGAGTTATAGGCTATTGAAGGCTAGGGAATGTAGTGTCGTAGTCTATCCTTGAGAAAGGGTATGAAACACAGGGACTTAAGGTTGTGGATGTAGAATTAGCTTGGATAGTTTGGGGTGGGGATTGTAAATCTCAACCAGGAGTGATCAAGTTTGTAGAATTATATATGATAGTCATACTAGGAGTAGTTTAGACACACTATCATGTTGATTTGTTCTGTAATGATGTTAAGGCTCGCAATGATTAAAATTTCCTTTTTTTAGAGTTACGCATTAGGTTTTTAACCATAGGAAATTATGAAGAATCCAAAACCATGTATTCAAAGTAAAGAAAAGGGCCCTTGAAGCTATATATCCTTTCCAAGGGACATGGAAGGTTATGATAATCCATGACACCCAAACTCATGAATTTTGACATGTGGTAAGAGTTAAATACAAGGAGGGTTTAAATACCCTAAATGTCGAGACATTTCCTTATGAACATATTCTTATAGAGGGGAGATGTGATAAATCATTACTCTATCTCTTTTCTAGACTAGGGGGTCAAGTGAGCATAGTTTGTATTTTACTAGGGACACAAGGTATACCCTATGAGGTTTATCCCATGTATGTTTTCAACCTATTTTTTTCTTAAAATCCAAAAAGGAGGAGTTTAGCGGGTGGAGACTTGAATTTTTATCAGGTCTCCCTTTGTGGGTTTTTCACCTAATAAGTTTTCTATCTCCTTTATTATCAGTTTATGTTATTTTTATTTTCTACTATTATGTTCTAGTGTTTAAGGTCGTATTGCATTGACTGAAACACGTGATGTTTAGGGTCATGAATCACATGGGCCTAAAATGGGAGATGTTACACAATATCCAAATTAGGATATCCAGGTTCAGGAGCACACTAAAAACATTATGAGTGGGAGATAGAGATGTCGTAAATCATTGATTGATGTTATTAGGTCATGATTAGTTATATGGTAAATTCATACCGAGAGTAGTTCAGAGATTCTATGGTGATGTGTTATACCGCAGTGATGTTAGGGATCACATGGATTGGAATTTCCTTTTTCAGATTGATGAATTTGGTTGACAGCCATAGCTGTATATGAAGGATCCATATGCTTGTATTCATATTCATGAAATGGTTCCTAAAATATGGGTATCCTTTCCATTGTCCATGGAAGATTTTTCTGATATGAGACACCCCAAGTCATGAAGTGTGGCTTATGGATTGAGGTTCTTTAAAGATGATGAAAGAACCCCATACTCTGGTTGACTATGGTAAGTCTTACATTTACCCATGATAAGGTATGATGAATGGGTTATGGTTTTACTAGTTTAACATAATGTAGGGGGATGTACTTTCCTTCATGTAGTTTAACATCATGTGGTAAAAACATATATCCTTGAAGTTTAACATCAAGTGTTAAGGATGTATTTCTGAAAATTTTAACATCATGTTGTAAGGATATACTTCCATGTAGTTTAACATCATGGGGTAAAGACCTACTTCAACATAGTTTTACATCATTTAGTAAGGATTTACATTCGTGCATTTTAACTTCATGCAGTAAAGAAGTACTTCTATGCAGTTTAACATCATGCAGTAAGGACATACTTTCATACTATTTAGATTCATATGATGAGAACATTATTCAATCCACTTTAACATCATGTTACAATAACATGCTTCCATATAGTTCAATGTCTTGCGGTAAATATGTAAGAAAACTTATGTGGAAAGGGGTATGTTGTAGTTGGGCCCAAGGACGTAGACTTAGGCATGACTATGTATATCATGAGGATGAGAATCAAGCCACATGTTATTATAAATGAAGTCTCATGTGTGGGTCTAATCCATATGTAGGGAGAAGTAATTTTGATATTTATTTGTGACTAGGATCAGAGTTGTAAATCTGGATATCACTACATTTCCATTTAGGGTTGGAATCAAGTCAAACATAGTTCTTGAATGGGAAATACTCTATCCATGTCTGACCCACACGTAGATGTGGGCATTCGTTTCATTATTTATTACATATGGGCCTAGGATTGATGATTTAGGCATCATTATGTATTATGGGATGATATAAATCAAGATAGACATAGTTCTTGAAGATCCATATATATAGTTTAAAATCATGTGGTGATGATGAAGGTAAACACACATGAATAAATGGAAATGTTGTTGGTTGACCTAAAGATGAAATTTCGGACATCATTGTGTATCTCATTAGAATGGGAATAAAATAACATGTAGTTATTGAATTACCATGTAGTTTAACATCATGTAGTGAGGAAAGAGGAAAACTGAACTGAATTGATGGTAATATTATGGTTCGGCCTAAGGGTGGAAATATAGGTATAAATACATATATCATCAGAATTATAATTAAAACACACATAGTTCTGAACAACCGGTCATTTTATTTTCATGTGGAGAAGATATTGACCATGAATTTTAACATCATATGGAATGGACTCATGGTATTCTTTTTCTAATCATTCATTTTGGATCACAATGAACCTGTTGTGAACTTTTATGCTCTGCTTGTGAGGGTACATCCCTACCCCAATTCCTAAGTTTATGTGATCTATGCTCTGTTTGAGAAATAAGGAATGAAAATTGATTTCCTAAAATGTATAAAAAATTGAGATTAGAAAAAGGGAATTTTTTATCATGTAGGGGCTAAAATAAGATATAGTGTTGAGTCGTCCCTACATATCTGAAAAGGATAAGAATCAATCCATATATAATTCTAGAAGAACCGTGCAATTTAACTCCATGAAGAAAAGATGTAGGTGACTCAACATAAATAGAGATGGACATAACGGATCCATAATGTTTTATGTCATTCAGAAAAGAAAAATTTTCATGTAGTTTAATGGATTGTGGTATGTACAAAAGGTTCCACATAGATTAACTTCATGGTTATAGAATGAAATATTTCGTGCATTTTAAAGTATTGTTGTTAGGAAAAAATATGTCGTGATGTTTAATGTCTTTCTTCCAGGATGAAAGATGTTTTGTAATTTAACATATTTCTAACATGATTAATGATGTCGTGCATTTAAATATTTTTCTGCCAAGATGCATTTGTATAGTTTAACATCGTGTAACTAGGTTGATCGATGGGACATACACTGATGTGGAATCCCTTTTTCTGAAAACTACGCAAAATATTTCCTGGGAAATATTGCATTGGTGGAAGGTGTGACATGCTCCCCATTCATCTTGGCCAACGAGTAAGCCCCATTCGGGTAGAAATTTTGTATGATATAAGGTCCCACCAATTTTATTCTATCTTGGGGGGAATTTTTCCTAGTACCATTCAGGTTCTGAGGACTAAAAACTGTTCCCCATAAAGGAATGAGCTAAGGCGAATCCTTTTATTGAAGGCACGTGCAATTCGATTTTGGTGGACCTCAAGGTTTTATATGTGTGAAACCTGCTATCATCAAGGAATTTCAATTCATCTAGTTTCTTTTGTGATTACTCATCATCTGAGAGTTTCTTGAAGATGGGTTCATGAAGAAAGGGAAGCTATACTTCCATGGGTAATACTACCTCAATCTCGTAGACCAATGAGTATGGTGTTTCTTTTGTATCATTATGTGTGTTAGTACGTTAGACCCACAAATCATGTAGTATTTTTTATGGACATTACATCTTATCCCTATTCAAAAACTTCTATAGTATATTTTATAGAGTCTTATTTAAGGTCTCTATCTATCAATTTGTTTTTGTATGATAGAGAGATGAGTGATTGGACTCGATATTGTACTTTTGGAATAGCCTTTTCAAATCCATGTAACAAAAATTGTTGTCGTTGTCTGTCAATATTGGGTGAGCGACCCCAATCCTAGTGATGATATTGGAATTTACGAAGATGATGATGTTCTTCTTCCAAACTTTCAGGAGGGGTATGGCCTCAACCCATTTGTAAAAGAAGTCGATAATGGTAAGGATGTATTTGAACTTCTTAGTTGTTGTTGGAAGATATGGACCCATGAAATTCATCCCCCAAATGAAAAATTTCAAGGAATTTATATCTTAATGTAGCAATTATGGAGGTTTATCGATGACATTCTAATGGATTTTTCAAGCATCAATTTTCATGGTGAATTCTGTGTAGTTTAATATCATGGTTTCCAATAATATCCTTACCTCCTTATCTGGTGGGAGAGCTTGGTCCCAGATTTATGGATGCTATAGGATCTTGCATAGACTTCTTTATTGATATAATAAACCTCTACTTGTTCTTTACATATGAGTTGGATATCGTTGGAGCCATGCTTATAGATGTTTTTCTCCCCATTCAAGCCATCCTATAGGGTAGATTTTGTTTCACAACACCGAATTTGTTCCCTACTATCTCTTTTGGTTGGGAGAGTCTCATTTTGTAGATAACCAATTATACGCTCCATCCATACAAGGGTGATTATTGGTTCATCATGTTCAAGGGTAGTTTTTACCTAGTCAATTTCTTTTATATCACATATGAGGATCGTCGAGACCATTATCTAATGTGTGATGCCTAATATTGTTTCTTCCTGGTCAAGATCAGCTAAGATGGTGGCTGAATTGGCCACTGCAACGGCATAAGAATTCGTTGATTAGTGAATATGATGCAATGTGGTTTCAAAAGGGAACTATTCCATTACTCCCATTACATATCCAGTGAGAGGGGACAATTATTTCTTTTTGATTGCTTATTCACCATTGACATTCTTTATCACAAACTCTAAATCCCCTTTTATGTTTTGGTAAAATATTTTTAGCTATAGGGATTGTTCCATGACAACAATGATGGATTGGTATTCTTCCTCCTTATTGGTGCAGCCTTCTGATAGTGAGAAAGAGTATGGAAAATCTGATTTTTCTAGAGAGACAAATAAAATCCCAATTATAACTCTATTTAGTTTCCTATTTTTCATCCTTTTTCTAATAGGACTCGGTGATTCACCATCAAAGTACATCTCCAATGTATCGGTAGTTTCATGGGCATAGAATACCTCTTCATCTGGAAGCTTGGATTCTTCCAAGGTATTGTTTTCTGTAGGAAGTTTTTCATGGAAATCAGCCATGGATTTTCTTTTCACTGAATTCTATGACAAAAACTAAATTTCATATTTCTGAAGAATTACTACCCATCAAGCCAAGTACCCATTAAAAATCCAACAACCAATGTTTACTTGATCATATCAATGTGAGAGATGAATTAGACATCATGGTGATGCAAGTGATGCCTTAGATTTTCCACTATTAAGATGAGTGCAAGGAAGTTCTTCTCAAAATCAGAGTATTGGGTCATTTTACCTAACATATGTTGGATGAGGTAATAGAAGACACTCTCTCTTCTGGAATCATAATTTTCTGTTTAGAGGACAGAAAATAATCGTTCCATGGAGGCGAAAAATAAGATGAGTGGCCTCCCTTCCACTGGAGTCATTAGAACCGATGAGTGCATTAATTATTTCTTGATACATTCAATAGATTTCTAGGAAACATCCTCTCATTTATAGGAGATTCCCTTCTTCAATATCTTGGTGAAGGGGAGGGCCTTTCTGGTCATATTGAAAATGAACCATTTAATGTAACAAAGGTACCCTTGGAGCCCCCTTAAATCTTTGAGATTTGGGGGGGGTGACATTGCTGATATAGTATTAGCCTTTTGGGTCAACCTCAATGCCATGGTGGCATACCACAAAATAGAGGAATTTAACTAATGTTATCCTGAAAGTGCATTTTAGTAGATTCATCTTTAGACTGTGTTATCCCATCTTGTCAAAAAAATTATGATGGTCCTTAATGTGATCACATCACTGTTGGGATTTTACCACTAGGCCATCGACATAACACTCGGCTATCATTCCCAAGAATGGCTTAAATATGTGGTTTATGGCACATTGATATGCAGTTCTAGGATTTTTCAAGATGAAGGTATGACCTCATAGAAAAATAACCCATGAGGACCTTTGAAATCAGTTTCTTCTTCATCCTAGGGGGAATCTTTATCAAATTGTATCCCGAGTACCCATCCATGGAAGAAAGGTCATGGAATCTTGTAGTTGCATCAATCAAGAGTTATGTGGTCAAAAATTGGAAACCACCCTTTGGGAAATTCTGATAATGGTATTTGAAATCAATGTTGACCCTAATATCTCCATTCTTATTTTTGATAAGGATGATATTGTAAATCCTCCTTGGGTATTTCACCTCTCAAAAAAATTTGTCTTCAATCAACAAGTCAACCCCTGCCTCTATATTGGTGGCATGAGAGGGGTGCATCCTCCAAGATACCTGTTTGATGTCTCAATGCTCATTTGGTAGCTCAAGATGGATTGTAGTCACATTTAGGTTTAGTTTGGACATTTATATTTAGTTCCACATGAACACAAATAGGTGATACTTTAGAAAATCAATGTAAATATCTTTGTCTCTGAGGGGTACAGAGAAACTAATCAATTTAGGCCACAAGTATTCCTCTATTCCAAAATTTATATACAAAAATTCATCAATGGTATTTGGGAAACCTTCCTCGAATTTTGTATGCGTATTCTTAAGGTCAGCCTCATCTACATCCATCATTAATTTAGTAGAGGAATTTGTAGGTAGAGATAGAAATCGATGGGCTTCACTATAATTATTAGGGGGAGAGAGGCCATGAGAAGGGACAGTCTCATCCCTTATTTACTGAGTCGTTGTTGAGAGATGTTGGAGTTGATAGTCTTTGATTCTTTTACTGGGGAGGAAAAATGATATGACATTCAGGATTATATCCTGGACCTTGACCAGGTTTATGGGAGCACATATTCATCATCAAGCATACTCTAGGGATTCATAGGGGTGGTCCCTAGGCCATTGGGAGAAGAATATTATATATCATCATCCACAATTTTTTTTCTTCCTCCCTTTTTATAGAAATATGCATCACCATATGTGGACCTATAAGACTTTAAGGGATAACTATATCCATGTATGATGATGACTTTTACTATAATGGGATACTTCAAACATTGGTGTAATGTTTAAGGTATTTCCAGGTGACAATGGAGATAAGGCCTTCCGAGCAGGATGTACTACATGGGTCTTTCTAGATTACCATAAACTCAATGTCCAACAAAATATTCCATTACCAATATTTGTACACGATCTTCCTGAGTGGTCATTTATAGAATGTAACATTCCCTTGGATGGTTAGCTTAGTAGGAGATAGATACCCTTCTCTATATCCCAAAAGTCGTATGTTTCAGACTAGGATAATATTGATCCTGGCACCATTATCAATCCTAGAACTTTGGAAAATTGACATTATTTAGTCTTTGAGACATATAGGGGATTGATGTTTCCTTGAAGGGACTCATCCTGATACTTATAAGTGAATGATATGGTTAAATGACATTTTGATTCCATGGTCTCCACTAAATAGGCCTCAGCTGCAGCGAAATCTGTCTGAAATTAATATGTGCTCCTGAGGGCTTAAAAAGTACACACTGAGATATTTTGAAAGATGTAACACATAGAGGACTAAGATTTTGGATGGGAAAACATCCAACAATTTCAAAATGTCATAAATATGTTCCAAGGTACAACTCTTCCTGATATGGGGTTGCTTTTGGACATATTGATGAGGAGTCAAGAAATTTGATATAGATGGACCTGGAGTTTGGGCAGATATTGAGGGAGTATTTGATACAAGTGGTATAGGTTTTGTCAGCCTTCCCCATTTCCTAGGATGATCATATTAATCCCCCTCTAAGAGGTTATGCAAGATAATCGGATGTGGGTGACTTCTGGAGGGATCTAAGGCACCTCTTCTCCCTTTTTTTCCTATTGGAGAACTTTCCCAAGAGTATCAGCCACATACATTTTCTCCATGGAGGTGTGATAGGAATATTGGGTCTGAACACAATTGTGATATCCTGTATATCTTAGGCTATGACTCATACGACCTCACATTCCCTGGTTAAGCATGGAGAACTCATTCTATTGAAGAACTCATCATCATAGAAGGGGTCTGAAAAGTGTACCATATTGACAAAACCAATGACGAGCTCATTTTCTAGTGAGGATTCTGTTTAGTAGGGTGGTGCCCGTATTTTAGATGATACAGAGAAGATGTTAGTAAGAGTCAATGATTTTTTTAGAGGATAGTATAACTCTTCCTCTTAAATTTATTCCTGCTTCTGGTGGCAGCTCCCAACTTCAAGAGGTATATTTGATTTTCCCTCTTTTGGTGGTGAGCTAGCGTAGGACTGTGAAAATGTTAATTTAGAGTGTCATGGGATTCATCACCTGCTTTTAGAGCCATCCAGTTGTCAAATTTTCACGCACGTCTATCCAAGACCTTCTTCCAATCACCCTCTTATTCTGATTACATCACAGTAATAAAATCCGCCTACTATGGGGAGTTATCTAGCACCACCTGGTCATAATAGATCATACCCTAAATGATGAATTTTTTGATGTAGTAGTATTGGATATTATGACCAAGACATCTATGTAAAGGGATGTAATTAGTCTGCTTAGTGAGGTCAACCTCATCAGTCCTATAAGGCTTCAGATGTGTGATAAGTTTTTTATTCATGCATACCAAGAAATAATTGGGGAATTATTCATTACAGAAGGAGTATGCCTTATTCATTTTTATTCAAATCCTGGATGACCTTAGTTTATCTTTGCTTCTCGGTGATGGAGATTCTTTGGTTGTCACCTCTTGATTGGAGGTTTTGGTTGGTTCAGGTCTTGCCTAGTTATTTTGGAAAAGAACTATTGTAGGCTTAAGAGTGACAGTTACAACTTATTCTCTTGATATCCTTACTTCCTATGCTACGATCATGAGTCATGTTTTTTATTAGGTCTGATGGATGGATTCTTCTAAAAATTGGGCCATCTAGGAAAACACAGTAAATCCACTTGGATATTTCATTAGTATCTGAGGAATCTTCAACTCATCCTTAAGATTTTTAGAATAGATTTTCAATAGTTTATCTTATGAGGGAGGGATGCTAAGGTGAGTTGGTCAAACGCTTCCACAATGCTATAAAGTTAGACACCTTCTCATTCTCGTGTTGTTTTCAGTTTTTCAGGTCGTCAATCATAGTATTCATCAATATAGAACTGAATTGATATAGGAATTGATGATTAATTTATTCCCATCCTAACATAGATCCTAAAAGAAAACTGTATTATAAACTAAAGGATTGAACTATAAGTGTGTGTGAAAAACATATCATTTTGTACGCCTCTTATTGATCTTGAGGACCTATAATCAGACCAAATCAGGACACAAAGTGTGTGAGATATTTTTTAGGGTTTCCTAAACCATAAAAAGTATAGAATGTAGGATTTATGAATTTAGGTGGAGGCAAAGTTTCATCCACCCAATCAGGATATGGCTTCCTCGTAGGCTACACAGGTGCACGTCACCCTCCCATGGCATCAATTCAAGTAGCCAGGGATAGGGTGATGTTATGAAGCTCTATGGGAACCATTTACTATACTATATCCCATCCATAGGAATCCTATGCGGTTGACATGGTGGAACCACTTTTATCTAATGAATATTTTCAATTTTTCATGTGATTGAACAATTATACTAGAGAGGGAGATGATGTTGTTGCAACGAAGGGATGTTACAATCATTTTCGACTTCCTCATTTATATAGACCGACTATCTTGATCCATATCCAACATAAATCTCAGATACTGCTCTTTCTAGAATATCTTCCATGGGAGATACGAAATTCATCTCTTCAGATGATACCCAGTGGGAATATTGCCTCTAAGTAGTGCTTTGTTGATTTTCCAGAGACCCTGTATTTCATTATCATATCGTGGTAATTGTTCCTCTTTGGGAGGGACCATGTTAATTATGGGTAGTGATTAAGATGAGTTTTTATCATTCCCCTTAGAAGTATTTTATCATGGAGGTGGGAACAAAATATTTGGGGGTCCATTTTTTGGATTCATATGTGATTACTAGTGTGTGCAGCCTCATTTGGTGCAACGAAGTCACCCTCCCCCTAAAGTGTGTATTCATTGTTGCGGAAATATTAACATGCATATTGATCAATATTTACTATGTTTTTAGAGAATAAATTGACATAGGAATATCTTTCAATAGTTGTTGTTCCATTACTTTTGACACAATAGGATGATTCAACATATTCTCCTTCCGGGCCTTTATTTAAACCCTTCACCATGTTGGGCTATTTTTGTATGCAACACCGGAAGAGTCTAATTTTCCAAGTTTTATGTTCCTCCCATTCTTTTCTAAGAATAGTGACTCTGAGGGAGTTTCAGGCCATGGATTCTGAATGTTCCCCATCAAATAGGGGTTTGTATTCGGATTGATGGATTTAGTGGAATGTCAACCACTGATTAATTCCACCCAACCTATAGAAGAATGATTTATTCTATGATGGTGAGAATGATGAAAATTCCCCTAGCTTTGTGGGGTGGAGATCATTTAGGGCTGCAATTATAATGGATTAGAATAGTTTTTGAGGATCCAATGGATCCATTCTGGGACTTAATGCTTCATAGGACATACATGAAGATATAAATTCCCCCTATCCCAGTAGGGTGTGGTTTTTCTGGGATTATAGATAATGCCTCCTAGATTTTTTTAGGGGATATTGAACCTAATAATTATGATTTGGATATAAATTCCACCAGAAAGTGGGTTGGGGTCACATGTGGCTACTGTGGGTATATCCTAAATCCTTTTAGGAATTGATGATATGAGGGGTGGAGGTGGTGGGAGATATTCACCTAGCCCATGGGTCCAATTATTCTCATGTATGACATCTTTGGTATCTTTGATTGTGATTTGTGTGACGTGGTGTAGTTGTGCTCTTGTGAGAGCTAGGTACATTGTCATCCCATGGTGATATCCATTAATTATGGGATGTTTACCTGGTGAAGGTAACTTAATTATTTGTGTTTGGAATGTCCTCCTATTATTTTGAGGGTACATTATGAAATCATGTAAGGCCATCCTATCTCCCCTTCCATGGTTTCTAGGAACCATTGAAGTAGGGGAATTCTATTGCAGTGACCAGCTAGACTGAGCGTTACCCGATCCCTTGATTTCATGCAAGTATATAACATTGCAAGATATCATATCTGAGGGTTTCTTATATTCTAGGGGAGTGTAAAATTTTAATTCTTTATAATTTTTCCATCCTCTAATAAGGATACGTTACATGGATTTGGAGATCATATGTCAATGAGTTGTGAAGCAATGGTGGTAGTGTATTGTAGATTTACATTATTCTATTCCAGTTTTGGATCACATACCATGGATAAAGTAGCTAGTTCTAGCTGAAAATAGAGTACATTGATTATATGAAGGTGAAAATTGTATCCTAGATAAGGGAGATGTCAATACTTTAGTCTTTTATGAGTAGCCCACATATTTCGGAATAGATAAGCCATGAACTCCTTTTCTAAATCATCTGGGATCTCATAGTCAGTAGTAATGAGGGGCTAGAACATGATGGGAATGTTTTTTCTAGCTAACTCTATTAATATGTCAATTTCATCCCCCTTCATCATACATATATTTCACCATTCATTAAGAAGATTAAATATGGCTCTAATGGTTATCTTAGGTTTGGAGAGGAGTTCTTCTGAAAGTTGATGGGGAACCATATATAGTTGACCATGATGATTTGAGAACCTCTCTATATGAATGTGTTAGAGTTTGGTTCACCTCTTCATATATATGTGTTAAGAAAAAGGGCATATTTCCTTGTCCTTGGGAGATATCCCTGTGGGAAGGTTGACCATAGTGTATATCGGGTGTAAATTCTATATGATACAGCAACACAATACCATGAGGAGGAATAACTTGGTAATTAACATCTTATTCTAGTTCTTTAAAATAAGAGTCGTCAAACCCTTTTGGTGTTGATAATGTGTTTTGAATGAAATCAAGGACAATTTCATTAAGAATATTAGGAATAAGGTCCATGTTTGTCATCATGGTCCGAATATATTGAACTAACTTTTATAATTGTGATGGGATATTATCCTACTATGTAATGGTTTCCAGAACAAGTATAAAATAATATGGTGCTGTAGAGGTATGGTCTTACTGATTAGAAGCTATCGGAATATAACGATGAGCTTTATCATTATTGATAGGAATGTGATCTTATCCCAAGGCATTCTCGATACTTACTTCATGAGAATCTTTCACAGTGGGAATATGAGCCCGATATAGAGCCTTTGGACTATTCGATTGGTCTTTATTGTAAAGAATATGAGCATGTATCATGCCATGTGTCACTCTTACTTGGTGATCCCCAGATAGATCAGGAATATGTGCCTGGTCAAAATATTATATCCTTGTTAGAATATAGTGATAGGCCTCCAAAATGGGTAAAGGAATATTAACATTCTTCTATGTTTCCATGGAATGATTCTGGAATATTTGTTCATTAGAAGAAGTAAGAATATGTTCCTATATTTCCTGATATTCTAGAATCTGGAAAACAGATTCACTGATAGAAATTTGAGCATGTCTTGAGGCTTTTTTCATTCCCACATGGTTATCCCCACCCGTAATGGGGATATGTTCCCAATCATGGGCCTTTGGATAAATCCAACGGACTTCCTAGACAAGAATATAGGCCTTTTCTAAGGTATGTTCCCCTCTCACTGAGTGATCTCCAATAAGAATGAGGTTATGAGCACAATCATTGGACTTTGGAATATGCTCCCTGACTTCTTCAATAGGAATATGCCCCTATCATGAGGCATGTGCTTTTTTAAACAAGTGATTCCGGATTGGAACAATGATATGTTCTTGGTATGATGCCTCTTCCTTCATTGGAATATGTCGATAATCCTCTTGAACCAAAGAAAGAATGTGTCCATGCTCTGATAATGCCATTGTTTCATGGTGATAAAACTATTCATCTATCTTGGGTGTTGGGATAGGAGTATGCGTCTGTCTATTCATATTCAATAGTTCTAGATTATGCTGACGGAGCTATAAAGTTTCTACTAAATTATATTGGTATTTTGGAAATGTGTGTGTAGGGATATGAGCCTGCACATTTTATGTCTCCATGAAAAACTTGGTTATTTCGTCAGTTGAAGTGGGATATGTACCAACTATTTTCCTCCTTGTTATAAATGAATATTTTTATTGGATTCATGCATGGGGGTAAGATTATGAGCATCCCCATGCCTAATATTGGGATATTTGCGCATACTTATTCTTAACGAGTAGTAATATTTCCCTTCTTACTAGTTATTACTTGAATATTATGGTAGTCTTAATCGGAAAGTGTGGGTATATGAGCCCTCCCCAAGATACCAAAATCCATCATCCTCTAATTAGTATTCATTTTAGTATGTGTATGAAAATTATAAGTGGATTTGTGTTGGATGGTACCCCTATTAGAAGACCGATGGGTTCCAAAAAGATAGTGTTGGTGACAGTGGTTGATAGGTTCCCTATTATGTGGAACCAAAACTGAAAGGAAGATGTATTTGGCCTCCTAGCCCACCAAAATTAGGTTTGAAATTTAGTGGTTGGTGCACTCTATTTATAGGATTAGAAATATATTAGTCATAGGGACAAGATCCAGTGGATTAACATCAGCCTTTCCCAAGGGGAGAAGACTCTCTGGTCATCGAGCATGGAAAATATCATGAGAATATTACATTTTCAGGATTGTACAATGTTGGTGGTACTCCATGACCATCATATTACCCACATATCATTGTAGATCTCAAGTGGTTGAAATAAATTTGCAGACTGTAGAGGCTTCAGTCATAGATTATTTTCTGGAGTGACTGGTGGATGATGAGGACATTGTCTCTAATTGGTATGTTGTCAATATCTACAATCATGAAAACTGAAAGGAAAAAGGTTACTATTTAGTGAAATTTTATAGGAATAATGTTCTCAATTAGATATTTATAGTTAACACTTTTATTTTTATATTCCATTATTCTTCCAATCTTCTCGTTTAGTCTTGTCAAATGAGTATGTACTTATTTAATTAGAATCGTGGTTATAAAGGACCATCTATGAAATTATGCCGGTTTTTACTACTTTGTTTTTACAGGGTTTGAAAAACAAATTGGAATGACACAATACAACTCTTTAATGCTATTATTATAGAGATCCCCATAGATTTTATAATTTTTCCATATAGGGGAAAATGGAATTGCTCGATGGATAATAATTGATCCTTTTTTCATTGTAGAGATTCACATTAGATTCATCATTACAATTTTAATATAGGGGAAAAAATGGCGTGATGAAAAATAACAAAAAAAATAATTAGAGGGATTCACATTGGGTTTACCACTGTTTGTTGGGTTTTTTGAGGTGAAATGGGTTTCGCTCATTTGGCTACCTTTTTATCTTTTCCTAGAAAATTACAAGGGCTCACCCATTTGTAGTTGGGTAGATACCTTCTTTCCAAAGGTTGATGGTCATATGGGTTCTCAGGACCAATGACTCTTGGTGATTCAAATTGGTCAAGAGGATGGGATTTCAAGATCATCTCACCCTTTGGGGGGGGACTATATATTACTCTAGGACTCACTCATAGATTTAAGATATGTCCTTGTATCTATTCCAAATCCAGATACAAGACTAGTTTCTATGACAAAATTATTCATTTTTTAATTTAATTATTCTACAATGAAAGGAAGTCTCATTGATGGACTGAGGGATGTCTGGTATCATTAGTGAATCAATTGTATGTATCTAAGGGTCACCATCCATGTTCATAATGGTGAATAACCACTTTATGTGATGAATCTGTATGAATAAACCCTTCAGAATGTCTTACCACACAAGGAGGTTATTAATATTCCAATGAGGGTATTGAGCTATAATGAGGCATTCTACATATCATGTTTATTAGAGGAATCAAAACACACATAGTTGATTAATATCGTACAATGAAAGGCTGGGTTTACAAAAGTAGTGTTGTGTACTTAGACACAATCATGTGTAAATGGTCTTAGAAACATAGTGTACTCATACATAGACATATACAAAGGCATGGAACATGATACCTGGGAATGTATTGGTGCCAAATGGAAACAATGATTACTACTGGTACATGTTATGTACTCATTAAATTATGGCTTGTATCCCTTTTTCTCTTTAGTTTTGACATGTTTTATTTGGGTACATTCCCTTGATCTACTCCATTTTTTATGGAGTCATGTCTTGTACATAAGACTATGATCCCCTGTAAGTAACTTCCAATTTGGATAGAGTTGTAGAATCCCTTCATGAGTCCCTAAGTGAGATCCAGTATCATCATCATTTCCTTTGGCGTGGTTATTGTAATCTTCATAACCAACACTACGTAGTCATCGATCCCCAACATAGTGGGTTAATCGAAATTGGGTTGTTGGTATACCCCATGGCCTTGGGTGTGATCCCCATCTGTATATAATTATATCTATAAATCCAATGTGTACGTCTTATGGTGAGACCTGATGAGCACGATATCTTGGATTGACACAATCAATGCTATTTGACTCATGGAGTGTGTTCTCCTAGATAATTTTAGTGTGGAACCTTAAAAAAAGAATCCTAGTCTATAATTATTGTTGTGAATTTACCATGATATTTTGTGTCTATGTTGAGTTTATTTTGTAATTATTTTTATATGTTTTGCTGACATATACTTATGGTGAGATGAATATTATTCCTGGTTCTATATGCTTAGTGATTTTATGATGTCCTACTTGGTATTGTTATACTCATACCTATATGAGTTTATCCCAAACATGATACTTCTTATGAAGATGAAAGGGTTCTTGAAAGATTCTAAGTGGGACCAAGACTAGGAAGAGTTTATTGAGCTATACAGACTGAGGTTTGCTCCTACAGTAACCTTGACAATAGTTCTCATCCACTTTATAGGTTAAACCTGTTTTAATATTCGTAGGGGTGGGCTTGTATTTTGTCATTTTTCTTTCTAGTACTTGTTCGTGTACTCTAATGGTGGGATTTTAGGTGTATTCATGAATGGTTTTGAGTTTTAATTATACTTTAGCATTCTATGGGCTTGGATATATGTGTGTGTACAAGTATATTAGGCTAAGGCCTCCCATGTGACTAATGTACCTACTTAGCACGGATCACTATCCCTCTAGACTATTAGAGGTAAATATGGGTTAGTCCCAATTCGGGCCACATTTGACCAGGTCTTGAAAATATCTCCAAAATGGATGTTCAGACTATACTGACCATTTCAGCAATATACTTCTACCATTACATAATTTTTGTGTATTTCTAAATGCAACATCAATGTTTTTCACCCTATCAAATTACTGATCAATGGATAAACATTTGAGAGAAATGTAAAATTATTGTCATCTATTTATTGATTTTTAAAAAAATTTATGAGAGTGATCCATATAAAAACACCTTCTCTGGCCTATGAGTACCATTTTTATCCTATGTTGCAGTTGATAATATAAAGTCTCTTTTTCCCAAACAGGGCAAGATTTATGTCACTTACCACTATATCTAGATAAAATTCCATATGATTTAATTTCAATTATAATGAACATAATCAATTTTTTTGACTGTCTTTATTATAGAGGAGTGGATAGTCAAGCAGAAAGAGTTATTACTATCTAGTTATGGAGAGATTGACATCTAAATTTAGAGTTCCTTTTCACTAGATTCCATTATGGAGATAGATGGTCAGTCTTGACACTATTTGTGTCGGTCGCTTCTTATGTGACAAGGAATTTATCTACCATCAAATGGTTGGGGTTACTACCACCATTGACCACATGTTCAATACGAATATATTCCCTTTACATGGTACTCAACTGTATCAGACTTGTAGCATTGGGAACATGTCATAACCAATATGTAGATCGACCTCTTATAAGTGTCTTATTTGTTAATAAACAGTCTCTACCCCCATTTCGTTCCCCTCTCCTATTGTATGAATGGACCGAAGGTGAACCAATGATATAGGTCTATCCTCCTTACTCATCTATAATAGTGAAAGAACTAGTGGTTCAAGAACATTCAATGTTCCATCCAAACGGGTTTCTCACGCACCCAATAGAGTACTCTAGTTGTGCACCTATGTCAATTGTTGGTATGGTCATCTGTTTTCTGGACTGATTCAACTTTTCCACTCATATTTGTTTCCAATTTTGGCTTTCTATAGACCAATAACCTCCACCATAAACATTGACTAAATAGTTAAAGGGTATTTGTCCTAGTCCCACTACTATGGTCCTCCCCCCCCAAATTATCATAGAATGGATAGAACAACCCCTGCCTTTGGAACTACTATATGGATGGTGGAAACACTATTAGAATAGTACTAAAAATTCCACTACCCCTATCATATATATTTCTATGATGTGGTGTTATTGAATGAGCCATGAAAATAATGAATAATAACCAAGTAATGTAACCTTATAGTGGTGATTCTACCCTTTCCGTGCCCATTTCAAAACTCATACCCTAGATACTATATGTATATGCATATGTATTGTGATTCAAATATACAATATGTTGGACAACCTAATTTTAGCAATGTTTAAAAAAATATCCCCACTATTAAAATAGTACATGATCCATCCTGGCAGCCAACCATTTCATGGGGAATCCTCAGTACTCTTCTAATAGTCATGAAATATAATTAGAAGAGTATTGATGACCTCCACCTTATTCCATTCTGGAACATGGAAGGGTGATTTGTACTCTTCTAATAGTGAACTACCCTGGAAGGGAAGGCCTAGCACCACCAACCAGTACTTAAACCCTATTTTCATGTTCATTAGTGTTTCAATGTCATTGAAATAGACCTCTCACTCTCATGTACCCCCATTGGAGAAAGGAGAGAAATGGGATAGATTCACTCAACACTTTTGAACACTCATTAAAACCCTTATCTACAACTTATGTTCCCCATAGAAATATGATTGAAATCGTATAAACAAGTATGAATTATCTCCTATGAACAAACCATGGGTATATTAACCAAGTCCCTACCTTATATCAATAGAATTAACCACTACTAATTACACATTAATATTCATATTGGTGGTGTCATGATGGAATTGTCTCATCGCTTCATTACACCACTTATAAAACCATGAAATTATGGGTTTGAACTCACCCTTGACCAATGATCTATGATTTTTTTGATCATTCGTATGATTACTTCCATGTCGACATCCTAAAACAACTTTAATACCCCAACATTATTACATACTAAGATAGTTTTTGGGGACATTAGAGAATGATATGGACTCTTTCCCTATCAATAGTGGATCTTAGAACCACAATTTCTATCTTTTACCGCTAATACAAGGTCAATATTCGAATAGAGTACTCGTGGTGTTGAAAACCTCTTATCATCAAATATCCATTGCCAATTCCAACACATTAGAACCCTCTAGATAATTCTATTTCAATTTTAGGTATGCACTACTGAAATAACTTTCATGAAAAAACTATTATCCTGGTTCTCTGTTGGACTATCACCCCTAGACACTAGTAACCTCAGTAAATTTCTACATACATGGGATTGGTCCACCACTTTGAAGTAAAAATTGACCACCTACCTATGTCTTTATTGATCAGTTTTAGGTCCAAAGGAATCACATACCAATAGAGAGTAGATCCATTACCTAGTATCTCTATACTCATTTACCATTGACACACTGATCCACCATGAAAAATCTACACATTTTAGAATCAAGTTAGTGACCAACCACTCAAATTGATTCAGAACACTATCTTGCTACTGATATGATAATCACTCCTCTAACTATCCAAAAAATCATATTGGAGTTCTATTTCAATACTTTTATAATTTGGGGGGTTCTCTTTCAAATTTCATTCAAGGTAAATGTTGAAATATGAGTGTCATGGATGAATCTGGCACATTAACCATTGTAGAGGGTGATTCCCTATGTCACTTCAAAAAAATTCGTGAAATAACGAATTCGAACACACCGTGAATTACTTATTTAGGATCCAATGTCAATGGTCAAGATGAATGTCATGGATTTTACCTTCATGGGAAGATCATTCCAAATCATTCAAACTGCACTTGAATCATCCCCCAAGACTACATCACTATTATAATCTTATAAGGGGGGATATTCATATTCTTTCAGAGTATACTCACTATAGTTCTAGTATCCCTAGATATCACCATTTCAATTTGAGATTACAAATACCATACCCATAGGCTGATAGGTACACACATATTGGTGTATTCCTACCATCCACATTATCCCACTCACCCCATGGTTCTCTCTCTCCACTACTTCCTTTTTCTTGGTTGATTTAGTGGATGGAGCTATTCAAATGATTATATTAACTCTAATTTGTGCCAACATTTCAATCAGTAACAACTACCGCACCCATTATATTTACCCTTGGATGTCTCATTTCATGGTATTTGGATCATCCAATCACCTCTATCCTAATACATCATACCTATTAACTAGTATATATTCTTGGATTCCACACCTCATGGCCTATAGGTGGATGATGTAGTGGTTGGATGTTTCACTCTGATCTTGGTCATGCATGCCAGTGGTGCATGCCCCATTCCCCATTTCATCATTCTAATGGCCTCATAGAACTCATTTTTTTATCCAATGTTGAAAAATCAACACTTATTCTAGAAAAGGACCCATTTTTAGGTTCCCATGCATAGTTATTGTAGCATATAAAGTCCACCCGTCCACCACCATCCTAATTTCACCAACATCCATAGGACTATATGGTCCCCCATCACCCCTGATTCCCGGACCAGTGATGGAAATCCCTGAACCCCCGATTCCCAAGTAGTGAGTGGAGTTGATGAAAGATGAGTGGTTAAAACTACATAACCCTAAAGGGGTATCTTGTTCCAAGGAAAGGTTTTGGGTTTTTAGGGGTGAGAAAAATTTCGAGGAGGCATGAATGGTACCATAACTCATCTAAATGCTTGATGAATATAATAAGGCACCAGTATCTCCCATGATTCTCGAGTGAGTGGTCAAAATGAGTGAGTATATTGGATGGCCCAACTGATTTTCCTATGAAACCTAAACAATCCACCATGTTATAATTCACACACTAGGTTATATCATTAGAAAATTGTTTCGAGTTGTATTCTTTCCATTTACCTTGCACCTTCCGGTCGGTGAGTCATTGTATTGGATGACCTACCACTGGAGGGACCTCCCATGAAACATCTTTCTTGTTTCATCCTATAAGATGACCAGGGAATTATATAGAGCCACCATACTATCTTGAATCATAAATTCATTGTTGGAATAATACCTCACTCATGATACATCTATTTTTCAGCTATCTGGACATCACCCCTTCATGAAAACCCATACCCCAAGATCTGCTGCATGAACTACATCAATATATTTGATAGTAGTAAACAATATGATATATACGCCCATTTGAATGTGTTTTAGCATTAAAACTATCAAGATAATGTGGTTTCAAGGCCTTTGAAAACTGAATTGAAATTATATATGATATTTTCCCATCATATAGTTGGTATTTGATGATGAAGATGATGCACTAATTCTCCAGAACCATGGTCTTGAACTAGTATTCAAATAGAGAACCCATGGATTTGAAAGTAATAATTCATGGATTCATCTATTATGTAAATTTCCCTAGGTTCCCAACCATGGATCATTCCTAATAGTCGATGTGGAACTATCTTTGGGACACCTATGACTTGAAACCCTAATATGATATGAGAGCAATGCACACCAGTGTTGTGTGTGAATGGTAACACTATAAATACCCAAAACTCTCATCCTTCCAAATTCACAATAGTATCCCAATGGTTGAACTAGGTTCCTAGTCATTTTTTTCATCAAGACATATGAGTATGACCATCTCCACCAATAGCTATTTAATGGTCCCTGTGTCTAAGGACTATACCTTCTAGATGATACCATTTCATCCCACAAACTTGGTCAGTACCACTCAAAGGAATGGATGATTTAAGTGTGAATATGATTACTTTATATTTTAGGATATCCTATTTGGACATGGTTGACATGTTACAGGAACTGGGAATATTTTATTTCCCCAATATCTGAAATGGTATATAGTCATATGACATTATCCAATTTGTTTCATTCCAAATCAACTATTGGTCTCCAAACTATTGTTGAAACATATCCCTATAATGTTTTATACTTTTTACTTCTTCTATTGGTGCATCAAATGTGGTTCTTCGTGGTTCCTCTTTGCTTCTATAGGAGTAGGGTGAGATCTCATCACTTACTCTATCTTAGTGTTGGTTGTTGGATGGTGTTAAAATTCCTAAATCCAACACCACTCGTGCCATATTATTTTCATGTTCCATCTATTTGTGTAAACTAGTTTAGTAATCACTCACTCCAATTAATTATTCTACCTATCATATCAATCCATCTCCACTAGTCCGTCAGATTTTTGTTCCTTTATTTGGTCATCTCCCAAGTAGTCTTAGGAATTTCCATATTCATTTCATAGTCATTCATATTCAACGTCGATTCATGCACTTGGAACTCTGGTAAACAAATGTTCTTATAGGAACTGGAAGCATTGGGTTTCATCCATCATTTGGTATTGGTCTTTCCACTTATCCCAGTTTTTATAGATACACCTCCTTAGCTAGTCTTCCAAATCGTCTAAATTTTCACATGGTATTCGATCATCAAGTTGGCTGTCTATATGAAACCTATTGATCAATAGGTAATATGGATTGTATGAAAATGATGTTAGGCCCAATGGAAACTGTTGATGATTTATTTTTGGGTGTTTCACTTACCATAAATCCCAAGAACCAATACCCCAACTAAACACTGTTTGATGTCTTCCAGTTGATATGCCTACTTTTTCCCACTACTACGCCTTGTAAAACTACCATCCCAGAAAATAGATGGAGAGTGTTGTGGTAGGTGTCATAGTTATTAGATTCCCTATTCTAAAATAGGAAATTCATATAGTATCTTCATCAATTCACCCATACTGGAAATAGATCACATAGAGATATGGAGTTTCAATGGTGGTTGTTGCTTGTAGTTGAGGTTGAGAATTGGTAGTGGTGTATCAATTGGAATTGAAAACATGGATAACTACTTTACTATTTTTTTCATTGTCATTGAGAGATGGGAACAGTTATAATTGGTGGTTTTAGTTGGCTAGGATGTTGATCCTACATTCATAGAACCATAAATTGTACTAGCTGATAGAAATTGAAATGGGGTAGAATTTCATCTTTATGGGACCTCTTCCCTGACATGGGTGTGGAATGCCTTCTTTGAGAGAGTATGAATGATTTTATTGGAACCACTCACATATTTCAAACAACAATGGTCACACTAGAATAAAAAAGTTCACCCCTTTTTATCATCCATCAATTCCTAGGTAGTGGTGGAACAAATGGATGTTTGGTGGGGGATCATCGACTAGTGGAGTATGAGGTTCACGGATGGGGGACATGACCAAAATATCTAAGAATGGTATATGAGGGTGGAATAGAGAAACAAATGGACTTTTTGAGCCAATATATCCACTTATAAACTCTATATAATTTGGTGTCAATGATGAGAAATGAAATTATAATACACACTGGGTTTTCTGATACAATATTGAACGCAAGACCTCAATCCTGCTGAGCGGTTGAATGCCTCGAGTGTCCGTTGTGTATCATACTTGCTAATTGTTTTTAAAAACTCTAGCTCGATCACTTCCCCCATATATCTTAACCTCACTATAGTGTTGTAATACCATGAAATTATACAACACTGTTTCATGGAATCTTGGTTAGACCCCCTACTTCACACATCCAATGAGGTGCCACCGAAGGATCCCATTAAAATCATGATACATAGATTTCCATCCCCAACCCATTCAACTAATGGGATAATATGTACATGTAATAGTGTGTCTATTAGAGTGAAATATATTTCCCATTATCACCCCATTCATCCCAAGGTTTTGTTCTCTGGTTCCACCAGTATTAATAACCACTTGGAGGTCATGAAGGGTGGAAAAGTGGGAGGAATCCAATGAAAAAATAAATTTTATTATATATAGAGAGAGATAAAAAGTAATGGTAATTTGATTGAAATATGATCTATAGTCACTAGTCAGATGTTATATAAATACGGGAAAATGGAAGGTGTCTGTGTGTTGTCTTTGGAATTGGTACGGGTCAGTAAGCACCCACTGGAATTGAACAAGCAATCTGAACGTGAACCATCAGGTACATATATCCACGAGTAGTAAAAATTATATTCCCTATTCCATATGACTTCTTCGATTCGGGCCTCTAGTCTCTTATTAAATATTGAATTCAGCACTAGATTTATCATTCTCTATTCAACCTCTAATCACTTAAATTGTCTTTGTCACGTGATCTACTGTCTTGAACCACAAAAAAATGCTTCCATTCATTGGGAATCTTGTCATTCCCATCTCTATCTATGGAGAGTACCCTACAATCCAGTAAGTTTATTCTCTAGGACCATCTGTAGAGTTTATTATCTCGTTAGAGGAAGTGATAAATCTTGACCTGATTTAAGGACCTAAAAGCTTTGACATGGGATATTAGGATAGATAAGTTAGTGGTAGGGTACTTTATTGTTATGTTATAACTTTCTCTTCTCTCGTTTTTTGATCCATACCAGTGGTGAGTTTTGTATCCCTATCATTCGAGAGTATTATATTTGTTCTAATAGAATTATAACCTAACATCACCCTTGGTGATTTTATAATTCCAAGGTCATTATCAAGAGATTTCCTCTAATGAAATATGGGTGGTAAAGCTTCAAAAAATTTATAATATTCAGTCCCTATCAATGGGTAAATTGGGATAGACCATCACGATGAATGTCTTGTATGATACGCTCAGTTTCAAGTCAATATATTAGTGACTTCCCCAAGTCCTTGACCCGACCAACTCACATAAGTCCAAAACATGAAGTCTACTCTTCCAACTTAATTTCAATTTTCTATGTGATTGTTGGAATTCCCCATAGTCTATTACATAAAGGATTCGAGTGGATTGAAAATGATAATTGGGAGATAATAGATGGAATTAGGGATCCTACCAACGTCTGAATCCTCTATTCCTTGTTTTTTCCAATCAATTCTTCAATTTTTCTGCCCAAGTCATGACAGTTGCCACATTAGTGAAACTATTACCTATTACTTTTAGAAATTTATATTTTTATAGAATCAACCCATGTCAATTATCGATGTTCCTTTCATTTATAGGGTGAAGGTGGAATGATTGATTTTGTACATTAAAAATCTTTGTACTCTAATCCATACATTATTATATGATCATACATGGCATCAGATCCATCATTAGAACTAGATAGTTTGCCCAATTAACTATGGGAACTAGTTTACTGTATTCGTGAGATCTGATCCATTACTATCCAAAATAGGTGTGTTCTATTTTTTTATTTTTTTGGTGGTGACATTATCCAATAACAAGACTCTATGTAAAACTGTAATGGGTTCAACGATGGTTACTCGATCACTTCTGATAGGATATTAAGGATCCTACTTTCTCTCAGTAAATGGTGGGTGGTATTTTTGTGGGACCAAACCTTTATGACATGATGATGAAATAGAGAAACTCAATTCTATCGTATCAATCATTTTTTCTAGCCTATGAGAAGAAAAATCAACCTTATCATTTGGGTCAATGTTCCTACTCGCTATTTAGAAATTTGAATAAATGGATATTATAATTCTTGATGAATCATTTCCATTAACTCATTGGCTTTAAGTTATCTTTATAACCACTTGGATATGATTCCTTCATTTAGAGAGGAAGTGGTCCACCATGAACCTTCTCGTATTGATTACTAGCAGAAACCTAACTCTTGACAGGTCTCACAAACATTGTTCTGTTCGATCTAGGTAAATAAGATACTTTTGCTTCCTAAACATCTCTTTACATCTCCCTTTCAAATAAATATATTATCCCGATAACTTATAACTACTCTTGTCATCATCCGATGTCTCACTCATATCCATGTAATGGGTATAAAAGTTATAATTTTACTATTATGATTTCATTCTATGTTTAATGGCCATTGGTCAGTCGATCATAAATTTTAAACAAAAATCCCACATCACTTCTGGATTTTTTATGAAACCTCAGACTGGGAAATAAAACACCATAATTAACTCTATAGGATTGAAAGCTAGAATGTAAAGAGAGTCACTTAATTTACAACATACTAAGAAAATTTCTTATTTTTCTTAATATAATGTCTCTAACTATAATATTTTCTTTTAGTCTATCAAAGAAGACTACATGTCAAAACTAGATAAATTACCCCAGGATTGTAGGAATAATATAGAATATTGAATTTCATTAATGGGATTTAAGAGGTCTCAGATAATTCTTCTTTAATATCTATAATGGAATAAGTGATGCACATAAACTAGATTGATTCCTTCCTTTATAACTGAATATAGCCCTAGATGAGTAGGACATGAACCTTCAATGGTTGGATTAACTGGAAAGGTACTCAGCCACTCACTCTAACCCATATTCTGTAGATTAATTCAATTCCTCTTTCCCTTAAAACCTGAAACTATAAATATAACATACTCATACCATCAAAAGGAGTAAAATCATATAGAATGTATATTCATGTAAAAGTTTCAAATCATCAATTAATGTTGAAAAAAACAACCATATCATTTCCATGCAGTTTTGGCTGGTAAATCATTATACTCAATAAGATATATTTCCACTTATTAAATAATTGAGTAAATGCATTGTAAATGGCCAATAAAAAAGTCAATTAATTATGTTTTCTAATAAGGAATTAATATTTACTTATCACGTCTCTTCCCATTCCATGTTTTATAATTCTACCTTCATTTTCAATTTTAGAAAACTATTGATCAAATTTCTTCCACTATAGGAAATTATCCAGATAACATAATTTTCCAATAGATATATACTAATATAAATTTTACCTTAACCATTTTTCATTATTTTAATTTTAAAATAAAAATTTCAGAAAATTAATTATAGGAATATTCTAAATTTAATATGGATTATCTGTAATTGCTAAATCGAGAAATGATTTTTCTTTCAACCTAAATTGTGATGTTCCACATTTGGGAAACTTAGATATACCTTCAAATTCTTCCCTAAATAGTACATATTCATTTAGGTAGTCATGTAATTTATTATACCCCAAACCCACTGGGCATGATATTTTATTTTCATTATAATATGAATGTAGAAGATCATTGTATTTAGAAAGTATATCTTTCAATAGGTGTATAGACTCTAAACTACTCTTTTCACTCCATCCATTTTCTCCACCATGTTAATCAATATTAACACTATTGAGAAAACCATAAATCAATACTTATTCGATACAATGGTATTTCTGTATCACTATATAGAAACTCAATTCTCAATTCTTTAACAATTTATTCTACGTCCATATAATGAATAATTTTCTTAATGGGATGAGACATATCATCTTAAAAATCATCATCATTATCAAGAGATCTGTTATTCTTCCTCATTTAACCCTAGAATATCCAAAGGTTATAACAAGGATTAAAAACCAACAAAATTAAAAGATATTTGTTTTATGTTCTTTCTAACTTCTTCAAATTTAAATGTTTTAATAATGAAAAAAAAAACTCATCGATGTTTAGAACATTTTGTTTAGAAAATTCCAAAAAACATTTGGCACCATCCTCATATTCATCAATTGTCTATAGTTTAGTAATCCAACTATGAATAATTATTACCTATAAAAAGTATCATGATTTTGAAATTAGTTATTATGTTTTTGAATTTAATTTACAATATAATTTTATAAAAAAAACAAAAAATATGTTGAAATTTTACAGAAAGAAAATAAATACTCTATTTAATAAAAAATCACTTTGAAAAAACATAATTATCATTATTTGGTACAAAAATCAAAACATATCATGTAATGATAATAATCAACTAAATATATTCAAACTTCATATTTCATTATGCATTTAAAATTTTTATTCCAATTCAGAAAAAACACTGAAATTGGAAACACATTAATCAATAAATGAAAATTATTTATAAAATGAATTCATCAAATAATCATTTAATCAAAAAATAATTTCAAAAAAATCATATGTTAATTATAAAATACCCTAGATAAATAAAAATTGTGAAGATATGAAAGAATATTAGAAGTGATAGAGATCATTTGAAAAAAAAATCCAAAAACAACATTCATCAAATAAAAGATACCTGGATAAATGGAAAAATGAAATTATAAACACAAAACACAAATATGTATTAGATTGGGTATGAATGAGATGTTTCTAAAAATGGAAATATAGTGAAAAGCGAAAAAAGTGGTGGATTGTGAAAGAAGAAGTTAGGCGGTGGTAGTAATACCAAATTAATGTCATTAGAGTCCACAAGATTGAAGAACAATGGGTTAGGCTTTAGCACATTAGACAAAATAGACCACTATCATGACAAAGAATAACCCCATAATCAGTCCACTAGGCACTTCCTAAAAAATTAAAAGGTTTATCACTTCATTTGGAATATCAATTATTAGATAACCAATGTTGGAAAAAGCTTGTTCATTTTTTACATTAGATATTTTATAACCGATGTGAAATGAGTTTATTTTTTTAGTTATAAATAAATGATGTAAAAAATGAATCATGATAAATATATTTTGTACTACATATTTTCTTCAAATTAATCCAGTTATTAAAAAACATTTTTTGAATTTTGTGGTTTGAGAAGATAAAACAATTCTTTCTTAAATGATTGAGAATATTGAATGTGTGAAGACTGAATGTAGAAAAATAAAGATATAGACTTGAAATGTTTTTAGTATTTCCTATCCAAATGGACATACTCTACTCTCCACACTATAACTGATGGATTATATTACCCACTAAAAATATGAGAGATTATTTATCAAGGAAGTAACCTAAATGATATATTTTTTACAATGAGAATAATCCTAATAGAGGAATTTACATTAGAGAAACAACAAACCTATCTATCATTTTGTGAGACCAGATAGAGACCCTAGTTAATATACATCACAGTTCCTTATCCCAGCTATCCTTTTTATAAGATCAATAGAAACCCATGTCTTGTATTTTGTATAAGTGAGAATAACCAAGGATACTTCTTAAGAGTGTTATAACTGATTTTTTATAATTATGTACAAAAAAATACTCATCTTAAATTATTAAAATAATGAAATATAACCTGATATTAGTGAATAGAAATGTTGGTGAAGAAATTTTGTTGTTATCCCTTTGAATTTAATGAATGATAAATTTTAGTGGATATAACAAGGGAAATTTTATGTTAATAAAGAAGTGATGATTTTTTAGTTTTAAATGATGAAGCTTTGTCTCTTGCTTCACCTCAGTTGAATGAACATTTCATGAACTGTTTTTTTTCTTCTATTTAATAAAATTAACACCAATAGAAACATTTGATTTCATATATCTCTACATTCCCTCTTCCTTGTATCAATTTATTCCATTAAATAATAATAGCCACACACTACACATATAATATCTCTACTTAGATCACTTTAAATAATATCAAGGATCATTCACCATGAGAACTCATGTGTACCTCCTTATATTCCATAGAATATTGAATATAAATAGGGGTATAGGGTGGTTCTGAGGTGATAATATACCCCCTATATCAGAGTATTAATAAAAGATAAATATAAAATCATTATAAACAAATCCATACCCATTAGAGAACATAAATAAATAAACATATAAAGAAAAATAATATTATGCGGAAAAAAAAATACAATCATACATACAACATCTCCCATTAAGCCTATCACATATATGAAAAAAAAGAAAATAAACAAGTATTGTAATGTGATTATTGTAGGGTCCATAATAGTATTTTATCCTCACCTCATTAGGAAATCTTAATCCCATTTGAGCTACAACATATCAATCATGAAAAACCTGGGCCTTTACTTAACCTGTGCCTAAAAAATGTGTAAGGTTTCACAAGTACCAATGTTCCATGCATTTTCAAGAGTGGTGTGAGTATAAAACTGAATAGGGAACCCCCAATGTGGTCCTATGCATATTTGGAAAAGTAGCGACATGTTCATATGATATAATGAAAAAAATAAGTAACTATAGGAAAAAATAAAATAAATAAATCATCATGAATCCATAGATCAACAACCTTAAAAAGACATTATTTTGTGGGATAGTGTTGGGGTGTCATTGATTATGTCAAAATGACCATGCATCTTATTATTACAGAATTCTGTCTCCCTAGTGTATATATAATGTATCACAAACCTCCCATATGCGAGTTTTCTAAGTAAAGGTATATGATTACATGCAATATGGAACTCCCCAATGAGATTTCTAAAAACCATTATAAACCCAAACCACACCTACAAGAGTTTTGTATTCCATCAATTACTAAAACATCACCAAATAGAGTTTATTAATCCATTAATGACCAAAACCTCCCATACGCGAGTTTTCTCATAATTAACAAGGATATCACCTATAAGATATTTCTCATCCAATTATCATGTATTACCCTATATGGGTGTTTTGATATCTAGGTATCACAGACCAACCCCTATGTGAGTTTTCTTAGATGGGTATCATAGACCTTCAATACGAGTGTTTTATCAGCCAAGGTAATAACCCCATATGTATCAAAAACCTTCTCTTTGGGATTTTTCTTATTCATTAATATTACATAAAAAACCATTGATTATTTTTCATTTTCTATAGATGATAAAAGACCACCCCTATGATAGTTTTCCATTATAAATATAGACTCTGACTCCTATGTTTTTTAATATATCATAATCCAAATAAAATAAATTCGCAAGGGTTGGTTGAATGCCTAAACCCACCATCATTATTGATAAAAGGCACACCACATTATGTGGGTTATGGAGTTATAATGTTGTCTATGAGGGTCCCTTGGGTCACTAAAAAATGGGAGAACCCCACTTTGTGTCATCCTGCTTAAATTTTGAGTGCCTCATCACAGGACTGTTACTTAGGGGTAGCACTTCCCACACCAAGTGACGATATAATAATGTCCTAAAAAATTCAAAGTTGATATACCTCATAGGGAACCCACTGCATAAATGGAATAAATCCAATCATGAAACCCATGGTAACTCAAGGATTCTCACTCACCTCACCCATGGTCATGTTGTGACCCACTAGATCCAACTAATAACAAATCATCACCTTACTTCTTAAAGAAGATCCAATGTAACAAACACTAGTTATTATAACAAAATTATATTTTATTTACTTGATTTCACCACTATCATGGGATTAAACACTCAAGGGTGCTCATTAGTAATGACCTAGTCCATCGATGACGCAGGCCTCAGGCCACTAAAAATGGCCCAACATTGGCTAGGTCCTTTGTTCTACTCATGGAATTTCAACTTCGATATCAATTTAATTAATCATTATAAAATTAAATTAGACTATCCAACACCCTTGGTTGTGTGACCACATATCCCATGAATTATAAACAAATTAATAAAAGACTTAAGGTGAGTATTTAGGAACAACTACTTCATTCACTAAGACTTTTATCTTTTATTCAAAGGGGTGAAAACTTTATCAAAGTCTACTAAGGTTTATCTAAACTTGTATGAACTCTCATGAATTTTTTTCTAACCAGAATGATAAATAATTAATTATAAATTAATTATAATTAATAGTTCATTAAATTTAAAATCAAAAAATTTAATTTAATTTAAATATTTTAACTCAAATTTTTTGTAATTCCAATTAACTCATTGGGCATCCAAATACCGTCACTTTTTTGAGAAATGGGGTGTCAGACACCCCCAACGCATCCCCAACCCTATAATAAATCAAATTAAAAAAAATATTACTAATAATACCAAAAAATTATTTTAACTTCAAGAAAAAAACCATAATATATTATGTGGAATTACATACATTTTCTAAATTAGTTAATGATAACAGTTATACATCATATCGAGATATCCTCTATGAGGGAAGAGAAAACCCACATAAAAACTAGATGATTCCAACATCTCCAGATAGAATAATATATAAAACTTAACTAAAAATATTTGGGTTACTAGAGGGAAAATAAATAAAATGATTCCTTCATATTTGATACCGTACCTTGAATCTTTGAGAAACACCCTTTAAAAAAACTCTTTGAAAGGGTATAAAGTAGAAGAACCAAGGGGATAAGGCCCCCTACCATGTGAGATCAAATGAAGGGAATGTGAGGGATTCCACTCATTAAATTTGAAATTGGTAGATTTTTTTATCTATTTTTAACGGTCTGTGACTAGGAATTACATTCCACCAGCTATATGGTAGACACTTATAGAATGTAAGTGGC
The DNA here is from genome assembly GCA_963277665.1 of Viscum album. NCBI lineage: Eukaryota > Viridiplantae > Streptophyta > Magnoliopsida > Santalales > Viscaceae > Viscum > Viscum album. The sequence goes on along the minus strand of OY728148.1, from coordinate 401,499,338 downwards.
TCAGGGTATCCCACTGGCTGGCTAGTATAGGGCCACCAGCAAGCTAGTTGTGACAGTATCTAACAAGGAATATTGTCTAAAACCATCAATTGGCCAGTGTTTTGATACATTATATACTTATGAAAACACTATGGACACTCGCAGGGTCCTCTCAATCCCTCAAGAAATCACCCAAAACTCTTAATAATCCAACAATGAAACTCAAAATAATAAATTACCCCATGAATTTTATGGCCCACATTGAAATTTTCATTAAAAAATCCTCACCACAAAACTACTTCTGAAAACCAATCTTCAATTAAAAAAGTAAAAATTATATTTAAAGAAAAAATATAATAAAATTTAACATTTAATATTTCTTGTAACAAAAATCATAATTATATAAAATGAATATCAATTTTGAGCCTACAAGGTAAAAATAATCCTAGAATGTGTTTTTGAAATTTTCACTTTAAGAAATGATTTTATGAATAATTGAAAATGTATTATTTAACTTTTAATAATTTTTATAATAATAGGTTATAAATTTTATAACTAACCATGTATTTATTTTCAATTTTAGGGGAATAAATAAAAAATAATTTAGAGTTAAAATAGATATTTCTTTTGTAAAATGGTTTTTAAATGCATAATTCCTTTCTATTTTAATTAAATAAAATAATTTTCAATAATTAATGATTTAAATGAGATTTTTATATTATATCTCTAACTATATTTATTATAACATGTCTAATTATTTATATTTGTCATATATTTAACATAATATTTTCTTATGAATGAAAAATTCATTTCCTCAAAAACAGTTTTTATCATCTTTTGTGAGTTTATTTTAAATAAAATTATTCCACTTTACAGAATTAAATTTGATAAAATAGATTCAATATTTCAAATAAATATAATTAATATTAGTTAATAAATTCAAAATAATTTTATTCATTATTAATAGTAACTATGTTAAATATTTTTCACCTCGGTAAGGGTGAATCAAGTAAAATTGGGTTAAAACTATGGGTTAAAGCGTTATAACACATCTAACAAAAAAATTTATCCTATTTTATGGGTGGTGATTAAAAAAATAAATTATTAAGAAGTTAAATAATGTATTATAAAAAAACTATTTTTAATATAGGATCCCAATCTTGACTTTTGTGACAGATAAGTTATATTTTTTAAAATTTAAATCAATTTTTGGGCCATTGCATTTAATGGAATCCTTGGAAGATTCCATTTGGGTATTTTTTGATAAAAAAATACAAAAGACTGAATATTTTAATATTTAACCAGAAAATTCATAGAAACCAATTTATTACTTTATTTCAAGGTAAAATGATTTGTACAATTAAATGAGTTATTTTCATAAAAATAATTTTTCATGCAATTTTTATTCTTATATTAATATTTATTTACAAAAACTATAGAAAAATATTATAAAATTGATTAAATTTTTTGAATAATCATGTATTTTTTTATAACCACCATTTTTTGGGTAATATAATCATCTTACCATGGTAAAAAGATAATTATCACGATTATGGTTAAAATTAGTTTAAAGTGGTTTTACTTGATGATAAAGATTAAAATGTAACAGAATAATCCATAAATATGGTTGGATGAGTTTATTAATCCTTATAAAATATTATATTATAATTTATGGTTCCAGTTTTCCTCCATAAATGATTTATATATATATATATATATATATTATTTAAACTCTTAATTAATTCCAAGTGTTTCCTTTCCATCCTTTATAAAAGGATACCACAAGTACACTATCATCCACACTTTATGATACTTCTCTCTTAGAAAATACATATCATAATACCTTCATATTTTTCGTACCCATTTATTATATGTTTTCGTCATTACAAAATACCATCCATTTAAGGCTTAACCTGTAATTTAAAATAAGTTTCTCAAAGAGAAGGTAATAATCATCACCAAATTTTTTTAATTATTTCTTTTACCAACTTCAAATTTGTCTTAAAAATTAAAATTTATTAACAATAGTATATTACATATTTCTATATGGTATTATTTTTATTGAATAATAGTTATCCATATTCTTCTCCATAAAATGGGGAATAAAACAATTTATTATGTCTATAGAGGACAATCACCTTGTGAACTAGAGTAATTTTTTCTACAACTAAATTACATGGATAGTCAAAATTATAGAGTTAATGAATATATATGATAATTATATAGTATTATTTTTTATTGAAATTTAATATATCATCTACTTTCTTACCCATCCACCCATCAATAATTCATAATGTCATTTGTCCATACATACGACTTACCATCACCACGAAGCGATGAGGTTCATTTTCCATGTCCAAATACCAATAATGACTATAAAAATTGACATAATTAATAAATGTGATATTTAAAAAAAATATTTTGGATATGATGGAATTTTATCCTATACAGAAGAACCAGAACATCGGCGATAGAAAATGAAAGAAAAAAACAATGCTATTAACACCCAAAACAATAATAATAAAAAAATATTATCAATAAAATAGTAAAAATATGTTATAATAGGATCACATATTATATTATTAATAATAATACAATTATATAAAAAGTTAATAACATGTTTAAAACTATTATAAAATAGGTTAAATCATGTTCAACTAAGGGGAAGCATGAGGTAAGAGATTTTATCTCACTTTCCACTCAACATAGACATTAAACGCAATTCCCTTATTTAAATTAAGTGGAATATATAAATAAAAATTTATGTAATGAAAAAGAATATATATTTATTCATGATGATTAATGTTTCAATTCAATTTTATGATTTCCAAGGATCTCAATTCAAAAGTTATCGAAGGGGTAAAGATATATTTTAACATTCTTGGTTTTTGGGTGACCTTTATTTTAAATAAGGGAATATTAAAATCTATCCGTTATAAAATTTATCTATTTTACAATAATATGTATATTTATGGAGCTTCATTATTTTATGAAAATATTTCCTCTCTTTTTTTCACTCGAATCAGACCAATATACATTTAAAAAAAAGTTGATGTTATTTCTCTTTTCAATTAGGTATAATTTAATTCTGTTTTCATATTATTAAAAATAATTTTTTAAAACGCCATTTATTTATAGAAAATTTTTTAAGGAAATTTTATGTTACATTATATATTTTAATGGATTGAAGGTAATATTTCTAATGATTTACGAACAGTTCATTTTTAACTTTTTTTACAAAAAAAATAAAAGAAATGTTTTCATTTTAATGTATATGATGTTATTGGAGGTTCCTAATTCCATAACTATTTGATGATTTTTATTCTATTATATAGGTTTCTTATGGTTTAGAAAACATTTTAATGAAACCCAATTTTACTTTTTTTCTTATATTTTATTATATTATATAACATACATGAATGTTTTTTAAAATCTATATTTATATGATGACTTAATGGTCATATTTTATCTCTTATTAAATTTCTATCCACGAACATTCTCTTGAAACATTCAAATTTTGTGATAAATATTCATTGAAAATTATATTTATATTAAATATCTAGATTTCTTGTATCATGGATATGATTATTTCATAAACTGAGTACCATTTTTATATACAATATTTTATTATGAATGTTATTTTATTGACTTGGGGAATCTTTATATTCTATATCCTTTAATCAATATGGATATTATTTTATATGGAATAATATTTTTGAATTAAATTGATCATTCACTATATGAGGAATTATTGGGAATGTAGTAATGGGTGGGGCCAAGAATTATATATCCCCTTGATGCATCGATGGGTCTCATGAGACAAACTAGTTGGAAAAATTATTAAATGTGTTATTGGTGCATTCCTATGCATAGTTTAATCTATCATGGTGAAAGGCCTTGATGGAAATGATATCATGATGTATGGGATCATGACATCCAATACGATTTATTTTCTTCGTGGATAATTTTGTAATCAATATCAATGAGATTACTACATTTATGTTATCCATGGATGAATTTCATAATCAAGTTATTGATTAAATAGAATGTAGTTTCCGTTATCTACATTTCTATATTTATTATTTATTATTTAATAATTATATATTCCATTATACATAATCTATATTGATAATTTTATATCACCCATATTATTTTTCATACCCCATGATATGAATAAAAAACATTTTAATACGTTTCAGGATGTAGAAGTTTTATTTTCAGTTTTTTTATATTTTATTTTCTATATTGTAAGAGAATAATTTCTATGTATTGTTCTTTAATACTACTAAACTGATCAATCCTTGGTAATGTGATCCCATTTATCTAGTACCAATTTAATATAGAATACACCAACTCTATGTTAATGAATTTAGGGTTGTTAGTGTTTTTATTAGAGGAAGTTCAGTAGAAACCTTGGGAACTAGATTTAGGAAAAACTAGATTAAGGAACATAAACTTATGAAAGGATTTGAGGATATGTCTTATAATAGGAAAATATCATATAAATTCAGGTAAGGTAGTTATTTGTTTTGGTTTTCAAAGAAATACTTCCTTATCTGGATACTACAAGTGGATGTAGTTTTAGCATAGTTTCATCTTTGGATAATAAATCCAAAAATAATTCATCAAGTACATCTCAACCATTGGTCATGTTCATGGTTAATGGTTCATGATTTCACAACTAGTATCAAACTCCTAGGGCATTTTACTGATTTAATTAACGTTTTCCTTACAACCCATTATGAAATATTTGAAATTTTTTTAATCTCTTAAATATATTCCAAAATAAACTATGTTATTGATCCAGTTTTTAAAAATGAATATGTTTTCGATTTATGTTAAGTGATTCATATGATTTATAAATATATATTATGATAAAATATTCATAATGTTATGAGATAATCTAGTATTTTATATTTCTTTAAATTTATCTCAGTAGAAATAATGGTATAAACAATTGTGTCTAATATATAAATTTCCTTTTAGAAAACAAATAAAAGTAAAATTGTATTTGATCATACCATGTTCATGTTACGGAAGATGACATTGGTTATGACTAACAACCTTTCACATATAGAGAAAGATTATGTTCCAAAAAATGATACACCTATATAAGAATTTTTTATGAGAAATAAGGCTGTATCTTTTAATAGAACAACAAATACATTTTTACCAAAGGAATGGATTAAGTCCCTTGAAAAAAAAATTATGTACAAATTATTTAATGAATGGGAAATGTATATATCAATATTTTATTATCATAAAGGTGATGTTGATCAATGGTTGTATTTTATACAAAATTCAAGAGATGAATAAAAATAGAACATATGTAATATAAATATTTTATTATAACATTGTTTGATATAAATTTTCATCATGATAAATGAAATTAAATATATAAAAGATTCCATATAATAAAAGAAAAAAGAATAATTTTTTCTTGTATGAAGACTCCTTTATAAGACTATATCGGTTTTATATGAATTATATATGTAATTTAGAATGAAATATTGACCATTTCATTCAAGGGATTTATCCAAGCCTCTAAAGGGAACATACATCACAAAATTTTCCATCATATGATGAAATAGTAGTAATTTCCCTAAAAATAGAGATGGAAGTTTCAAATTACTATATTTTCAAAGGAAATTAAGACAAAAGTTCTTTATTTTTTAATAAAGAAAATATTAATGTTTTAAAGAAAAATAAAATAATGAATCAATTTACATCACGTGAAAATTGTTTAATAAGACTTTATATAAAATTGTTGTGTGGAATGATATTTTGTTTCAGGTGCTGAAATAAGGGTTATTAGACTAATCAATACAAGGGAAAGAATGAAAAATATATCTAGTCTATAAACTATAGAGAAATGGGTAATTATTCACAATAATTTCCCAATCATTGAGGGAACCTACCAAAGAAGTAGTTGAGTTGATATAGATTATATTTTATGATCACAACAGGTGACGTTAAAGTAAATAAAGATGTAGTGGTTGCTACTTCAATCATGGAATCAAATTTAAATTATTCTTAATTTTATCTTTTATTTTCACACTCATTTATAACATCCGTGTTATATATATATATATTTTCCTAGACCCATATGACAGTATTTTTTTGTCAAGTCTCCCAGAGGAAGTCACACCATAACAAGGATGTGTTAGTGAGTTCATTATATGGAAAATAAAAATTCAAATTTTTAGACATTATTATTATACCTATTATTGACTTTTACATAATCCTTGGTATTGATTATATTTATAAAATAATGAAAAAAATGTGATTCTAAGAGAAGGAAATTTTTACTAATGATGAAGATATAAGATACCCAATCTTTAGAGTGGATACATTGTCAACTAGTTCATTTCAAGATCCACCTCTAATATCTCATATGAACGAGATTCTTGTGGATGAATATTATAAAAAATATATAGATGAAAAAAGTTAATATTTTAATTTAGAATGTACTTATTTTATACCAATATATTGATGAATTTCTTAAGGAATTAACTGGACATCCACCAGAACATGAAGTTTAGTTTTCCATTTATTTGGTCCATGATTCAAGACCTATATCAAATACTCCATATAGAATGGACAATTTAATAGTAGTGTAATTGAAGAAACAAATATATGGTTTGTCTGAAAATTAATTCATACTCAATATTTTCTCACCATGGGGAGTCCATGTTCTTTACAATAAAAATAAATATGGATATATAATGTTTATTATTGATTATATAGATATCAATGTTATTAATATAAAGACCAATTATCATTATCCTTTCATTGATTACTTTTTTATAAACTTTACAATTCTCAATATTTTTCAAATATTGACCTTCATTATGGGATTAATCAAATTCAGGTAATGAATGAATATATTACAAGAAAATTATTTTAAACAATGTATGGATATTATGGCTTTATGGTATTGCCATTTGGATTAACAAATGCACGCTATATAATTATGGTTGTAATGAATTGATTTTTAAAGGAATATATTGATAATTTTTTGTGGTTTTTATTAATCATATCATGGAATATTCTAAAATTTATTAGGAACATGAAAATAACTTGTAGATCATTCTTGAGACTCTTAAAAATAATAGTGTTATATGGTAAATTTTTCAAGTGTTAATTCTTGATTTAGAACGTTTCTTTTCTTGGATAAATTGTATCCAAAGGTGGAATATCAGTTAATCCTATTCCAAAAAATGTAGTCGATGAATTTATTACACCAACTAACATAACTGATGTATGTTGTTTCATTGGTCCGGTAGGTAACTATCTGCAATATGTCTAAAACATTTCCCAATTGGACAACTTATAAACCAATATTACATGTAAATGGGTTATGTTTATATGGAAAAATAATGTGAAGAATGTTATGAAAAATTATAAAGTATATTAGTCAATGATATTATTTTGACACTACCATTATGAAATTATGGATTTGTGATATTTAGTGATGCATCAAATAAGATAATTGGTTGTGTCCTTTTATATAATGATAAATTTATTACATATACAACATTGTTGTTAATGATTAATCAAAATAAATATCTAACCCATGACCTTGAGTTTGAATCCACAATCTTTAATTTGAAGATATTGATACCTTATCTTTACAGAAAAAATATATGATATATGTAGAAATAATAAGATTCAAAGAAGGTTATTATCAAATAAAGACCTCAATATAATCCAAAGTTGATGTATCGAGCTACACATAGATTTTTATTACGTAATACATGACCACTTAGATAAGGAAAATAAGGTAGTGGATTCCATAATAAGGAAAGATCATTGAGTTATAACTAAAATGAGTAATCATAGTGATCCTATATTTATGGATTTAGTAAATATAGATATGTAAATTATTAAGAAATGGAAAATATTACAGCTCTTTTAAATGATTACCAAACTATATTTATTAGAAAATATTAAAATTTCTTAGTTTGATGATGACAATTTCCCACTAAAAGATAAAGTTATGAATGATGGGAAATTGTAAAAATTTGTAGATTAAGACAAAATTATAAAATTTAGAAAGAGGTTATATGTTCCATATATAATAGAGATAAACATGTAATTCTTATATGATTCTCACAGATTGAATTTCTTAACATCTAGTAGAACAAGACATGTATAAGAATTTGATGGAACATTTTAAGTGGTATATTATATGGATGTAAAATGATTATTATATATCAAGATTCTTGTTTTTAAATATTTTAAGGATGAAATATTGTATCCTAGAATATTCATACACCCTAAACCTATTCATATGTGGATATGGGATGACATTACTTTGGAATTTGTCACTATATTAACAAAGACTCCTAGATTGAATGATGAAATATGGGTTACGGTTGATCTCCTTACACAATATACTCATTTCCTTGATATAAAATATGATTTAACTCTATAGACCTTTGAATGAATCCATATTAATAATGTATTAATACTTCATGTCACACCGCGATCAATTTTGATTGACCATTATACATGATTTACATAAAAATTATAGAAAATTATTCCAAAGGCTCTTGATATAAAACTTCTTTATGTATATCCTATAATGATGTAACTAATGGACCATCCAAAATATTTATTGAAACAATATAATACATGTTGATTTAATCCTTAAATGACTTGAATGGTATGTATGATCATTATTTACATTTTTTTAGAGTTTTTATTTAACAATATCTTCCATTAAATTATTCAAATGGAACCTTATGTAGCATTATATGGAAATATTTTTCTAGGGTCTAAGTTGTTGGGATAAAGTTGGTGAAAAGAAACATGTAAGCCCAAATCTTGTTGAGGAGAGAATGAAATTTTAAAAAATTATTGAAAATAATATTAAAGAATTATATAGTAGTAAAAAGAGTTACGCAAATAACTGAAGGAAGGATTTTTAATTTCAAGTAGTAGATCATGTTTTCTTGAAAGTATCATCATGGAAGGATGTTATAAGTCTTGGTAAGAAAGAAAAATTAAACTGAAGGTACATCAGACCTTTTGAAATTCTATAAGAATTTTTATTTGTCGTTTACCATTTGTTAATTCCATTGAGCCTCTCTAAAGCACATGATGTGTTCTATATCTCATTATTAAGTAATTATATTCCTGACAAAAATTTTGTGCTCAACTCTGATGAAATATAATATAAGCCTTATCTATATTAGAGTGAGGAGACTATCCAAATTCTTGATACTAGAGATTCAACTGGAAAAGTTAAATTAGAGAAATCATAAAATGGATAGAGAATCATGGGAACCTAAGGATATTATGGAGAAGAATCACCCCAATTGGTTTTGAAAGTAATATCCATGAAAATCTCCAAGATAAAATTTTTTGGACGGTAATATGTGACACCTAATCTTAAAGTATAGTATATAAACATTCTATTTTAATAAAACTATAATTAAATTCAAATTATAATATTTTATGATAAGAAAATTATAATTTGATAGGTTGAATGTCTATTTTGATCATACTAGGATAGAATAACACTAGAACGAGTCTTTGAAATTTTTTCATTGAAATAATATTTTATGAATAATTGAAATTGTATTATTTAACTATTATACCTTGTATTTAAAATAATTTCTTATAATATGAATAGTTAACCACATAATTATTATATTGATAGAAAATTAACTTTTTATTATAAAACACTTTTATTGAAAATTGAGAAACCGTATAAGTTCAACCACAAGGACATACCTCATAAGAAATCACAAAATCATTGAAACAGAACATAAGCCTATTAGAGAGTTCCTCCCAAAAAAAATTCCAAGAGAGAGTGTTCGCCTATGTACCTAGATCATCGTTGATAATGGACTCAAAGTGATCAACCATCTACTCCCATGTTTGAATGTACTCATCCTTACTTATCTTCCTTTTTTATAAATTACGATAATATAATTTGGAAGTAAGAGGGTATATTTTTTTAAAAGATATTTCAAAATTTAATACATCTTTAAATTGAATTTAATTAAATTAAACTATAATTATGAATGATTTCGAGCAAATGTAAGGTCATCTTCTGATTGAAAATGCCTTTCTTGAAAAACTGTTTTCATCGCATTTTATGGGTTAATTTTAAATTGAATTCTATCATTTTTGGGATTTTAATTTGATAAAATAGACTGAGTACTTTTAAAAATAATAATTAAATTTAAGTAATTAGTTCAAACTAATTTTCATTATTATTAATTGTAACTGTGTAAAATTGTTTCACCCCATTAAGGGAAAATTAGGTAAAAATAGGTTTAAACCATGGTTATAACTATAAAACATCTATAGCACATGGATTTGTCTAATTATATGAGTGGTTCTCAACAAAAAGTATTATTAAGGAGTAAAATATTTTATATTAAGTCACTACATTGAATTTGGAAAGACTAATTAACTTTAATGAAAAATATGTTATATTTTATTCAATTAAAAACTATTTTTTTGTATTTATATTTAATTTAATGGTTGGAAGATTCCAATCTATTTTTTTCATCCAAAAGTATTAAAGTGAAACCAATTTTTTTTAATGAATATAATTTTGTTCAATAAAATATATGACACAAAACATTGATCTTAAAAATTCCACAAAATATATTTCTTTAAATGTAATCTCTTTGATAGCTTGTGGAACACACAAGAGTGAGTCTAAATGAACTGTAATATAATATACTATTATTACCTAACTGTTAAAGTTTTGGGTATGAATAGTAATAAAACAATTTATGAAAAATATATTTTTTACACATGTAAATAAATATTAATTATTTTTCTATTTATTAGAAAAAAAATAATTGATTAAAGTAAAAAAGATATGTTTTCTTAAAATTGTATTATTTCTAAAATATAGTTTAGTAATTATTTGTGTACATAATTTAAAATTTATTTTTATCCCATTTATGAAATTTATTTCATAAAAATAACCAATTTTTTTTGAAACATTATATCAGAATTATCTTAGGTTGATTTTTTTTATAATTTTTCTGAAAATTTCATTTTTTGATGAATTGTGAAAGAAATTATTTTTTATTTGAAAAATGAATTTTAATTTTAATTATATAAAATGTTAAATTATATATTAAAATATTTTTAAAGTGAAATTACTTCCATTATATTATAAGAAATTAAATTTAGGTAATTTAGATCCATTTTATATTAAATTTTGATATAAAATCTTTTATACTCATATGAATTTTCTTCATAAAACCAACTTTTTCATCATGTCTATAGGTTTTTTTTATTTTAGTTTTTCATCTCTTATAAATTTAATTTAGTAAAATGTATTAATTTTTTTTAATAAAAATAATTTATATTTTATAATAATTTTGACTTAATATTTGACCATAATGAACAGTGAAAAATAAAAATTAATTACCATGGTTGAGGTAAAAATTGGTATACGGGGGGGGGGGGTGAACTAAGAACATAAGTGTTATAATGACCTAAAAACATATATTAATTATATTTTCTGGCCATTTTTCAAACTTATAATTTCTAAGACTCTATAATACCCATTTTATACCCTTTTTACATGTTCAAATCATGGGTATACCTTTTTCTTTTCAAAAATTACAATTCTGAAACTCACCTCACTTATAAAAGGTCACCCGCTATGCTCTCTTATTCACACCATAAATCCATTTTAGTTCTGAAAATACCTACCCAAATAAATTCAAAACTTCAATACCATTATCATATAATCCTTAGGTTGGTCATAAATCTATTCTAGGAATACGTTATGTATAATCCTGAAGAGGTGGTCCAAGAAGTGGTTAAATTCCTAACAATGTGTTTTTATTTTATTTATTATCCAACCACCTTAAAATATTATTCATTTAAGCTTATATAAAAACAATATTATCTCCCATATACTTATATTTTATTATGGTTATTTGTTACCTATATCTATCTCCTCTTCCCTCGGATGGGGAGTGATAACGTCACCCATGTGTATGGTGGACAACCACCTCGCAAACTAATGTGATACATTTACCATCAACACCTCTCACAGTTGGGTATAATGATGGATGTATACTATATATATTATAATTATATAATAATTATACATATGGGGTAATTATATCATCTATAAATTTTTTAATTTTCCATTCTATAGGGGATACGATAACATCGCTCAGGTGTACGACGAACTACCATCTCATTAGACGATGTGTTTAATTTTTCGATAATGATTTACATGGAAGGTAATAAAGGAAAATATAATGAATATTTATGATATAAATAATATAATTATGATATTAATTATATATTTTACATTCTAAAAATTAAAAATATCATTTTCTTTCTCTCATTTTCACTCACTGAAAGATGAGAATGTAATTCATGTAGGTATGGGAAACTTTCTTCATGAAGTGAAGTTATTATTTTTAGTAAAAAAACATATAGATGATATATATAAGTATATTTAAATATATAATATATTAATTATGATATTATTATCATTATATAATGATAAAATATTATTTACCTTCATTCTATAATGATCATTGAAAAATGGAAATGTTACTCATGCGTAATTATGACCTACAATCTCCATGATCATAACATACACATTTTATCAAAAAAAATAATGATTAATTTAAAATTATATATTATGTATAAATATGATAATTATTTATTGATTATTATTCTGTATATAGTTATATAATGACCTCTCATACCAATATCCAACTTACCAAAGTCATTTTTGACACCTATGTCAAATATCACTGAAACACCCGAAGTAAATTTAATTTATTAAGTAATTGTATTTTTCATGGTAATAAGTGGAATAAAAATTACAATAAAATTGAAAAAGGTTTCTTAATAAAGTAAATAGTTAATTTATTTTATTATTCATGAAGATAAATAACTTTCATGATGAGTCAGACTCAAGGTATGGTACTTCATCTCATTTATCCTTCATTGAGGCATATTATAATTTTATGCTCCCAATTTCTTTTATATGGTTTATATACTACCCATTTTACATGTAATTTCATGATTCCTTAATAATTCATTTTATTCTAAATTTCAATTTGAATTTATTTTTATCCCTGATTAATTTACATGAAAGTTACTAAGTGGTAAATAATTTCACAACTCAACTTCTTTCCATTAGGTTATATTGATTCATCATTCTCATTTTATATTATATTATTATGTTTATAATTAAAATTTATTATATTATTTCTATTTCAAATTATTATATGTGGAAGTAAATTTGATAAAAATAATCTATTCATTTATTAACTCTCACTTCAAATTTATGATTATTATAAGGGATATTTTGATTCCCCAAAACTTATTTCTCATGTAATAATAATATTACGATTTTATTTTGTTAAATGTACATGTTATCTGAAAAAAACATGCAAACTAAACACAAGGCTTTTATTTAAATAAAAATCAAAGTGTTTACATTACAACAAGATCAAAGGAAACCATACTACCCAAAAAAAGCCTATTAAGATACTAATTGAAATTACAAGGAGACCACCAAATACAACTAAGAACCCAAACACGTAGAAGGGGTCCTTTGGATTAGTCACAATGAATATCAGTACGGCCAGAGCCACTGAAACATCAGTGAGAATCGGCGGAATGACGTGCACCATCCTTTCCAAGTCGTTTTGTAGATGTAACACTCTAATTCATGTTTTTAAAAATCCTTAATCTGATTGTTATCTCTTTAGGTGACCATTATGTTCTTAATAGCTATAAGTATAGTCATTGTTCATTCTGTTGGTTTAATTAAAAATATCTAGGTATAATTAGTTTTCCAAAATATTTAAATTATGTAGTTAAATTATAAAATTAAACATATGAAATCTATTTATAAAAATTAAAAAGGATAAATATTTAAAGTTTAGTATGAGTTTGAATCATAACCCTTGTTTCTAAAATACCAATAGAAGTATATACTCAGTTTTGGTACAAAGAAATATATTTTTGTGTTTAAATTTGTGCTTTGAAAAAATGAAAATAATTATTAATGATGTATTTGATATTTTAGCTATAATTGGTGACAAATATATATTTAAATATTTCAAATGTTTTGAAAATATTTCATTATGGTTTTCACCCTCAGATATATATAACCAAGTTCTTAACCAAAAATATGCTTTTTATTTTTATAAAACTAATATAAAATTTTCTCTATTAAGTACTAAACCTTGATTTATAACTTTGTGTTTTAACACATTAGTGTTTATAAAATTACAGAAAAAATTGGTTTTAGGACATTGTTAAGTTATAATAGAGAATTTTTTTTTTGTAAGACACCTATATATGAATATTAAAACCTATTTTTATATTTAACAAAAAATAACTTTTAATTTTCCAAAATATAGGTGAGTACCCCACCTAGTTGAGGGCCACCTTTTAGGTAGCCACTAAAGGCCTTGATGGTTATCTCACTCGTAACCCTTGAGAATGGCCCAGGGTGGCTTTGCACACGTAAGGTGCATGCTAGGTCATGTGCACATGGGGCATAGAAATCCCTAAGAATGCACGGGAATGTGTGTTCAAGTAACCAGAGTGTGCCACCGTGTAGGGTGGCATGACGGCAGGGGTGGGCATAGAGCGCGCCCACAAAACCTGGTATGGGGCGGTACCAGGATGGGGGAGGGATTAATCTGAGCCTTGCATGGAATCTCCATGCTTATAAGGGAGCCTAGAAACTATCTTTGATTCGATGTGGGATGGGGTTTTTCTACTGGGAGAGGATATGGACCGTCAGATCTCACCACACGAAATCAGAGCCATCTGACGGTCCAACTATCGAACCACCTCAATCGCGGTATATCTACCATATTTTTGACAACCGTCTAATTTCAACAAATCTAATCTCGACTTTTTAGGTCTTTTTAAATCACCACATGTAACACCCCAGGTAAATAAAGAATATGACATTTCATATTTATCCATATTTGTGAATAAAATATTTAAATGACTTTAAAGGGGACGCTATGCTCGATGGCGTACCCAACACGCAACAACGAGTTTCTTGGGAATCTTACGTTGCACTCTAATAATAAAATAATATTATTTTAAATGGTAGTTAACATGTAGCCGTTGTAATAGAGAGAATGGATAGAAATAACCAAAATATGATTATATATGTTTTTAAATGTTTTTACATTTATCCAATAGAGGATAGAGGCTTAAAATACGGAAAGAATTCAATTTTAGGCGTATATGCCCTAGTTTTCACTAAAGGTTCACTTATCACCTTTTGATGTTGAACCATCATTAAATATAGTTTTTTTCACTCTTAAACATTCTTTTGGACCAAATAAAACTCTTATTAAGAATCGGGACATCAAAATTTACTTTGTGTAAATTTTTGGTATCTTTCCGATAAAGTTCATTTTTTTAATGAATAGTTTAAAATGTTGTATTTTAATTCAAAACCACTTTTTAATCATATTTATTTATATGATTAGATTATCTTTTGAATTGGTTTTAAAGTGAAATTAGAAAATATTTTTACCATTAAATCCAATAGTGGTCGTTGGAATTAATTTCACTTTGAAATCAGACTTAAACTAGTGTCAATCTTTTGATACTTATTGTTTTATAAAAACACGCTATTTGCTCTGACAGCGGGAATTAATTATTAAATTAATTAATGTGACTTATATGTTTTGAATTTTGTAAAATAGACTTCATTTTTGAATTCGTACTATCAAATATATCTTAGGGTGAATTTTTGGTAATTTTCTGAAAAACTTCATTTTTTGATGAATAGTGAAACCACTAAGTGGTACTTATAAAGACTGATTTTCCGTTTAAATGAAATTTTTCCATCAGTGTGTATTGAATTTTGAAAATCCGACATACATGGTTGTCATTAGTATGTAAAATGTGGTTCAATGGGATGAAAATAATTTTTTGGTGAATAGTAACTTTTTTTCATTAATCGCGATTAGAGGTAATTAGTGTCATTTAAGGTAAAAATGATATTATAAGAATGTGAAAACACCATGAAACTTGTAATACACCCATTGGGTGAGTCATGGCCAACCAAGAAAAGCCATGGGACAACTTGGGGACCCCATGGAGCCACTTTATTTGGAAAATGACAATAATATATTTTTATTTAATGTTAAAATTAAATTGACACAAACATGAGTTGTTTTACTAAAACAGTTTTTAAGTGGGGTTACACAAGTCCAAATTTTTATTATAAATAGACATTGGAAATCTAAAAAGATTTCCTATATAATAGTGATTTTTTTATAATTTTTAGACATTAAATAAAATAAATTATTTATGACATAATAATGATGCAGCGATGACATCATTATTTAACGATTTAAATAAAATGGAAAGATAATGTAAAATCTATGAACTACACATGTCCAAAACTTATTTGATGGGTGGATTTCGAACCTTTATAATATTATCCACGAATTATATCAATGTGGGACCTTTTAAAACCGAAACACATTTTCAAATAAAGTAATATTTTTCTTTACTTTCCAAAAGTGCCCCTCCTCTCCTCTTATAAAAGGCCCCCACCTCTACCTCATTTCACACACTCCTCAAGACTTTGGCTCGGCCAACCCCTGCCCATTTACTCTCTCCACATCCCTCTACTCATCCTAGAGGATTCCCTTTGGGCATAATCCTTTAAAAGGAAGCCTTTAGGCTCAAATCAAAAGGGAGTTACACTTTTAAAGGTAATTCATTCTCTCTTGTTCATTTGTTTTATTTTGCTTCTCCAACCCTCTAAACTCTTTTTATTTACTTATTTTGTAACAACACCAGTGTCTTAAATATACTAGGATTTTGTTATAAGATTTATTCAAGCTAAACTCTCACACAACTACATCAAATGGTTAAAGAACATACGGTTTCCGTGGATGGCGAAATTCTGCCTCCCGAAACGATGATTGTTCAATACTCATTTAACACCTTCAAAGGTGGCCATTGTGATGTCACTATTTTTATATATGATATATAATATGTTTATTTTTTTTCTTTAAGCTTCTTTATTTTTCATTTTGGGAATACCTTTATGGTTTCCATTATGGGTAAACACGATATCTTCATTTAAGGAAGTGCGGACTACCGCCCCCTCAAAGTGATGTGATTCGTTAATGCCATATGTGGGACGTGTAAAGGATGGATTTAATGTTATTATATATGATGTTATACTGGAATTATTATTTATCTCTATATAATTATTATTTCTTTCCAATAAAGTATGAGATAGAAATGAAAGTAGCGTTCATGCGTACGTACGGCTTACCGTCTCCATGAACGGTGCATTTCATTTCTTTTGCCCAAATGTAATGTACTATTATAAGTACATATATATAATGGATATATATGATGTATGATACATATAAATGATTAATATAATTCTGGAATTAAAATATACATACCTCTCATATAGTTTTAATTCCATTAATACGACATAGAAATGAAAGTAGCGTTCATGCGTACGTACAGCTTACCGTCTCCATGAACGGTGCATTTCATTTCTTTCCTCTAAATGATTATGTGATTTTATAACTACATGTATGTGCTGGATATATATGATATATATGATATCCAAATCAGGAATTTCATTTTTGGATATGAAGAACCTTTGACCACACGAACAACATGTAATTGTAAGAAGTCCACTTTCGACTTAAGAACCAAATATCGACAAAACAAACATGATCAACTTAAATGATTAAATAATGTTTATAACATGGTAATAAGTGATATAAAAGGAATAATTAACTTTAAAAAGGTTCTTAAGGAAGTATAAATTAACTCAAGTTTATTATTCAGGATATTAAAGAACGATCGAGTCAAGTCGGACCCGAGGTAAGGGATCCTACAACTCTCTTTCTTTTGAAGTACACTCTTTTATGTCATTTTTTAAGCTCATCTTTATTATGATTGGGATGTTCTTTTATATTACTCATACTGTAATTTTTTATTTTAATGTGATGAGAGACCCTATTCTCTTTCATCAATCCATTTTGTAAGTTTTGAGTGGCGCCGTTAGGCTGCCGAACTTTCGTAAGAGATCTAACCTCTCTCTTTCTTTTTAAGTACTCTCTTTCATGTCACTTCTTTTAAGCTCATATTTGTAATGTTGGGGGATGTTATTTTATATTCCTATTGCTGTACATTTTATTTTAATGTGATTAGATACCCTATTTGATCTCATCAATCCATGTTTGGAAGTTTTATGTGGCGCCGTTAGGCTGCCGAGTTTTCGTAAGGGATTTTTTCATCTCACTTTTATTCCAGTGAGATTTATGCTACATTTGCCACAAATTCCATTGAGTGGTGTATGTACTGCCCATTATTCTACTCTTTGTGTAATATAATTTCTTTTATGAGTATTTACATCAATGATCTATTGTCCTTCTTTCATGGGGTGTATGTTTTTAAAGATACCCAAGTCGGTAAGGGAACCTTTCACCCTCCTCTTTTTTAAAAGACTTCTTTTGTTGGGTCATTTAATTTACATATTGTTATGTTGTGATATGTTCTCATATATCCTTATTGATGTAAATTTTGTGTCCAAGTGATGATATACACTTTTTATCTCTCATCAACTCATTTTGATGTGATGTCGTTAGGCTGTCAAGGGAACTTTTTAACCCAATTTCGATTTCTTTGGGTTCAACATGTAGTCATTGAATATGTCATCCATTGAATATGTGTGAATGACCTTTTACTGTTTTACACTTAATATCCACTTATATTGGGTGTATTTATATTTGTCACACATATTTTTGAGATTTATTTGTCCTTAATTTAAGGATACCTTCTTTATAAGGGATTTCATCACATTTGACATTTCTATTGAGGGTTCATTGTTGTTATGCACCAATTCACTCTTATATGGTGTATATACTGTCCTTTGGAGTATTATATCATGAATCCATTTATTCTCATGATATTATAAAGTTCTGACTAAATGTTATTCCTCAATTATTGTATTCAAGTGTCTCTAATTTTGGTAAAACCCCTTTAACCAAAATGTCATTTTAAATGTTTTAATTATTTGTTCTTATTAATATCTATGTTTTCAAAATGGTTTTAAGGATTTATTTATATGGATATTAATGGTTTAAAATTTTAAGCTTCAAGGTGGTATGGGACACTTTGATTCAAAAATCTCTTTATTAAATGTTTTAAATGGTTTTAAAAATGGTTTTGATAAAGGATTCTATTATGATATATTGTGATGTGGAAATGTTATCATTACTTTATATTGGTTTTATGTTTTATGATTTTATATTGGTACATGGACATTTTAACGTGTGGTTACATTATAAACCATATGACGGGTGGTGCCTTGAATACCAGGACGGGTGGTTACGTTATAACCTCCAATGCATTGGGTATGGAAGTCGTCCGTATGGCTATTCCATTAAGTATGTATGGTAATTGGCCGTATGGCTATTCCATTAAGTGATATGTGTGGAAATCGACCGTATGGTTATTCCACTTAAGTATGTTTATGTCCCAAGTTACCTTTATATATGTTATGTGTTCTTTATATAGGTTTTATGGTAATCCTTTGGTTACAAAAAGGTAAGTAATGATACTTTTTTTTCAGTGAAAAGTTTTTACTACTTCATGAAGGTGAAAAGTATTACATTGATAAAGTATTCATGGTTTACTTGTTGTTTTGAAAATCTAACAGTTTTCATTCTTTGTGTATCCCTTACTGAGTTTTTATGCTCATCCCATGTTTTTGAAATGTTTTTCACAGGACTTAGCATGGAATAGGGTCAAGGATGGGATCAAGGGAAAGTCATGCTACCTAAAACATGAAACTAGACATGTTTCTTTTTAAGAATTTTTATTTTATGGAAATTTAGTAGAAGAGACTACTTTGTAATCTTTTGAGATGTAATAGTTATGTCATAATTCTCTAAAACTCTAACCCTGAAAAGATCCTCAATGTGAATTTTTCGTTTAATTCAATTTTAAGTAAGGTTTAAGGCTGGGGCCTTATAGTTGGTATCAGAGGTCGGTTTAGATAACTTTAGAGGTTAGGGTATTCTTTAAGCATAAGTGAAATTACCATAATGGTTAGGATTTCAGAAAGAGTCATAGTTTTAGATAAAGTGAATGAGTAAGTGTATCTTAGGGTTTACCTTCCTCATTAGTACATGATGTTTTTGTTGATATACTCACACTGACATTTCTATTTTTAGTGAATGGATGGATCTAGCAGGAACCAAAGAGACAACAGGTTTGAAGGAAACTGTGGTGGTTCTCTGATTAAGATACAAGATAAAATGGAGGATTCAATGAGGAAACTCATGGTTGTTCTAAACCAAATATCAAGGAGTCATGATCAACCACTTCAACCTTGGTGAGTTCTCTAATACATCATGTACGAGATGGCCAACCCGATGTGGAAATTCAGGTAATAATTATTAAGGTAACCATTAGGGTTTATATGATAATTAATTTTTAGGTAATTATGGGTTACTCTATGATATGATGGAAAATGAAAGGAATGAGATAAACTTGAGGTTAAAATATGTTATGATTATTCTTGAAGATTTTATCTCATTTTGGGGAATGTTTTATGAATTATATTGTTTTGAAAAAAGGACAACACGTAGACCGTGTGACATCTCGTCGCGTCGGACAAAGCTGCGGGAATCGAACCCACAACCAATGTGCGACTGGTATTTATCGCCTACCACTGGACTACGTGAAGTCCCTGGTTAGTTTGACTGATTCATTCTAGTTATATGATTTTATGAATTAAGAGTAAGTTGATTTTGGGTTATTTATGAAAATTATTAACCTATCATGGAGGATATGTGATTAGGTTAATTACTTTTCAAAATGAGACTTTAGGAGCAACTGATATTGTTTAGAGATAAATGTTACGATTTATCTTGGAAGACTATGCGACTAAATCCTTAAAATATTTGGGTTTCAATCTTATATTGGTTTACTTTGAAGAATTTTATGGACAAATTGATTATAGAATGGTCCTCGTTGAACTTTGGGTTTTGTTGGACAAATTTTGGAGATTAAGAATAGATTTTCTTTTTATAAAGGGTTATCCTTTTCTGGATTATCTGATATTGTACTAGCCTTTTTGGTTTTTATTTTGGTTAAAGTCTAAAGACATGGGAAGTATATAGTTCTATTTTGTGGAATAGGTGGTTCTCTAGAAGTTGATTATAGTACTCTTAATGTGAACAAGTCTTCCTAAATACTCATCTTTTGGAGATAATATGAGTTTGTGTAAGGAATCTAATAAAAGTTGAAGGTCAATATGATAAGTGATTATGTTTCCTTATGAATAAATTCCTCAATAAAAAGTAACGTAAAACAAAAATTTTGTCTATTAACTTTTCCTACTGGGGAATCGAATACCGTTTAACCCATCACAAGTTTGTGATTCTCTCATGGTAAACTTTCTCCTAAACATGTTTTCTATCACTCTCCATCAGAACATGACCCTTTGTTTTTTCCTCCATGTCCATATTTTCATACTTGGAATCCTAGTATGGGTTAACTCGGGTGACCTTTGTGCTTATCTCTCTTTATTTTAAAGTGTTTGTTTTACCGACTTTTGTTCCGATGTGGGACTTTCAAGGATGTTTCCAAGCACAATTTTAAAATTGCGAGGACGCAATTCCCAAAAGGGGGGAAGGATGTAACACCCCGGGTAAATAAAGAATATGACATTTCATATTTATCCATATTTGTGAATAAAATATTTAAATGACTTTAATGGAGACGCTATGCTCGATGGCGTACCCAACACGCAACAACGAGTTTATTGGGAATCTTACGTTGCACTCTAATAATAAAAAAATATTATTTTAAATGGTAGTTAACATGTAGCCGTTGTAATGGAGGGAATGGATAAAAATAACTAAAATATGATTATATCTGTTTTTAAATGTTTTTACATTTATCCAATAGAGGATAGAGGCTTAAAATACGGAAAGAATTCAATTTTAGGCGTATATGCCCTAGTTTTCACTAAAGGTTCACTTATCACCTTTTGATGTTGAACCATCGTTAAATATAGTTTTGTTCACACTTAAAAATTATTTTGGACCAAATAAAACTCTTATTAAGAATCGGGACATCAAAATTTACTTTGTGTAAATTTTTGGTATCTTTCCGATAAAGTTCATTTTTTTAATGAATAGTATAAAATGTTGTATTTTAATTCAAAACCACTTTTTAATCTAATTTTTTTATATGATTAGATTATATTTTGAATTGGTTTTAAAGTGAAATTAGAAAATATTTTTACCATTAAATCCAATAGTGGTCGTTGGAATTAATTTCACTTTGAAATCAGACTTAAACTAGTGTCAATCTTTTGATACTTATTGTTTTATAAAAACACGCTATTTGCTCTGACAGCGGGAATTAATTATTAAATTAATTAATGTGACTTATATGTTTTTAATTTTGTAAAATAGACTTCATTTTTGAATTCGTAATATCAAATATAGCTTAGGGTGAATTTTTGGTAATTTTCTGAAAAACTTCAATTTTTGATGAATAGTGAAACCACTAAGTGGTACTTATAAAGACTGATTTTCCGTTTAAATGAAATTTTTCCATCAGTGTGTATTGAATTTTGAAAATACGACATATATGGTTGTCATTAGTATGTAAAATATGGTTCAATGGGATGAAAATAATTTTTTGGTGAATAGTAACTTTTTTTCATTAATAGCGATTAGAGGTAATTAGTGTCATTTAAGGTAAAAATGATATTATAAGAATGTGAAAACACCATGAAACTTGTACTATACCTATTGGGTGAGTCATGGCCGACCACTACAATCCATGGGCCAACTTGGGGACCCCATGGATCCACTTTAGTTGGAAAATGACAATAATATATTTTTATTTAATGTTAAAATTAAATTGACACAAACATGAGTTGTTTTACTAAAATAGTTTTTAAGTGGGGTTACACAAGTCCACATTTTGATTATAAATAGTCATTGGAAAGATAAAAAGATTTCCTACATCATAGTGGTTTTTTTATAATTTTTAGACATTAAATAAAATAAATTATTCATGACATATTAATGATGCAGCGATGACATCATTATTTAACGATTTAAATAAAATGGAAAGATAATGTAAAATCTATGAACTACACATGTCCAAAACTTATTGGATGGGTGGATTTCAAACTTTTATAACCTTATCCACGAATTATATCAATGTGGGACCTTTTAAAACCGAAACACATTTTCAAATAAAGTAATATTTTTCTTTACTTTCCAAAAGTGCCCCTCCTCTCCTCTTATAAAAGGCCCCCACCTCTACCTCATTTCACACAATCCTCAAGCCTTTGGCTCGGACAAACCCTGCCCATTTACTCTCTCCACATCCCTATCCTCATACTAGAGGATTCCCTTTGGGAAGAATCCTTTCAAAGGAATCCTTTAGGCTCAAATCAAAAGGGAGTTACACTTTTAAAGGTAATTCATTCTCTCTTGTTCATTTGTTTTATTTTGCTTCTCCAACCCTCTAAACTCTTTTTATTTACTTCTTTTGTAACAACAACAGTATATTCAATATAATAGGATGTTGTTATAAGATTTATTCAAGCTACACTCTCACACAACTACATCAAATGGTTAAAGAACATACGGTTTCCGTGGATGGCGAAATTCTGCCTCCCGAAACGATGATTGTTCAATACTCATTTAACACCTTCAAAGGTGGCCATTATGATGTAACTATTTTTATATATGATATATAATATGTTTATTTTTTTCTTTAAGCTTCTTTATTTTTCATTTTGGGCATACCATTATGGTTTCCATTATGGGTAAACACGATATCTTCATTTAATGAAGTGCAGACTACCGCCCCCTCAAAGTGATGTGATTCGTTAATGCAATATGTGGGACGTGTAAAGGATGGATTTAATGTTAGTATATATGATGTTATACTGGAAGTATTATTTACCTCTATATCATTATTATTTATTTGCATTAATGTATGAGATAGAAATGAAAGTAGCATTCATGCGTACGTACGGCTTACCGTCTCCATGAACGGTGCATTTCATTTCTTATCCCCAAATGTAATGTACTATTATAAGTAAATATATATAATTGATATATATGATGTATGATACATCTAAATGATTAATATAATTATGGAATTAAAATATACATACCTCTCATATAGTTTTAATTCCATTAATACGACATAGAAATGAAAGTAGCGTTCATGCGTACGTACGGCTTACCGTCTCCATGAACGGTGCATTTCATTTCTTTCCTCTAAATGATTATGTGATTTTATAAATACATGTATATGCTGGATATATATGATATATATGATATCCAAATCAGGAATTTTATTTTTGGATATGAAGAACCTTTGACCACACGAACAACATGTAATTGTAAGAAGTCCACTTTCGACTTAAGAACCAAATATCGACAAAACAAACATGATTAACTTAAATGATTAAATAATGTTTATAACATGGTAATAAGTGATATAAAAGTAATAATGAACTTTAAAAAGGTTCTTAAGGAAGTATAAATTAACTCAAGTTTGTTATTCAGGATATTAAAGAACGATCGAGTCAAGTCGGACCTGAGGTAAGGGATCCTACAACTCTCTTTCTTTTTATGTACACTCTTTTATGTCATTTCTTTTAATCTCATCTTTATTATGATTGGGATGTTCTTTTATATTACTCCAACTGTAATTTTTTATGTTAATGTGATGAGATACCCTATTCTATTTCATCATTCCATTTTGTATGTTTTGAGTGGCGCCGTTAGGCTGCCGAACTTTTGTAAGAGATCTAACCTCTCTCTTTCTTTTTAAGTACTCTCTTTCATGTCACTTCTTTTAAGCTCATATTTGTAATGTTGGGGGATGTTCTTTTATATTCCTATTGCTGTACATTTTATTTTAATGTGATGAGATACCCTATTTGATCTCATCAATCCATGTTCGAATGTTTTATGTGGCGCCGTTAGGCTGCTGAGTTTTCGTAAGGGATTTTTTCATCTCACTTTTATTCCCGTGAGATTTATGCTACATTTGCCACAAATTCCATTTAGTGGTGTATGTACTGACCATTATTCTACTCTTTGTGTAATATAATTTCTTTTATGAGTATTTACATCAATGATCTATTGTCCTTCTTTCATGGGGTGTATGTTTTGAAAGATACCCAAGTCGGTAAGGGAACCTTTCACCCTCCTCTTTTTTAAAAGACTTCTTTTGTTGGGTCTTTTAATTTACATATTTTTATGTTGCGATATGTTCTCATATATCCTTATTGATGTAAATTTTATGTCCAAGTGATGAGATACACTTTTTATCTCTCATCAACTCATTTTGATGTGATGCCGTTAGGCTGTCAAGGGAACTTTTTAACCCAATTTCGATTTCTTTGGGTTCAACATGTAGTCATTGAATATGTCATCCATTGAATATGTGTGAATGACCTTTTACTATTTTACACATAATATCCACTTATATTGGGTGTATTTATATTTGTCACACATATTTTTGAGATTGATTTGTCCTTAATTTAAGGATACCTTCTTTATAAGGGATTTCATCACATTTGACATTTCTATTGAGGGTTCATTGTTGTTATGCACAAATTCACTCTTATATGGTGTATATAATGTCCTTTGGAGTATTATATCATGAATCCATTTATTCTCATGATATTATAAAGTTCTGACTAAATGTTATTCCTCAATTATTGTATTCAAGTGTCTCTAATTTTGGTAAAACCCCTTTAACCAAAATGTCATTTTAAATGTTTTAATTATTTGTTCTTATTAATATCCATGATTTCAAAATGGTTTTAAGGATTTATTTATATGGATATTAATGGTTTAAAATTTTAAGCTTCAAGGTGGTATGGGACACTTTGATTCAAAAATCTCTTTATTAAATGTTTTAAATGGTTTTAAAAATGGTTTTGATAAAGGATTATATTATGATATATTGTGATGTGGAAATGTTATCATTCCTTTATATTGGTTTTATGTTTTATGATTTTATATTGGTACTTGGACATTTTAATGGGTAGTTACGTTATAAACCATATGATGGGTGGTGCCGTGAATACCAGGACGGGTGGTTACGTTATAACCTCCAATGCATTGGGTATAGAAGTCGGCCGTATGGCTATTCCATTAAGTATGTATGGAAATTGGCCATATGGCTATTCCATTAAGTGATATGTGTGGAAGTCGACCGTATGGTTATTCAACTTAAGTATGTTTATTTCCCAAGTTACCTTTATATATGTTATGTGTTCTTTATATGGGTTTTGTGGTAATCCTTTGGTTAAAAAAAGGTAAGTAATGATACTTTTTTTCAGTGAAAAGTTTTTACTACTTCATGAAGGTGAAAAGTATTACATTGATAAAGTATTCATGGTTTACTTGTTGTTTTGAAAATCTAACAGTTTTCATTCTTTGTGTATCCCTTACTGAGTTTTTATGCTCATCCAAAGTTTTTGAAATGTTTTTCACAGGACTTAGCATGGAATAGGGTCAAGGATGGGATCAAGGGAAAGTCATGCTACCTAAAACATGAAACTAGACATGTTTCTTTTTAAGAATTTTTATTTTATGGAAATTTAGTATAAGAGACTACTTTGTAATCTTTTGAGATGTAATAGTTATGTCCTAATTCTCTAAAACTCTAAACCTGAAAAGATCCTCAATGTTAATTTTTCATTTAATTCAATTTTAAGTAAGGTTTAATTATGGGGCCTTATACCACATCACCGGGATCCATTTGATCTAATATGGACTATTCGTCCATTTTTTTACCCCGAATTGCTTGTAGTCATCTGATATAATCTCCCTCATATCCCAACCATTCATCTTTTTAAAAATCCGTAGACTCATCTCAACCACTGGATCATTATCGATTATTTCCCATACATCCATTCATTTTCCAGTTTTACCTCTCTTTCTTCATCTTCTTCCTCGTGCGTGTATTGAATTAGTAGCCCATGCTACTTCCTTTTTCATTTTTCCCACACCCGTGACTACTTGGTCCCTCTTCTCACTCGTTTTCCACAAAGAACAACACCTTTGATTTTATTTAAACCAAGTAGGTCTCGTTTTTCCTTGAAAATTGCATTAAAAAATATTATGTATATTTTATAAAAATATCATGTATTCACCCAAAACATCTTGGGTCTTCTTCCTCTCAAGCCTCCCAAAAACTTGACAAAACACCACCTTGATATTAAGGCAGGTAAGGGTTTAATAAACCTTGTCTTAACAGTGAAAAACTAAAGTATATACTTTGTTTATTAAATTTTATATGTATTTATTTAACAATAATGTTTTAGATAATCCTCTATTAGGTCTGATTTCAAGATTTCTAAACATTGAGTTTCAAAGTTTATGTAGTGTTTTAAAATGTAAGGAATTATTTTTTGTACAAAAAATTAATATGTATAATTGTATATATGGTTTTATATATAAACATATATATGATTTTATGGTCTATGAAAATCACCTATCAAACCAGTTTTCAGAATTTTAACAATTGAATTACAATTTTTAATTGATGTTTTTTGAATAAAATGTATGTTTCAATTAATCTTGGTGTAAGACCCATATATATACACTATGTACAATCAGTTATACACATAAATATAAACAAACCATTCATTTTTTATATTATGAATTGAAATTTTAGATATTTTGTTCCTATTATATTCCATGTTATATATTAAAGAACTTCTGAAATTAAAGAACTTTTGTTTCTAATATATTCCAGGTAATAAATGTGTCATTGGTTTTTTGGTGTAAACCCTTTAATACATAATATATATTTAGTTATGTGAATATATGTGTATATATATAAACTTTAATCCCCAATATTATTTATAATTTTCTAAGGATTGTAAAGGATGAATAACACATGTTGTTTTTTAGATATAAATGTTATTTATTTCAAAATATAATTCATTATATAAACCCTTGTTTATAAATGGATTTACACAACCCTAAAACATAGATAATATTGGATTTTACAATTTTTATACTTTTGAGGTGTTTAGTAATTATGGAGAATTTGTGAGTATTATTTTATGTTTTTCCTACTCCTTTATATGTATATATGATTCACTTATTTTTATAAATATTAAATGGTATTAGTTATGGTTGATTTTCATGATCTTCAATTCATAATATTGTGTGTAAATAATTGAGAATACCTTTGTGATATGTTATACATAAGCACACATGTAATGAATTTTTATAAAAATATGTGTTTAATACCCCACATGAGATATCTGTTTATCTTTAAAATAGTTATCCAATCTATAATGAATTTCCATTATGTATTTTTATTATTTTAGTGATAATATTTAAGATTTTAGGCTTATCATTTTATGTGACAAACCATTATTTTATGTGCTTTAGTTGTTGTCACATATGTTATAATCTTCTTATTATACTTGTCATTTATTTCCATAGCCATGTAGTTGTTTTTATTGTTATTAACACTTATAATCATGAATAACTTTGTATATGTAAATGATAAAGAATGTAATCAAACTCAAATGGCCTTTTAAGGTATTAAGAACTAAATTATTCAAAGTGGTATGAGACACTTTAAATAATGTGAATTGAGAAATTAAATTATTCAAAGTGGTTTAGGACACTTTGAATAATATGAAATTAGAAATTAAATGTTCAATGTCCTGTGTGACACTTTGAACGTACGACCTAACTAGGCATATGAGTATTGTATTGGACATAAAAAGTGTCATGCGGGGCCCGCAATATCCCCTGATGAATCTGTGGGTCTCATGAGAAAAACTATGGTCTTGGAACAAGGCCTTGACAAAATTATTATTTATGGTCTTGGCATGAGGCCTTGACGGTATGGTTATGTTGTCCCACATTATACATTCCCTCATTATGTTTATGATAATTAAATAACCCAGTAGATATTCGACTAGTAGAATATTAATGGTTAAGAGCATGTACTTTTGAGAATCAAAAGAAGTAAATTCTTATGGCATAATGTGTATTCAACACTCAAAGATTTATTTTCCAATTTATTGCTCACAGTTAGTAATGACAGAAATTTAAGTTATTATTTTATATGCAACTATGATCGTGTATTACTACCAGTTTTAAATATAGTATTTATACATTTTCATGTCACATTCATTAATTTTATAATGACTCTTGATTTATATGTTTCACAACCTATATTTTTTTGAGAATTCTTATGTTTGGAATATGTTTTATTGTAACCATGTTCGCATTCCTTCAAATGTCCACTTATAATTCCGAGAAAAATTTTATGTTATGATTCATATTTTGCATCTTTCTTTTCATAAAAGTTTCATGATTAATTTTAAAGTAATTTTTGGAAGAAGTTTTGTTTGAAATATTTTCTTATTTTAAAACCCTCTTACTGGGAATTTGTATGCTCACTATACATTTCAATTTAAATTTTATATGTAGAGTATATTTGAGTTACCTTGTTCAATGGAAACTTTGTGGAGTTTCTATGTCTTCCAGTTTTGAAATGAATGCAATAAAATTATCTAATTCTCTAAGAACAAAATAAAAAATATCCTCTCTAGTGGAACATGTGTGTGTTTTCGTCTTTTCTTTTTTTAAAAAATTTACACACTATGTTTTATTTCAACTCTGCACCATCATCGGGGAAACCCGAGGCCGGGGCATAACATTTGGTATTAGAGGATTGGTTTAGAAAAACATAGAAAATTATAACAACATCAAAAACATGTTTATGTTTTACTAAGTAGAAATTTTCTTAAAATTTTCAGATGGAAGATGAATCAGTACTTCTTTCTCTTCCAACGGAAGTGTTAGAATCTATAGGAGGGAAATCATGTTTAGAAGGCTACGAGGTATTTGAAAGCCTTTGTTTTTTGTGAAAACACCTCTAAATATATCCAATTTTCCTCATGTACTCCAACTCCATAGAGGAGGAAGCTTCACCTATTTTCTAATTATGAACGCTCAATTATCATTATATGCACGACAAGGGAAATTAATTGAGGTATTATTTAAATTCTTCACTCTAGTAGGGAAAGCAACATCATGAGAGGACTTCCAAGAGGCTGCCTTGGAGGGTGACCTCTAAGCAGCATACCTATGTCAAATTCTGAAATATGATTTCCATGGGAAAATTATGGACTTCAGAGCCCTTGAAAATGAGACTACCTGATTACATTATGGACGTCAAGTTCATACTGATGTCACTCAACTTGATACTTGAAATGATTCTCTCACAATGAACTTTAGATATTCACATGTGGTAGATTCTAGTTTCTTGTGTTATATCTAAACCCATGAGATTGAAGAATTTACAACGACTTGGGTGATTTTCTTATTTGGGAATGAGGGAAATCACCAACATTGGTGGTTTTTGTGAAGAATTATGTAGCACCCTATTGAGTTTCATGAATTTTGTTTTCAATAAATAATTTCTTATGTTATACTTTCATATATTCTCTTATAAGTAAATTCTTTATTTTAATATGGTTATGACTTGGTAAATTAAAAAAATCTCTTGAAATTTTCAGATAGAAGACATGAGTTCACCAACCAATCTCCTATCACTTCCTACCGAACATTTAGAAATTATAATTGTCAAGACATGATCAAAACAATACCAACCCTATCCAAGCTTATGTCTGTCTTGCAAAAAACTCCATTGGGTGTTGAACCAGCCAAACATCCCCTGTATCTACCAAGGAGACAATTTTTTCTATTACCGTATTGCAAATTCATATTCTTCAAAATATCATCTAAGAGGAAATTATCACAAGGGCCTTTTTCTATGATTTACATTGGCTGATAACTACCGAGGTATAGATATGTTTCTAGAAGCTACTTCGAAGGGTGACCATCAAGCTGCCTACCTATTCCATGTCATCTGTTTTAGTATGTATGGAGAACTTTATGACATAAATATTTTCAAGCACGACATGGTACGAGGGATTTATTGGAAACAATTCCCCTCTCAAATCTCCGACCTCCACACCTCTCATGCCTCTCTATGTAATTTTGAGGGATTTACACACAAGTTTGACCCTAGCTATCCCCAGTTTATCTGGACCAAGGAAATCAAGGATCTGAATACTATCCTAAGAATCCACTTATGGTCATCAGCACTATACCCTCAGTGGTGGTTCTGGTGAAGAAATATCGAGAGTGATATATGTCCGGTTTTACTAGCGTTTGTGTACGAGAGTTTTAGAGTTTACAGGACACAATTCCATGTAGAGGGAATAATGTGATGCCCCAAAATTTATTTCTCATTTAATAATAATATTCTGTTTTTAATTTGTTTAATTTACATGTTATATAAATAAAACTCGCAAACTAAACATAAGAATTTTATTTAATTAAGGACCAAAGGCGTTTATGTTACAACAAGATCAAAGGAAACCATACTACCCAAAAATACTTATTAACGGACCCAATAAAATAACAGGGAGACCAACCAATACAACAAAGAACACAATAAAGTAGTTGGGTTCCTTTGGATCCATCATAATGAACATCAGTATGGCCAGAGCCAGCACAACTGCATTGAGCACTAGTGGAATGATGTGCACCATCTTCTCCAAGCCGTTTTGTGTATGGAACACTCTAATTCATCTTTTTATAAATCCTCAATCTGACTATTTCCTCTTTAGGTGGCCATTGAGTTTCTAACAGGTATAATTATATCCATTGGTCATTCTGTAGGTTTAATTTAAAATATCTATGTATAATTAGTTTTCCAAAATATTTAAAGTATGTATTGAAATTATAACATTAATCATATAAACTCTTTTTATAATCTTTAAAATAGATAAAGATATAAAGTTTAAGATGGCTATGAAACATAACCCTTGTGTCTTAAATACTAAGAGAAGTATGTACTCGGTTTTGGTACAAATAAACATAATTTTGAGTTTGAGATTGTGCTTTGGATAAATGAAAATAATAACTAATTTTGTATTTGATATTTTAGCTATACGTGATGACTTATAAATATATAAATATTTAAAAAATTTGAAAAAAATTTATAAATTTTTTCACCCTTGGATGTATAAAACCATGGTCTTAACCAAAAATTTGTTTTTTATTTTAGTAATTCTAATTTAATATTTTCATTATGATGTACTAAACCCTAATTTTTAACTTTGTGTTTTAAAACATTAGTTTTTATAAAATTAAGGAAAATATTTGTTTTAGGACTTTGTTAAGATATAATAGAGAATTTTTATTTGTTTAAGTCAACTATATATGTATATGAAAAAGTATTTTTATATTTAACAAAAAATAACTTTTACTTTTACAAATTATAGGTGAGTAACCCACCTAGCAGAGGGGAAACTTTTAGGCAGCCACTCAAGGACTTGATGTGAATCTTACCCACAACCCCTGGCAATGGCCCAGGGTGGCTATGCCCACACAAGGTAGATGCTAGGACACGTGCATAGGGGGCACAATAATCCCTAAGCGTGCATGGGCATGCATGTGCATGTAACCAGAGCATGCCACCATGCGGGGCGACACATTGGTAGGGGGCGCATAGCATGCCTACAAAACCACATACAGGGTGGTACCCAGAGGGTGAAGGGAG
Organism: Viscum album; assembly: GCA_963277665.1. Classification (NCBI taxonomy): domain Eukaryota; kingdom Viridiplantae; phylum Streptophyta; class Magnoliopsida; order Santalales; family Viscaceae; genus Viscum; species Viscum album. The sequence continues at coordinate 401,466,707 of OY728148.1, read as the reverse complement.
TAATCAGAGCCTCAACAGAAGATCCGGGGTTATAAGGGAGCCAAGAAACTCCTTTAAATTCTATGTGGGATGGGTTTTTCAGTAGGGAGTAGATCTGGGCCATCAGATCTCACCGTGTGGAATCAAAGCCATCTGATTAGTCCAACTATCGAAACCCCACGGTCATTGTATATCTACCGTGTTTTTGACTGCCATCCAATTCTGACAGATCTAATCTCAATCATTCTGGTATTTTAACATCTATGCATTGCCCAGATCCATATGATCTAATATGATCTAATCTAGACCATTCGTCCATTTTTTTAAACTCTGAATCACCTGTAGTCGTCTGATCTACTCCCCCTCAGATCTCAATCATTTATGTTTTTTAAAATCCATGGGCTCACCTCAACCACTGGATCCTTCTCAGTTAGATCCCAGTAGTTCATTCCTTTCCCAAGTTTTACCTCTCCTATGTCATCTTCTTCATCCCGCGTGTGCTAAACCAGTATCCCATGATACTTCATTTTTTCATTTTTTCCACTCCTGTGACTACTTGGTCCCTCTTCTCACTCATTTTACACAAAGGCCGACAAGCTCGGTATTATTTTAAACTGATTAGGTCTCAGTTTTCCTTTCAAATTTCATTAAAATATAGTATGCATAATTCATAAATATATCCATTTTTGCACCCAAAACAGCTCTGGTCTTCTTCCTCTCAAGCCTCCAGAAAAATCTCCACAACTCCACCTTCAGTTTAAGCTAGGTAAGGGTTTAATAAACCTTGTCTTCCTTGTACGAAAATAAATTATATAATTTTTATATTCGGTGGTATATGTATTTATATAACCATAAAAATTTAGATAAACCTCTATTAGGACTGATTTTGAGACTTCTAAACATTGAGTTTCACAGTTTAAGTGGAGTTTTAAAATGTGAGGAATTATATTTTGTACAAAACTCTTATATGAATAATTGTATATATGGTTATATATATATGTGTGGTCTTATGGTCTATGTAACTCACCTATCGAACTATTTTTCATTCTTTTAACAATTGAATTTCAATTTTTAATTGATGTTGTTAGAAAAACATATAATTTTCAATTAATCTTGGGGTAAGAGCTATATATATACACTATGTATAACCAGTTGTAGACATAAATATAAATAAACCATTCATGTTTTATTTTACAAATTGAAATTAAAGAACTTTGGTTCCTATTATATTCCAAGAAATATATTAAAGAACTTCTGAAATTAATGAAATTTTGTTACTAATATATTTTAGGTAATAAATGTGTCATTGGATTTTTTGTGTAAACCCTTTAATACATAATGAATATTCAGTTATGTGAATATATTTTTAAACATATAAACTTTAATCCTAAATCTTATTTATAATTTTCCAAGGATTGATAAGGATAAAAAACTCGCGTCTTTTTCCAATATGAAAGGTTTTAATTTTAAAATTAATTCTTTATATACACCCTTGTGTATAAACAGATTTACACAACACTAAACCCTAGATAATTTTGGATTTTCCAAATGTTATACTTTTGATGTGTTTAGTAATAATGGATAATTAATGAGTATATTTTTGGGGGTTTTCTACTCCTATATATGTATGTGTGATTCGATTATTTTCAAAAATATTAAATGTTATTAGTTATGGTTCATTTTCATTCTCTTCAATTCATAATATTGTGTGTAAATAATTGATATTACATTTGGGATATGTTATACATAAGCACACAAGTAATGAATGTTTAGAGATCTATGTGTTTAATACCCCACATGAGATATATGTTTACCTTTTAATTTGTTATACAATCCATGATGAATTTCTATTATGTGTTTAGTTTATTTTAGTTATAATATTTAAGATTTTAGGGTTATCATCTTATGTGACCAACCTATATTTTATGTGCTTTAGTTGTTGTCACAAATGCTATAATCTGCATATTATACATTTCATTTAATTCCATGTCCATGCGGTTGTTAGTATTGTTATTAACACATATAATCATGATTCACTTTGAATATGTAAATGCAAAAGAATTTAATCAAACTCAAATGGTTGTTTAAGGAATTAAGAACTAAATTATTAAAATTCATATAGGACACTTTGAATAATGTTAATTGAGAAATTAATTTATTCAAAGTGGTATGGGACACATTGAATAATATGAAATCAGAAATTAAATGTTCAAAGTGGTATGGGACACTTTGAACATACTACCATACATGGAGTATGAGGAATGTATTAGACAAATAAAGTGTCTTGTGGGGCCCACTATAGCCCCTCAATGTATCTGTAGGTCTCCTGAGACAAACTATAGTCTTGGCACAAGGCCTTGACAAAATGATTATTTATGGTCTTGGCACGAGGCCTTGACGGAATGGTTATGTTGTCCCTCATTATACATTCCCTCATTATGTTTATGATAATTAACTAACCAAGTGGATGTTCGACTAGTATAATATTCATTGTAAGAGCCTCCACTTATGAGTATTAGAAGAATTAAATTCTTATGGCATATCATGTATTCAGAACTCGGAGATTTATTTACCAATTTATGGATAATAGATAGTAATGATAGAAATTGAAGTTATTATTTTAGGTGAAACTTTGATCATGTATTAATCTCAGTTGTAAATTTAGTATTAATACTTTTTCATATCACATTCATTAATTTTAGAATGAATATTACTTTATATGGTGCACACACTATATTTTTAAAGAGAATGATCATGTTTTGAATATTTTTAATTGTAACCTTATTAGTTTTCCTTGAAATATTCACTTATAATTCGGGGAAAAATGTTATGTTATGTTTCATATATTATATAATTCCTTACGAAAATTTTTTATGATTAATTTTAAAGGAATGGTTTCAAGAGGTTTTAATCAAAATATTATCTTATTTTAAAACCTCCTTACTAGGTATTTGTATGCTCTCCCTATATTTCTATTTAAATTTAACAGGTTTAGTATATTTGAGTTACCTTGTTCGTTGGCATCTTTCTCGAGTTTCATTATCTTCCAGTTTTGAATGAAATATAATAATTGTGTCGGATTCTGAAGGACCTAAACCAAAAATAACCACTCTAGTGGAACATGTGTGTGTTTTCATCTCTTCGTTTTAAAAAAAGATTTACACACCATGTTTTATTACAACTTCACACCGACTTCAGGGTTTCCCAGGGCCGGGGTGAGACAAATATCATTTCAATTTCCATTTCTTTGAGACACTTTTGTTAATATAAAACTATTCACTTTTAGTGGGTGTATATACTTACCCATTAATGTATTTAGCACTAATACCTATTTATTCAACATGATTAATGTTTCAATATAAGGTTACTTGTATTCTTTGTATCATGGATATAAAAATTTCATGAATTGTATACGATTCTTACACACTATGGTTTCATTGAATGTTATTTATTTCATTGGGGAAATGTTGACAAATATATGTTCTTTACTCGATATAGATATTTGATGATAATTTATATTTTCCAGGAATTAAATTGATTATTCTATATATAATTAATAATTTGTACTTGAAGATATAGGTGCATATTGGTTATAGATGGACCCTAGATGCATTAGTAGTCTCTTCAGACAAATCAGTAAGTTATCCTTATTTAAATATTTTTAGGTGTATATATACCCATCAATTCTAAACTATCTTATGAAAGGCCTTGATAGTAAAGTCATCATGTTCTTGAGATCATTAAATCCATTAATTAAGAATTTCCTTATTTTAGTATTCAGTTATTATTTTCATTGATATTTTTGAAATGATATTATATCTTGAAGCATTTTATTCTCATTTAATAAATTAAATAGAATTTGTTTTTAGTTATTTGACTTTCTAATGTTATTATGCCTTATCTTATTACCCAGGATATTTTTGTAATTTTATTATATCTGGATTCGTTTCATTAAATATTTATTGATTAAATGGAATGTTTTTTTAGTTATTTACCTTGTAATATTTATTATGCCATATTTATTATCCATGAAATTTTCATAATGATATTATATCTAGATGAATTTCATTCTATATTAATTGAATAAATGACATGTGTATTTAGTTATCTATAATTATATATTTATTATGAATTTTCACATCATTATAGTCAATATAATTAAATGGAATGTGTGATTAGTTATTTTCCTTTCCATGTTGATTATGGTAATTGATTCATGATAGCTTCTATGGTACTCAACCCTTACTAAGAATTTGAGTTCAGAATTATTGTGTTTCCTTTTCCATGAATCCATCAAGTGTACTGTGGTTTGAATACATGTACATTCTAGAGGGAATAACATTATTTTTCAAAAAATATGTTTTAATTTGTGTTTTCAAATATATTTTGGGAATAATGTATATATCTAGTTTACCAAATATACTAAACTATTAAGTCATTTGGGATTTTATTCCTTATATCTTATGAAAATGTAAGAATGAAAGACACTGATGCCTGGTAATAGGGGTCTTGTGCACTACTTGACATCATAGAATGTTTATTCGAATCTTGGGGAACTATATTTAGGAAAGAATAGATTATGGAACATATCTTTATGATAAAATTTGAGTATAATTATTGAATAAAATCCTAAAGTTTTGTTACGGATGAAATTATATAGGTTTTTCTAGAAATTAATCCCTATATGGATACTAAAAGTGGGAGTGGTTCTAGAACAGATGCACATTGGGGTAATAACTTAAAAAATAATTAGGCTTGACTTGATCGTTACCTATTAAATAAAAATGGGCCTTACAACACACCTAGTTTTATATTACCATGTTATATTGTTAAGACAATTCACATTTTCTTTTAAAATCAATTTAAAGTATTTGAATATATTTTGAAAAAAATGAACTATGTTATACCTAAGGTGCCTTAGAATAAAAATGAGGTGTTATGAATTTAAAATCTTATAAATTATTATATGTTTTTACCACTAAGATGGTTGTTTCTCAAACAATGATTTTTTATTTTATTCATTGGATAAAAATTGAAGGAATTATGTTAACATTGAACATGAAGGAAAATGAAATGTCTATGGGAAACCAAATGGGATGATTATAGGTGTGAAAGATGTCATGATTATGCCAAATCAGTTATCACAAATTATGATTAACAACCTATACCTTAACCGAATATCAGGCATTACAAAGTACATAAGGACATATTTTCCTAATATCTCATGTTTTGGAGACAATGGAATATATAATTCTTGATTTACATCATGTGAGAAATGTGGAAACAGACACCCAGGAAAGTGTCTCAATGGAACAAGAAAATGGTTTATGTTTTGAAAAGTATAGAATAAAGTAGTTAACTATCTAGTAATAATTAATATCATGATGGACGTAATAAAATATCATCCTAGGGGTCTATTAAAGTTTATTTTATTAAATATGTAGAACCTAGGCAGTATTCGAGTCAATTACAATTTTAAATGTTAAATCCTAGAGCAAGAAGGACATATGTTGAAATAAATTAGATAAAATATTTATTTATTGGGATTCAAGAATAAAATTTTAGAGTTATTTTCACCAATAGTATTTTTTTATATGAATAATGAAACATATAAGGATTTTTTTAGATTATATAATTATATATTTATTTATTAACATAAGAGTTTTGGATGACATCATGGGTTTATGAGTTTATGGATTATCATAGGTTCAGTGTCTTAAATGCCTTTTTTTGTTATATGTGATGGTTGTTTACAAAAATTAAGTATATTTTGGGAGATATTTATATAAATACAACCCACTGGTTTAGTATACATTTTAATGAAAATTTTATTTAAGGGAGAATTTCCCTACTATCTTTTTCAACAGATTAAAGTTATTTGTATCCTTTACGGATTATCATGAATTTCATGTTTAGGTAATTATGGGTTTCTAAACTTTATTAATGATATAAGAATTATATTAATATAGTTTTACAAAAGGGATAACCCACATTCCTGGTTACAACCCATATCTTCTAGAAAGGCTATGGGGCTTGAACCCATAAAAGAAGGATGACAAAGATTTATCTCTTACCACTGGCCTACATGATGTCTTGGTTAATATGTCCTTATTTTTAATAAAATATTTGACCAAAAATATTAAAATAGAACATATTATGTTAATATTTATGTTTCTATACTAATTAATTATATCAGATAACTTTTAATAACCATATTTGTTTTGTAAAATAGTTAATGACACAGGTAAATACTTGTCACACATTCATGGATCTTAAAATCTGTTAAAAGTGAATTTTAGTGATTTGAGCACAAAAACACATTTTTGGATGTTCTTTTCTTAGAGTAATATATGAATTTGAAATTGATTTAACTACAAGAAAGGGGTTAAATTATTCTTATGAAATAGAAATGTATCATGTCAGTATATTGTGTTATATTCATAGAATGTAAAATGTTCTTTAATTTTATGAAACCGATCTTGAAATTAAAATTTTTATATTACCTTCACATCTGATGAATAAAATGGTATATAAAATAATCAATGATTTATGGTTTTTAGGCCTTTAGTTTTTCATTGATCATTCACTTTCTTGTGATCAATCAAATCTATCATTCACTGTAATTATTTATACTTTTCCTCCATGTATATGTCTTCTATTTTAACAAATGATCACCAATATAGAAACCAAGTTATGTATTATCCCATTTGAACTTTTTTACTTCCCTTTATCTATTATTTAGAATATTTTTTTAACCTTTTTTATAATGTGGGTTTTCAACAAAAGAATTTTCAAATATAAAACTCTAGATTTATGAGTGCAAGAAAAAATTATGAGGATGAATGTTATTTATGGTTGTGATAATCTGACACCCAAAAATTATTAAATAATTAAATTGTATTCAATATAATATGAGACAAGAAATAATGAGCTTAAACAATCCCTAAAATATATTTCATTAAATGTAATCTCTTTTATAGCTTGAGGAGCACCCAAACCCAAGTCTAAATGAACCATAATATTGTATATAGTTATAACCTAGTCGTTAAATGGATGGGTATGAATAATAGTAACAATATGATAAAAATAATATTTTTTAAAAATTATAAAAACTAATTAATTTTTTATATATTTATTAAAATAAAATGCATATCATTTAATAGAAATGTTATTTTTTCAAAACTATATTTTTTTCAGATGGACGTTTTAGTCACGCTTTGTGCATTTAATGTATAATTAATTATCAACACATTTAAAAACATTATTTGATAAATTGAACCTATTTTTTAAATCATAATATAAATATTCTTTTAGGGTGAGTTTTTCAAATTTTTATGAAAAGGTACACTTTTTGTTGAGTAGTGAAAAATAAAGATTTGTATTTAAAAAAACATTATCGTATTAATTATTAACAAAGTTAAAATATATTATCAATTAGTTTCAAATAAAAATTATTTAAATTATATTATAATAAATTCAATTTAGTACATTTTATTCTATTTCATATTGAATTTCTATATTAAATCCTTCCATATATTTCAGAATTATCTTCTTAATAACCCAATTTTTCATTGTGTCTGTGGGTTTTGTTTTAAATTTTATTTTTTCACTTTTGTGAATTTAAGTTGGTAAAATGGATTAAATATTTTTATTAATAGTAACTTATATAACCAAATAGTTTTTTATAATTTTTTTACGATAATGAATTGTGAAAATAGAAATAATTAATTTCCACGGTTATGGTAAAATGAGGTTTATCGGGAGTGAAACTAAAAAGATAAATGATAAAATCACATAAAAACATATCTAAAAATATTTAATTGAAATATTTATAATTTATAATGTATAATAATCATTAATAATCAATTTTTTACCTTTTATGATGTGGAAAATATGGGTAGAACTTTTTTCAAAAATTACAACTGCATCATTGACCTCAACTATAAAAGGCCACCCCTCTCCTCTCTTCTTCACACCTTAAAAATATTTTGTTTAGAAAATACCTACCAAAATAAAATAAAACATTCTATACTATTATACTAAATTATTTTCTTATTATAAATACATTCTAGTAATACTTAAGGTATAATCATAAAGAGGTGGGTTGAGAAGAGGAAAAATTTATAACAATGTGTTTTTGTTTTTATGTCATATTAGCCTCCTTAAAATATTATTCATTTATGATTATATAATAACAAGTATATACCATATACTTAGATTTTATTATTTTAAGGTAATGATCTATATCCATCATCATCTTCCCTCAAATGGGAAAGGATAATGTTGCTTGTGTGTACCACGGATTACCGCCTTACGAACTGATGTGGCATTTTTCCATCAGCACCTCTCAAGGTTGGTTATGATTGTGGATATAAAGTATATATATGTTATTTATAACATAATTATTCCTCTTTAGTAATTATATAAAATAAATATATATTAATTTTTATTCCTTAGGGGATACAATAACGTCTCTCGTATGTTCATTGACTACCACCTCCTGAAGCGATGTGATCCGTTTTTTTCACTCACACTTTACATGGATGGTAATATAGACCAAGTTAAAGAATATATTTGAAATAAATGACACAGTTATTAAATTAATGACATATATATCATTCATAATAGATAATATATCATTTAATTTCTTCCCTTTTCACTCATTGAAGGATGATAATATCGTTCATGTATGTGTGGACCATGACCTTTACAAAGCGATATGACTCTCTTATCATCACCACACCACATGGATTATATATATAAGTATATTAAAATAAATAACAAATTATTTGTGATATTTTGATAATTATTCCTATATAAAATATTTCTTACCTCCTCTCCATATTAATTGTTAAAAAGTTTAAACGCCATTCATGCTTAAGTGCGACATATCATATCCATTATCGTCAAAAACTACATTTCTCAAAACAAAATTTCATGATTGGTATTAAAAGAATAATTTATGTATAAATATAATACTTATTTCTAGATTATTATGATTTATATTTTAAAATCATGAAATCTTATTCTAATAGTCAACCTATCGAGGTCATGTTTGACACATATGTCAAATATCGTCGAAACACCCAAGGTAAACATAATTTTTTACATAATTTTATTCAAATTGTTAATCTGTGAAATAAAAGGAATAATAAACTTTAAAAAATTTATTAAGAATGTAAATAATTAACATATGTTTATTATTCAAGAATATAAATGATTTATGTGATGAGGCAACCTTAATTTAAGGGACTTTATCTTAATTTCTCTTCATTATGGAATGTCATAATGTTATGCCCCTAATTTCATTTATATGGTGTATACACTATGACATTAACATTTAATATAATGATTAATTAATAATTCATGGTATTTTATGTTTTAGTTTGAATTATTTAACCCAATTTGATTTTACAAGAAAGTTACATTGTGGTAATGAATTTTATAACTCAGTTTCTTTCCATTAGTTTATATTACTACTTTGTTTGCCTTTGATATTATAAGATTATGTGTATTAATAATATTTACTATATTATGTTTTATTTTAAGTTTTTCTTTTTTCATTTAAATTTTATGCACATAATCTACTCATTGATTAATTCTCACTTCATGATTATAATCATTGTGAGGGATATCTTCTCAATTTCCATTTCATTGAGACACTTTTTCTACTATGTACCTATTCACTTTTTCATGGTGTATATACATCCAATTTGATGTATTTAAAATGAATACCTATTTATTAATTATAATTAATTTTTCAATAAAATTTTACCCAAAATTACTTTTTCCCTAGTTATATATATATATATCCAAAATCATATACCATTATTAAATATGTCATTTTACTTTGATAGTCATTTGATTAACTGAAGAAATATGGATAAATCTATGTTCTTTAATCAATGAGGATATTTCTTATAAGGCACATTTTTCTTGAATTAAATTTATTATTTGATATATGAGTAATTATTTATAGGAATATATGAGTGGGGATGAGTTATATATTCCCCCTCGATGCATTAATAGTCTCATGAGATTAATCAAATGTCTAGCCTAAGTGAAATGGGTTTCTGTTATATATCTACCCATCCATTTTAAACTATATTCTGAAAGGTATTGGTAGTAGATTTATCATGATCAGAATATCTTTATGTCAAATAATTAATATTTTTTTCATTATGAAATCAACTGTTTTTATACATGATATTTTCAGAATGACATTATCTATGGACGAAATTCGTTCTCAGCTTATTGACTAAAGGACATGTGTTTTTGGTTATTTACCTTTCTATATTTCTTATTCTTAAGCCTAGAATCCATTAGAATTTCATAATGATATTATTTATAGATTAATTTCACTCTCATTTTATTGATTAACTGGAATTTGTTTTTAGTTATTTTCATGCCCATATTGATTTTTCCTTATATCATTACCCATGATATTTTCGCAATGATATTATCTCTTGATGTATTTTATTATATATTTATTTATTTAATGTAAATTAATTTAATTTATATTCCTTTCAGTAATGATTATGCCTTATCTTATCATAATATTCATGTTATTTAAATGAAATGCATGTTTATTTATTTACCTTTATATGTTGATTGTTCAGATAGTTTTATGATGGCTTATGATGTACTTAACCCTTACTAGGGATTTGAGATCACCCTTATATTGTTTTTATTACTATGAATACATTAAGTGTACTATGATTTATATTTTATGATACTCTAAAGGTAATAATGTTATTATTTAAAGTAATTATGTTTTAATTTGTGTTTTCAAATGTAAAATGGGAATCATGTTTGTATCTAGTTTTCCAATTCTACATAACTATTCAGTCCTTTAGGATATGATTACTTATATATTATGCCAATATAATAAATTAATAAAATGAAATCAAGATACTAGGGTTATATTTTCTGCATTTAAAACATTTATTTTTTTATTATTTAACTGAAAACATTTTTGGAAACCAATTTATTACATCATTTTATTATGAATTTATTTTTACCCATAAATTAGATATTTTCTTAAAAACTGTTTCTCATGGATTTTTTTCATATATTAAAATCAATTTATACCAATTATAGAAAATAAATATGATAAAATGGATTAACAATTTTAAATAATCATGTAAACGATATTTTATAAGGACCCTTTAATTTGTGTTCGTAAAATTAAGTTATCATGGTAAAACCTTAAATTACAATGGTTAGGTTTAAAAGGGGTTTCAATATTATTAACTACAAAATAATGATTAAATTTTATCTTATAATCCAATTTATAGTTCCTTGGTGGTACATTACATGATATATATATCTATATATATAATTTAATAATTTAGGTAATTCTGAGTGTGCCCTTTCCCTCTATAATAAAAGGATATCCCCTCTCCTCTCTTATCCATACTACATAGGCCATGAATATATTCTAAACCCTCTCATAATAACATCCTATCTTTCTACCCCACATCCTTGATCATATGTTCTTTCCAAATGTCTATCCTTTCAAGGCCTAAGGAGTAACCCAAAAAGAGGTTTCTCTAACATAAGGTAATCATCTTCACCAAGATATTTCTTTTTTACTTATTTATTGTACCACATTAAATTTTATCCTAAAAATAGAATATAATAAAACCCTTATATCCTATATAATATAATTTTATCATTTTTATGGAATAATTAGTACCAATCTCGTTCTCTATCAAATGGGGAATAAAACTGTCATTCGTGTGCACATAGGTGTACCGGTTCACAAACCTATTTAAAGTGTTTCCATCACCTAATCACAAGGACAGTCATAATATTTCAAAAAAATGAATATATATTATAATCATGATAGATTATTTAATATTTTAATTTAATATATCATATACTTCTTTACCCTTTCTCTAATTATGAAATGATAATGTTTCTTATGTGTGTGCACGGTCTACTATCTCCATGAAGCGATGTGATTCATTTCCCGTGCCCAAATTTAAAAAATGAATATATAAATCTATATAATTAATAAAGATAATATTTAAAACATAAATATAATTATTTATTTGATTAAACTATATCATATTCATAATAATAAGATCTTCTGCAGTAAAACAAGAATGAGAAAATGATGAAGTTAACACCTCAAATAGTGGTAATAATGAATAATTGTCAATGAACGGATGATGTGGTGTTATAAATGTATTTTATATGATATTATAAATATGAATATTGTTCTATTATAAATTAATAACATATTTTAAAATATTATATAATATTTTTGAATTATTGTCAACTATGGTGACAAATAAGGTAAGGGATTTCATATCAATTTCCTCTCCATTGATATATCTTTGGTATTATGTACCAATTTAATTTTACATGGAATATATACTTACCCTTTAATTTACATAACATGAATATATAATTATTAATGATAATATTTTTTTAAATTCATGTTTAATCTTTCATGGGGTTTAAATTTAAAAGTTACCAAATTGGTAAGGATTTATTTCAACTACCTCATTTTGGGATTTCCTTTATTTTAATTAAGGGGATATTATAATATATTCATCATAAAATTAATATATTTTATTATACTATGGGTGTTCATGAAATTTTATTTTCTAAAATTACCACTCCATTAAACTTGAATAATGTACAGAATAATTTAAAATAAAATTTTATCTTCTTTCTCTTAAAGATCATGTATATCTTTCTTCCATATCTCTCTTTTGTAAAAAATTTCCAAAATTCCATATATTTACACAAATTATTTAATAATGATACTTTATGGTATAATTGACTTTTTACATGGTTTTAATGGAATCCATCCTAATTTTTTAATGGTATGTTTTCTATTATATTTTATAAGTTGGTCCAATTAAATTTTTGGTTGTATTTGTTGTCAATAGAACAATTGATGATGAATGTAAAAATATTGAGAAAAATAGAAGTTATGGTATTTAAATGCACATAATTGTAATGAAGAATCTAAATTAGCCTATCAGCATGAGTTAGTCAATATGATCCATTAGATTGTGATATTAGTCAAAAGCTTCTAGAAATCATATTGAGTCTAGAATGAAAGGTCTAATTGTAATGAGAAGTTAGAGACTTATGAGAGTAAGTATCAGGAATAATATGTCACAAAATTTTTTCAGTGGGAAAGAATCGGTGGAATGTAATAGAAAATCTAATTATTTAATTTTTGGATTCTTTTCTATTTTGTATTTTCCAAAAATCTTATGTATGTTGAAAAACATGTGGTGATAACTTTTTAAAAGAATGGATGAGAATAAGTGCTGACAATCATATTTAGAATGTAATTGGTAGAAAAAGGTTTTTCCAATCATATTTTGGTTTTATTGGAAATAAATATGTCATTGGAAGATAGGGAAGTTAAAATTCATTATTTATTAAGTTATATGGTGTTAAAGAAGATCTCCAACGTATTCAAATTACTGAGAAAGTTATGATTACAAGATGATTTCTTTGGAAGAATAAATCTTGTGGAATATAGAAGAATACAATTATAAGTATTCAAGACACTACTCATCAATGTGAGAAACACCAAATATAGATGAATACCATTTTTTAGTGTGGGATCACCATATTCCGAATTTTTTGAAGTCTGAATGACTTGGAGTATCATATTTTGAAGAATAATGAGAGTTGTGTTTTAAGACATTATAAAATGATTTCAGATAGGGATACGAAGTATTCCTCAAGTTCTAATAATTTATTTACCTTTTTCATTATTAATTGGTATGGAGGATTTTAAGGGGAAGACATATGTTTTACATTTTTCATAATTGATACAGATAAATGAATTGAATAAATTATTGTATTTATCATAATGAGGAAATCGGGATTGGAAGACTAGTTTTTTAAATTGATAGAGAGAAACTTTATTCAATTATAATTTTTTTCCAGAGGGACAAGAAAATAAATGTGACCATATTTCATGATCGTAATGAAGAAATCATAATGATAAATCTGGATGAAGACTCCTAATTGTACTAAATAATTCTATAAAGTCAGAAGCAAGCTGATGTTATAAAAAGGTTCTAGAAGAGTTGATACGAAACATACTTATGAGAATACATTCAATGTTTATAAAATTATTTCATAATGGTTCATCTTCATTATTGAATATTTCTTCAACATAATGAGTATTATTAATGAATAATCATACTAAAGAATCCAAATTAATAAATGTTTTTAAAATTTATAGAGATAAATATTGATTCAAGATTTAAAGATATTTGAAAGTGTTGAATAAGTCAAACAAATATCTAAGATATAAAAATATGGAAGATTTGGGAAATTTCGTAATGTGGGAAAACCTTTTCAAGATCTTTCATAAACAATTTTGAGGTCCCTATAAAAGGAAAGATGGGTTCATTTGTAAATTGTGACTTTGGACTGTTTACGTGATCCAACACTAGAAATTTTGGAACCTGTATTGAGTACCCAACCAAACTTTGATTCTTAGGTTGAAGTTGAGGAATATTATTAGAGTTAATATCAAACTGATCATATGAGAAAGTTCCATTGGAACAAGTCCATGGGAGAAACATCCATTGAAGAATGGGTCATCAAAAGGAGTTCCATCAGAGGTAGAAATTTTGAGCTTCTGATTGAGTTCATATTCAATAGATGAAGGAACATCAGAAGGAGAATTAAACCAGATTAACCATCATAAAACATAGGTTAATGGAATGTGAATATCAGACTGATAATACTAAGAAATACTTCTGGACTGAGGTTCTGGAATAATTTTCAAGACCAACAAATTCATTTCTGCATTTTTGAGGTGCTTGAAGGTAAAATATAGGTAAAGATTGATTCATACTACTAGTGGAAGAAATGAATACTTTCTGAACATTATTAGAAAAGAAAATAAACGTGAAGCTTGTAACTATGGATATATACTAATCATGTAATGATTCACTGTTCATTTCCATTCTTACTCCACTATTTTAAACTAGTTTTGTAATGAATTTTCCATATATAATAATAAATTTCACTTCATTATTGATTCAATGAATAAATTTTTATCACTATTTAATAGATAATTTTTTTAGTATTTACATTGTAGGAGGAGGTGATTTGGAGAAATCGTGATGGAATTCAGGAAAAATTGGCCAAACTGTGCGAGATCCCAAGAATGCATTTGGATATAAATATGTATTTGGGATAATCTGGGTATCCAATTGGGAAAACAATGGGTGTATGAATGAAGGAAAATGTATAATACACTTCCCTATAAGATTATAGATCCCAACAAGTCCATCTAAAGGCCCAAAATACGCCCATAATGTGATGAAATTCTGGGCGTCCTAGATTGGACTACCCTTTTATATTTGGGCCATAACATGGGCCTTAGAACTCTTATTGGACTGATTTCACCTCCATTGAACATATAACTCAATGGCCAACTAGTCCACCGAATGTTAGGTTATTTCCATGCGGTTTTTCAGTCAACTAGGTGGATAAAAATTAGGAAGAAGTGTGGCATGAATAGTCACCCAGTCCCTTTGAAACTTGACCACTTTTGCAGAATATTTGATGTAATTTTCTATAAAATAAATCATACCCCTCATTCCCCTTTGTGTAACTACTGGGGTTAAGGGTGAGTCTAACATGATAGCTCTCTTAACCCGTTTTGTTATCTTCTCCCTCGTGTACTTCTAATCCTCTAAGTGATCAATTTGGGGGTGTCCTTTGTTGTAATCCCTAGTTCCATGCTTGTAATCGTCATAAGGTAATTGGATTTCAAGGATTGTTGTCAATTTTTCATAATTTATACCTTATTAGTTTTTTTTATTCTAGTATGATCAAATACAAATCAAAGTAACAATAATCCTCATGCTTCCATGCATAACCCGGATCTTGTGATGATTTGAGTGCAGGTGACTCCTTTCTCACACCCTACCTTTCATGAGTATGCGAATGGATTATGTTAGTTTATAAAATCCAGGAGCTTCAAACTATTAATATGAATGTTCTTGTCTTGTGAAATAATTTATCATTGATAAAAATATAGTCATCTCATCACGTTTTTCATGTGATGCCTTGATTGAGTTCAGTTTTTTACATCAGTTCAAGTTTGTTAATTTTGAGCGGTCATCGATAATTAATATCATTGACCAATCAAATCATATATGGTAACCAATTAAGAACTCATACACCATACTAGTTTCATTTTGTATAATTCATGGAATCAATTATCCTTCTCATTATTTTGAGAGCGATGACTAATTGAGAATCAAGGGACACTTACTCGCGTTGATCATGATTTATCCATCTTGCTACTCTCACATAGTAATATAGTTTCTATTTTTTAAAATAAAAACCCCATGTTTTATAAATTTTTATTCCAATTTTATTCTCAAAATAAGAACCCTGTTTTTTAAATTAAAGATCTAAGGCTCTGCTGAGAGACAACATAGGCTTACAACTATACTGTAGAAATTATAGTAAAACTAAACATCTAATTTGACGTGCTTGACAACATGATCAAATTTTGGTACTACTGTTAGGGAGACAATATCATCACCCCCTTTTAATCTTTTATTTTCTTTTTTACTCTTTTAAATAACCCCCCATTTGATTGTTTTTGTTTTGGTTTTTTTATTTTGTTGGTTCTTGTGTTCTCTCTCACTCACTCTGTTCTCCTCTCTCCCTATCCCGCTAATTATGCGGCATAACATTATATTTTATTTTCTTCATTAATCCTTTTTAATTAATTTTATTTTATCCATCCTCGATCATCAAAAAAAACAACAACTTATTTTCATGACCCGATTAGAAGAATAATAACCATTTGAAATAGATCCTAACATTGAAATGAAACTTCACTCACAAATTAGGTCATCGAAAGTATGAAAATAAAGTAACATAGAGGAAAATATTGTTGAATATAAATTCGTCTTAAACTAATAAAAAATTATACCAAATAAATCCCCAGAAATCATGGTTGTGAATAACTGAACCTTAAAAGAACTGACCACCCTAGATGTGGAGTACTAACTTGTATACATCCAATATCCTGAGGAATCATCCAACATTGAGCTAAGATCTAACGTCATCCACCTACTTCCCAAATTTCATGGCCTTTTTTGTGAGTACCCTCATAAATATCTCAAAGATTTTAACATAGTGTTCTCCACTGTGAAACCCCAAAATGTGTATGAGGGCCTAATTAAGTTTAGGGCCTTCCCTTTCTCCCTTGATGATGTAGCCAAAGTCTGGATATACATTCTGCCTACCACAATTGGGGGATGGAATGACCTAAAAGGGATATTTCTAGAGAATTTCTTCCATGCCTCCCGAACTGCATCAATTAGGAATGAAATCTGTGGTATTAGGCAGTCACAAGGAGAGACCCTTCATGAATAATGGGAGAGATTGAAAAGACATTGCTCAATCTGCCCCCACCACCCGATTAGTGAACAACTATTACTTTAATACTTCTATGAGGAGATTATCCTCCTGGATCTTGGAATGATTGATGTTATAGATAGCGGTGACCTAGTTGATAAAATTCCTTCCATTTCTTGTGAATTAATATCCAACGTGGCACAAAACACACAAAATCTTGCTACACAAGAAATTTCACCAACTCAAGAAGTTCATGAGGTAAGTCATTCATCCATAAAACAAAAGGTAGATAATAAAAATTATGATATTCATACCTTTCTAAGAAAAATAGCTCAATCATAAGTTAACTCAATCACTTATTCAGTTCCTTTACACTGTTGTATTTTTTCTAACAGAGCTTATTTTTCTGACCAGTGCCCACAACATCAAGATCCACCTAAGTCTTATGTTGTTGTGATCCATGGGCATCCATTCTAATAAGAACCTACCTTTAATAAAGAACCACTCAGACCAAATCCAAACCCCAGGTGGAAAGCACAACCCAAGTACTGACAAGTAGTAAAATCAAGCTACCCCAAATAGAATTGGTATCAACATGTCAAAGGTATAGAGCCTTCTTTTCCTTCACCTTCTCGAATCAATCATCCTCCTCCTCCCAAATGTGAAGCAAGCCTCAATGATATGATGAAGAAAATGGAAACCCAAAACCTCTAGTTCCAAAAAAACACACAATTGTATATTTAATACCTACAAACTCAAGAGTGGTAACTAGAGAACACAATTGGTGAGATAAATATGCATGGTTCTATAAGATTACATTCCGAACATGTTATCAATCCAAAAGACAAAGGTTATGTTTATTCAATAACACTTGTAGTTGTAAGGAAACTTTAAATCCTAATCATTCTACCCTATGAGTATTTACCCCTCTTGAAAAACTCTTTCTCTACCCATAAAAGATTCCAATGATGAAATAAAAAATAAAAAGGGTAATCAAATTTCTATTGATTATTCAAATGAACAATCTATTACTCTTACTTTCCCCAACATAATGTCTAAATTTAAGAAGAACATTGATAATGATATTGATAAATAAACAAGGGATATTTTTAAAAAGGATAAATTTAATATTAATTTATTGATTGTTGTTAAACAAATCCCTTGATATGCCAAATTTGTTTAACAGATTTTCACCCATAGAAAAAGGCATATGGGGAATGAGAGAGTCATGTTGTGAAAGAATGTCTTGGATTTGATTAAACTAGTAATTAAAACCAAATGAAAGGACCCACGAACTTTCACTATACATTGTACCATAGGGGATACGTTCTTTTTAGAGTCTATGTTATTTTTAGGTGATTATATTAATTTAATTCCTCACTCTATGAATACTTCTCTATAGGTTGGAGAGCTTCAACTGACAATCAATAGTTGTGAAACTTTCCAACTAGAGTACAACACACCCAATAAGAGTGATTGAGGATTTCATTATAAGAGTGAACAATCTCATCTTCCTCACTGATTTAAAAATTATATCGATGGAAGATACCAATTCCAAAGGACATTCCCCTCTCATACATTGGAGGTATTTCCTTAAAACAGTATATACAATCATCAATTTTCACAATGGAACATTATCCATGGAGTTCGGTGGATAAAAGGTAATTTTTAACATCCTTGATGAAATGAAACGACTCATTGAAGAGAACTCCACTCTTCTATTATATTCAGTGGAAGTTCTCTTTAATGACACAGACGCACAAAATTCTCTCCTCAGCCCATATTCTGACTCATTTTCCTCTTCAACACCCATAGATGATTTAACATTCTATTCATGTTTTTAGTGTTGTGTGGGTGATGAAAAATGTATGTTTTTTTCTTTAATTTATGAGTGTGTTCATTTTGAGGTACCAATGACCATCAATGTTTCTGTAAATCTCATTTCCACATATTCTCTTTTTTAGAGAATATACATTAGCATATAGACATTTTCATGGACATCACTCCACCTAAACCCCCTCTCTCAATCCAAAAAACACCAGTGTTAAAACTTAAAACGCATCCATATAATTTAAAATATGAATATCTTAAGGGTATTGACCAATTTCCCATAATTATTTCTAATTACCTCTCTCCAAAACGATAATCGAAATTTCTCGGCCTTTTGAGATATTGTAAAAAAGTTATAGGATGGACATTCGTTTATATTCTTGGGATTATCCCATTAATTTTTATGCACCATATACTTTTCGATGATGAGGATAAGACTACAAGACAATCTCAACACCTTTTAAATCCCACTCTCTTAAAAGTGGTAAAATTTGATGTTGGTAAATTATTTATTGATGGGATCATTTATCCTATATCTGATATTAAATGGGTTAGACCAGTGAAAATTGTTCCTGAAAAACTAGAATAATAGTTGTGTAAAATAAATGGAAATAATTAGTCCCAACACATGTGCAAAACAATTAGCAAGTCTGTATTGACTACTGTCAGCTAAATTAAACCACATGGAAGGACCACTTTCCTCTACCTCACATTGACCAAATGTTAGAAATATTGGCTAGTAAGTACCAATATTGTTTTCTCGATGGCTGTCCAGGTTATTTAAAAATCCATATATCACCAGAGGTTTATGAAAATATAACATTTACCTATCCATTTGGTACATTTTTATGTAAGAGGATGCCTTTTGGTCTATGTAATTCTCTTGGTACGTTTCAAAAATGTATGTTTGGTATTTTTCTAAGTACCTTTATAATTTTATGGAAGTATATATGGATGACATCACAGTTTATGGATCTTATTTTAATGACTATTTGTCACACATAAGTTCCATCCTCCACTGCTGCATTGAAAAAGATCTTATATTAAATTATGAGAAATTAAATTTCATGGTTGAGCGATAGATATTTCTTAGTAATGTTACATTAAATGATGGAATTCAAGTCGATAAATCCAAAATTGAATTTATTTCAACCCTTCCATATCCAAAATTTGTTTGTGAAGTGTGATATTTCTGGGTCTATATTGGTTTTTACTGCTGATTCATTCAAGACTTTAGTAAGATCGTACTTCTGTTGTCCTAGTTGTTACAAAAATATTCTGAGTTTGTATTTTATAAAAATTGTGAAGATTCATTCAATTCAATAAAAAGGAGTCTCATATCACCTCCCATCATCCAACCACCAAGGTGGGATCTCTCCATTGAGCTTATGTGTGACTCCTATGACTTTGAAATTGGGGTAGTTTTATCAAAAAGGGTTGAAAAGGCTCCTCGTGTCATTGTATATACCTCATGTACCCTTGAACCAGCCCAGGTAAATTACACCACCAGTGAAAAATAACACATTTCTATTGTGTTTTCCTAAGAAAAATTTTCTTTATATCCTCCTTGGTCAAAAGTTATTATTTTTTCGGATCATGTTTCCCTTTGATTTCTCATGAAGAAACTTGAAGCTAAGCACTGCCTCATTAAATGTATGCTCCTCCTCAAGGAGTTTGAAATTAATATTAAAGATAATAGGGGAGTGTAAAATCTTGTAGCTGACCACATTAGTAGGATTTTTCAACCAATGGATCACCATGATGACTATAGAGACTTGAAGCTTGACGTACATGGACATTACATTACTTTTGTGGAATACTTAATACATAACAAAAACCAAAACTCAAGGATCGGAATAGTTTAGTATCTTTGGAAACTCAGAACATAATCTTCTAATCGTGGTGAAAGATCTTCAACCTCTCCCATAAAGATCTTCCCTTTTTTGTTTTCTTACCTAAAAACTTTCTATAAGTCCTGGGGAAATGAAAAAAAATAAAGGGTGAGCTCAAATGCTCAGTAAGGGTAAGCATGGATAAAATAAAACAAATCATATACATTTAAACTTAAAAACATGTACATAATGTTTAAACATAAAAATCTTGGGCAATGACATAAAACATGGTAGTACATAAGGAATATATCCTAATGGAACATTAATCATGATAAACTAGAATGGGAATAAATCATGTAATTGTGGCATCCATTAAGCACATGTAATGATTTCCATAGTATCCAAGGCATTGCTTCCAAGACCATCTTAGTGGAGAGAGTCCCTTACTGAACCGGGTTTACTTGTCGTTACAGCCCTGTATTACTGAACCGGATTTACTTTCCATTCCATCCATGTCTATCTCATGAGATATAAATCTTTACCCAATGCATTTTAGGGAGATATAGGTCCCACCCATCTCATAATGAAATCATTCTTACTTGTGCCACAATATAAACATAAGTCATTCATCATAACCCAAATAATAAAAATGGGTCTCATAAACATCATCCCATCATAACATAATCCATATAAAACAAATGGATATCATTTCATCATAAGAAAAGTGAAACCATTTAAATCATAGATACATTATACTTGAAACATAAACATATGAAATAATGTCATCTTATATGGAAAAATGGTTTTGATAAAACACTTGAAATAATGTCCTGAAATCTTTTGGAGGAAGCTTCTTGAAAATAAGGCTTTATAAAACCGTAAAAATCCTTTCATGCTGTATAAGTTAAAAAAACATTTTCCTCATACTTTTGTCAGAAAAGTCAAAAAGTACCTCGTAACGTAAACAAAAGAAAGATTCCTTAAATACCATGTAATAAAAGACAAAATGGTTAAAAAGAACATTAAACATACATAAAAACACTTTTAGAAAACATGGACTTGGATGATAATAATAACCCCATCAAATACATATGAATAAACAATCTCGGATAAGAACGAGATTGGAAAGGTTATCCCTTACCTTAGGTCCGATATGCTTTGTACGTATCCAAACCTCTTGTATACTGATTTAAATAATGTCATTGACTTATTAAAGAATCATATTAATTGTTATGATATCATATATGGTTCACTTATGAGTTTATATTACCCGTTCTTTTGTAAATCCCATGTTAAAGCAACGTTTTGGGTAAAATTATCTTATTTATCGTACGTGTTTGGACTTGTTGTTATTGATGTTATTATTACTTATATCATGATTTAATTACTTCAAGAATGTAAATCATGATTTATATATCATATATATTTATTATATATCCAGCATATACATGTATTTATAATAGTACATAATATATGGAGGTAAGAAAGGAAATGCACCGTTCATGGAGACGGTAAACCGTATGTACGCATGAATGCTACTTTCATTTCTATTTATTATTTTAATGGAATTAAAACATAATGATACATAGGTAAATTATAATTCCAGTATAATATCATATATAATATCATTAACTCTATCCTTTATACATCCCACATAAGGCGTTAACGAATCACATCACTTTGAGGGGGCGGTAGTCCGCAATTCCTCAAACGAGATTATCGTATTTACCAACTATGGAAACTATAAAGGCTTTATATAATTGGAATTTAAAGAAGAATAAGGAAATCATAAACATAATATATATCATATATAAATACAGTTCCATCATAATGGACACCATGAGAGGCAGTAGGAGAAAATCGAACAATCATTGTTTCGTGAGGCGTTAGTTTTCCATCACAGAAACATTATGTTCTTCATCATTTATATGGAGCTGTGTGTATGTGTAGTTCTAATCCTTCTCATAAAAACATCCTATTATTCTTATGATACTGGTGTTGTCACAAAATAAAGGATTAAAAAGAGTTTAGGGGTTGTATAAGTAGAATAAAAGAAAACAACTTAAGAGAAACTATTACCTTTAATTTGGGTAACTTCCTTTGGTTTGAACCAAAAAGAATTCTTGAAGTGCCTTCTGCCTAATTTAAGGCTTCTAGGGAGAGTAGAGGGATGTAGGGAGCTTATTTGGGCCGATTTTGGATGTTCCAAAAGGCTTGAGAGTTGTGAGGAATTTCATAGAAGTGGTCTCCTTTTATAAGGTAGTGGAGGGGCTCTTCCAGAAAATGTGAAAACATTATTTTATTATAAACTTATCTTCAGTTTCAAGAGGTCCAAAACACATTAATGTCAAAGATACGATGACTCATATTCGAAATAAAATCATCCAATAAGAATTGGACAGGTTTTGGATGATAATTTAATCATTATAATCTTATTCACTTAAATCATTTATTAATGAGGTAAATACTGCATCATTATTGTGTCATAAATAATTTAATTTATTTGGTGTCTAAAAATTATAAAAAAATACCAAAATGTATAAAGTCTTTTTATATTTCCAATGAATATTTATAGTAGAAAAGATAATTTTTATATCCCCTTCTAAAAATTAATTACTAAAGGATTTTTGTTAATGACAATTTTGTAATTACATTAAATTAATTAATCTAATGTGTCATTGTCTTTCATAAGTGACTACATGGGGTCCAAAAATTGACCCAAGGATTCCCATGGTCGTCAATTACTCATCCAATAAGGTTTGGACAAGTTTTAAGGTAATTTTTAATTATTATAATTTTCTTTTAATCTTGAATTACCTTATTTACTTTTAACCGTGGTAAATAAAAGTAAAAAGTTACTATTAACCAAAAAATATTTTTATCTAATTGAACCACATTTTACTCCTTTATATTAACTGTGTCTCTCAGATTTTATAAATTCAACCCACAAGAGCGGTAAAATTATGTTTTATGAACAACTGCAAAGGCTCCTAGGAGGTGGGTAAAAGTCGGTGAAAAGTTCAATACAATTTTATATAAATCTAAAATTATTATAAAATGATTCCAATGAATTTAAATGAACTTATATAAGTATTATTTATGTATTTTGACCAAAAATAAACTTAAATCAAATAAATGATTATTTAAATAATAAGTCGGTTTTAACCAAAAACTCAATGTTTTCACTATTCATCAAAAATTGATGTTTTCCAGAAAAATACCAAAAATTCAGCCTAAGATATATTTTATATTCCTAATTAAAAAATTATGTCTATTTTTTCAAATTAAAATCATAGAAGTTGAATTATTTAATTTTAAATGTAATTCTCGTTATCAAAACAAATAGTGTGTTTTTAAGAAACAATAACTATCAAAAGATCATCACTTGTTTATGTCCAATTTCAAAGTGAAATTAATTCCAATTACCAACATTGAATTAAATGGTAAAAATATATTCTAATTACACTTTAAAAGCAATTAAAATGATAATCTATCCATATAAATTATTGCAATGAAAAAATTTGTTTTTAATTAAAATATAGCATGTTTTTACTATTCATCAAGATATGAAAGTTATCAGAATAATATGAAAAATTTATCCAAATTAAATTTTTATATCCTGATTCCAAGGAAGAATTTTATTTTGTCAACATGATATTATAAACATGTCAAAACTAGATTCAAAGTGGGTTAGCCATCAACAGGCGACAAAACTGCATTTTTTGAAAAATACTTATTTTACCCGAAAAATTTATTTTGTTCTCATACCATGTTCTAGAAAATAGGTAAGATAAATAATAATGTTATAAAATTAAAAATGTAGCTAATACAATTCCTAACGCCTAGTCCATAATAATATTATAACAATATATCGTTGTTTAGTAAAACTCGGTATTGCGTACTGCACACGCTATCGAGGAAGGTTGCAATTGTGTGTAATGCAAGCCAAGTCAGGGTGGCGTGTAGTGCAAGACTCCTTAGTTGTTTTTTATAACAAAATCCAAACATATTTTATTTATACATTGAATATATATATATATATATGTATATAAACACTCAATGTTGCGTAGAATAACTACTATCAAAATTGTGTGTAACATGATCCAAGAATAGTGTTGTGTATACTGCAAGCTAATACGGTGTTGCGTATAGTGCAAGGTAATCTTGGTGTAGCGTACAAAACAAGACATCAATTAAATTAAAAATAATATTTTTCATAAAATCCCAGGGTGTTATATTGACTCATCCCGATACATTGGAGAAATCTTCCTACATAAGAACCTTTATGATGTCGTGGACCTTACCCCTGGTATGCAGACATTGTGAATTTTCTAGCAACATTGAGGGTCCCCACATATTTCAGTACTTCACAGTCCTAGAGACTTAATAATGATTTTTATTGGTACAGTTGGGATGAACCATATTTGTGGAGAATTTATAGTGACCAAGTGGTTCTTCAATGTGTCCTTGACCATGAATTCACTGCTGTTTTGACCCTTTTCAACACTTTGACATGTGGGGGCCACGTTGGCTCTCAATGTACAGATCGAAAGGTCTTTGACTTCTGAATTTATTTGCCAAAATTTTATAGGGATTCCCATAGATTTTGTATGTCATGTAGTCATTTTCAATTAATAGGGAATATATCCAAAAGGAATGAAATGCCCCAACTGCCCATGTTATTCTATGGAATCTTCAATGCATGGGGAATTGACTTCATTAGGCCTTTTACAAATTCATTTTTCATTGTGTACATATTATTTTATATGGAATATGTCTCAAAATGGGTGGATGTAATGTCTACCAGGACTGAGGAATCTTGAGTGGTTGTTGATTTTATGAGGTCCCAGATTTTCAGAAGGTTTGGTTTGCTAAGATTCATCATTAGGGGTCTAGGATCACATTTTTGCAATCAAAATATAAGAAATTTTCTTCTTAATTATGGGTTTGATCATAAATTCTCAACTTCACATCACCCTAAACTAATGAACAATCATAAATCTCAAATTATAAAGTTAAGTGAATCTTGGAAAAATTGGTGCAATCCAACAGGAAATACTAGAGTTTGAGCTTGCATGGTGCACATTGGGTATACCATACATATTTTAAACCCCCTATTGGAATGTAACCATATAAGATTTTGTTTTAAAGGCTTTTCACCTCCCGTCAGAGGTAGAACACCATGAATATTGTGTTGTTAAACAATTTAATATAAATCTTTCAGATACAGGTGAGTAAAAGAAACTTCATATTCAAGAGTTAGAAGAAATTTGACATGATGCATATGAGAAATCTAGAATCTATAAATAGAATAAAATAGCTATCCATTATAGAATGATTCATCATCGGAAGTTTCATATTGTTGAGAATGTCCTCATGTACAATTATAGGCTAATGATCTACTCGGGCAAGCATCATTGTTGATGGCTTGGTCCATATACTATTAATAATGTTTACCCTTTTGGTGCAATACATATTTTTCATGATCATAGTGGATGAACTCTTACCGTAAATGGGCAGAAACTTAAACACTTTTATTAGTTTTTTCCAAATAATCTGGGGGATGAAATCAACATTTTAGAGGGAACATACCAGTGAAACACATAATGTTTTATAATTCTTTGTCCATTCTATATTATTACAGGGAGGACACTACACATTCCAGGTGTGGTGATAGATACATTCTTTGGATCATTATTATTTTCATTTTATTTCTTCTTTATTATCCTTTTCTCATTCTTTATGTAATTTTTACTCCCCAACCTCATTATGGTCACCAAATATTGGAACATACTAAAAATTTGTGTAGATATTTTAGATTCCATGTTGTTTTAACATTTGATAAAAACATGTCTCTGTTTTGGAATTTATATTCATATGAATTTAACATTGGGGAGTTATTTTTAGTAAATTAGTTTTTTTTCAATGATATAAATGGTTTTATCTCTGTGAAACCTTTTAGATGATTGATAACCCTTGTATGAGTACTTTTTGGAAAAATGTTTCACTAATATCTGCCCACATTTTTACACCAAACCACAAAGTGTGAATATTTCATAATTAATAGAGGGTAAATATATGTTCAGCTAATATTCTTCATCTTAAAATGATATTTCCATATGTTCATTCCTTATCTGATTTATTTCATTATTGTACCAGATTGAACTATGAGTGTGTACCAGATATCTGATTGTTGTACACCCTCAAAACAAATAAAAAATTAAACCGGGATGTGTCTTAATTAGGTGAAAACCCACTCCTCCTCAACGTTTAATATTTTTATAACTATTAAAATTAGTGTCGTGAGGATATCAAACAATGGTGGAGATATGAGTGTGGGGTTTCTTCCAAATGATACTTTTAGAAATGATAATAATAATAATAATAAATAAGGGGAGTGATGAAATGTGAAACATATTGGGATATCTAGTTTGGGATATTAAGGTTTGACTTTTGGGAATTTTTAAGTGAGTGGGTCTTGAAATATGATTGCAAAGGTTATAGGGCAGGTTCAGTGAAAAAAAACATTTAAGCTAAAAAATGTTAAAATAACATATATTTTCTATATATAATGTGGAAAGAATAACATGGACCTGTTTTCACACAAACACATGGAGAGTTGGTGGCATGGTTTACTTTTTAATTTCCTCCTCAATTTTTTATCTTGAATATCTTTGAATATCCTTAAGATATAATTTATGAGGTGTGTTTTTCCGTTTTCCCTCAGAATAACTCCTTGGTGTGGTTTGTGCATTGATCACATTACATTAATGAATTAAAATTTCCTTGAATGTTAAATAGTCATGAATTTTGGTATATATACATGAATCATTTTATTTTTTGATATGTAAATTTTCTTAGGAGTGAAAATGTTTAGGTGTGGTGGTGTGATTTCATAGCGATTCAGTATTCATTCCCACCCTTACACCACTATTTTAAACTTGTTTTGTAAAGAATATAAAAAATATAATAATAAATTTCACATCATGTTTAATTCAGTTTATTAATTTTTATCACTATTTTATTGGGAAACATTGCTTGTTTCAGGTTTTACATTGTAGGATGAGGTGATTTAGAGATCCCGTGATGGAATTTATGCATAATGGGCCAAACTGTGTGAGAGATTAAGAATGCATGTGGACATAAATAGGTACTGTGGATAATAAATGCATATAAATGGGGTAAAAATGGATTTATGAATGAAAAATAGTTTGGGATACATTTCTATAGAATATCATAGTCCCCAATTAGTCCATTTGAAGGCCGAGAATAGGCCCAGTATGTGAATGAATTTTGGGCAGGCGAGATTAGACCACCCTTCTATTTTTTTGGGCCATAAATCGGGCCTCAGTCCTACAATTAGGTTGATTTTATCTCCATTGGATATCTATATAAATAAAAAACAATTTCAAAACATTTGAAGTCATTTTCGAGTGTTTTGATCATTCAACCATCCAGATAAAGAACGAGGAAAAAGTATTCCATGAATAGTGACCTAGTCCCTTAGATACTTGAACACTTTTGTGGAATATTTGATGTAATTTTCTATAAAATGATCCCCCTCATTATCCTAGGTGTCATTACCAGGGGTAAATTTGAGTAGAACATGAGAGCTCTCTTCAAACATTTTATTTCTATTCTCCCTCATTTACTTCTAACCCTCTTAGTGATCAATTCAGGGGGTGTCCTTTATTGTAATCCCAAGGTCCATTCTTGTAATCTTCCCATGATAATTGAATATCGAGGTTCGTTATCAATTTTTCCACATTTAGAAATTATTAATTTCTATTTATTATGGTATGATAAAATAAAAATCAAAGGATCAACAACCATCATGATTCCATGCATAACTTGGGTCTTGTGAGGATTTTAGTGTGGTTCCCTCTTCTCTCACCCCTTCCCTTTCATGAGTGTGTGAATAGATTATATCAGTGGATAAATTCTAGGATATTTATCCCATGAATATTCATGTTATTTCCTTGTGTAATATTTTTTCATTGACACAAATCTGGTCATCTCATGACTTTGTTGATGTGATTCATTTATTGAGTTTTGTTTTTACATTGATTCAATTTTGTTGATTTTGAGTGGTGTTGATAATCAATATCATTGATCTATAAAATCCTAATTTTTAACATAGTAGGAACTCATATACCAAAATGGTTTCAATGTTTATAAATAAAGTAATCAATGATCCTTACCATTCTCTTTAGAGAGACGACAGATTGAGCATCAAGGGAAACTTAACTGAGTTGAGCATGAGTTCTCCATCTTGTTTATCTCACATAGTAATATAGTTTCTATTTCTATTTTAAAATCAATAGACCCCATTTTTTGTAAATTAAGATACCTATTTTATTCTCAAAATCACAACCTTATTTTTAAATTATTTATCCATGTCTCCGTCGAGAGACGACCTAGGGTTACTGTTATAATGTAGAAATTCTAGTAAAAATAAACATCTAATTTGATGTGCTCGATAAAATGATCACTTACCAGTTGCAAAAAATTATTTTCCCTGGAATTAAATATTATAAAGGATAGTCATGGGTATAACCAGCTATAGAAAGAATGTTTCTACTGGGACTGTAGAATTATTCTTTTTCTTATGACTTTATATCCTAAAAAGAATATATTAAAATAATCCATGTTGGTGGGACTATTCAACATGGAAAGAAGTGGGACTTTGTATTGAACCTTGTAAATATTGTTTTCTACCATATCTATATATTTGTTTCATATGAAGTATGAGGTTCTGATTAGTATTTTTTCGGATTGTAACTCTAACAAGTTTCAGAGGATAAGAATCATCTTATAGTAAAAATTCATATAAAATAAAAAACACACCATTGATTCACCCCCACCCCTCTTAGTGGTCTCGATCCTAATTAGAAAAAATAATTGTATCAGAGGAGGTTCCCTATAAAATATCCATACTAGGAATTGATAATTCCAATCATGTTAACTATATAAGGATTCCGATTTTCATTGGAAATAACTATCATATCTGGAAATATATTATGATACCATATCTTATATCCCTTAGGTATGATTTTTTGGAAGGTTCTCGATAATCATTTCCTCTTCATATTGAGAATTTTCCTCCTATAGTTTCTGATACTAAAAATATCGAAAATCATGTAAGAGCTCAATATTCTTTAGACTCCTCACTTACTAAAATAGAGTTTCTTAGAGTAAATGGAATGGGAACTAGAAAATTTATTTAAGATAATTTGAAAAAAAAAGATATTCATGAAATAAAAATTAGAAGAAGAAAAAGTTACAACATCAGAGGATGAATTATGAAGATATGAAAATCACTGAATACAAATATATTGATGACTTCTTTGTAAGGGTTAATTATATTGTTATCACCATAATATTTCTTGATTACAAATTGGAAGACTCAGATAAAATCTTGAGAATTCTTCCTAATAAGTTGGATACCAGAGTTTCATCTTTGGAAGATAGAGAACCTAAAACTTTATCTTCATATAATCTATACAATATTCTCATTACTTATGAAATGGTAAGAGAGAATGTTATGAAAATTAATGGAATGTTTGTCCAAGAAATGACCTTAAAATATTTGATAGAAGGGAAAAAACAAAGATAACTAAATTAATTAAAAATAAAGTGATTCAGAAGAAGAGGAATAATATTAATATTTCAATACTATTTTTCCCTTCATTCTAAGAGATATAAAAAAGGGAAAATGAATAGGTAAAACTCTCAAATTTTTGAATTGTGAAAAATAGGAATTTTTCACAAAATTTTACTTGGAAGAAATAAAGAGAGTATGAGTATAAATATGATAATGAGAAACCTTATAAAAAAGTGGTAGAAACATAAGGAAATATTTATTTACGAAAAAATAAGAAATGATATATGATTATAAGAAAGAAGAATCATTTCTTATCTGATGATGAATCCAATCATCAACTCAATTTTATTTCCAAAGTTAGAAATAAAAGTGATTCTTCATGTAGTGATGATAGTGATGAAGTGATTTTGGAAATTGAATGGATACCAAAACTTAATTTTGATAATTCACTTGAAAAAAATACTTAACTCAAGAAAGAAAGACGTATGTTGATAAAATAAATTAAAATAGTAACTTTTTTAGAATGGTTTGTTTAAAATAAAACTGAAATGTTATGAATCATGATTAGCTGGAAATGAGAGTCTCTACATGAAATATTCTACACTTGTTTAAGAATATAATAAGAAAAAATTAAAGATAAATAAATCAAAAAAATAATT
This sequence comes from Viscum album, assembly GCA_963277665.1. NCBI lineage: Eukaryota > Viridiplantae > Streptophyta > Magnoliopsida > Santalales > Viscaceae > Viscum > Viscum album. The sequence goes on along the minus strand of OY728148.1, from coordinate 401,435,424 downwards.
ATATGATCTAAATAATATGTTATATGATAAAGAAGAATAATTTTTAGAAACACAATCTATGTTTCATATAGAAATATTTGATATAAGAATGGTCAGAGTAAACATCACCACGGTAGTATATTTTAAAGGGAGATATTATGGAAAAGGTAAAAATAAAGGTTCACGTGGGAATGTTTAGGAGAAAACATATTTCATGAATAAATATAGAAATATTTGAGTAAATTATCCTCCTAATAAATGTGGTCAAAGATTTTTGAAGAAATGAAAAAAACAATGTTTTGATCCGTATTACACTCAATTAGAAAGATCAATATGTATAGGTCACTATTGGTGCTATGGAATTATTAGACATAAAGATTATTAATTTTGGTATAAAATGTCATTACTGAGAATAAAATAAGAATCAGGGGGAGAAATTGTTGGAAAAAAAGAAAGAAAGTTCCTATAATAATTTTGGATCTGAAAAAGGACATTTCTAAAATGAATAAAGTTGAGTGTGTTAAGAATGTGGATAAAAGTAAACATGTTGAGTCCAAATAGAAGGAATTCTTAATTAATTGGATGTAACAAGTTGAAAGTATATAAATTTATAAAAATCACAAAAATTATCTAATGAAAAGGGGAAGAATTTTTTTCTCAATATGTAATAATAGTTGACAAAAGGTATCAATAGATTATGATTCAAAAATTCATAAAATATAAATTGATGTCAACAAGAAGGGAATGTTACTAAATGTTATCTGACTATACTACTAGAACAAGAGTAAGATGGGAAAGAGTTGTTATAAATTCACTATAAGAAACACTATAGAAAAGAAAAAATTAAATCCTTATCTGAAGAGTCTATAGATGAAGATAAACTTCTAAAAAAATATGAGAATGGTGAATAGAAGTATGAAAATAAATACAATGAAAAATCTAGGAAGAATGATATAAATTCAATAAAAGAGAGGGATCTTAGTCGAAACATTTATTTTGAGAAGCTATGTGGTTTCCCGTATTCCAGAAATATTTTTTTTGTATAACCTTATAGGTAATTGAATAAGTTTAGGTAATGATTTTTTTTGTGTCTCTTACTAATCATGAAAAAGAATGTAATGAGGTTAAAATATATGAGTTTTTTAAAGTTATTTTTATACACATAAACATTATAATATGTTTATTGAATATTGTTATAAGTTACTTCTATCTTAAAAAATCTTTTCAAGATTTCCCTAAGAAATATGAATTAAAAAAGAAACATGAGAAGGTGTTACATAAATTTGTTGCAATGGAAAACATTAAAACCTTAGTTATTAACTCTTTTCTTCTACATAGGGTTCTCTCATGTTGACTTAGAAGTGTTTAGTTAATGTATATTTTTTAAGAAAATCATGTGACACTTATGTTCTCTTAAAAAATAATTTCAATATTTATATATTAAAAGTCACAATCTTCTGAAAGGAGACAATTCTTCAATAAGGAAGGAAACATGTCATAACAGACCCTTTTAATCTGATGGTCAAAATTGGGGGGAGAAAAGAACTCAGGGAGAGAATATATTAAGTGGGAGAGATAAGTAATATGGGGTGAAAGAAAATAAGTTATGGAGAATACAACTTGAGAAAAATAAAGAAATACCACTTATTTGTTTAAGTGGTTTAATATAGATATTGAAGTGGGTATTGAAAAAACACAATGGGGGAGATTGTTAGACCCTATTTATGTTTTGGATGTATTTGTTTCCAACATATTAATATATTATTAATGGTTAAATTTGAGAAAGGTATAAGTTTTAGTTTCGAGACACACCTCAATGTAATGAAGAATCAAACTCAGCCCATCGACATGAGTCAATCAATATGATCCATCCTATTGAGATGTTACTCAAAATCTTCTAAAAATACTATTAAGTATAGAATGAAAGTTTTAATCATAATTAGAAGTTAGATACTACTTATAATCAATATCGGGATTAATTGGTCTTAGAATATTCTAAGTGACACTAAATGTTTGGAAAGTAATAAAGTGTTGAATAAGATGATGATTTGTTGTTTTGTGCTTCCCATTAATCATAAGTAATTATAAAACATTTTATGCTATATTGATAAAATAAAGGGGGAGATGATGTTCTAAAAATCTTATTAAGTAACAAATTTAGAGAAAAGTTTTTGCCAATCATATTCATGATTGATTGTAATAAAATATATTGCAAAAAAATATGGAAGATACAATATTTTCTTTACTAAGTGAGAAGATATTAAAGTTATTCTCCAACTATTGGTGCTGAAATATGTTACTAAAAGACAAAGGCATAAAAAATCACCAAAGGGACAGCCTCATGAAGCTCTGTTTCAAATCTCTTTAACACCATAAATGGCATGAATTTGACAAAATGACCTCCCCTACAATCACTCTAAAGAAATTATGGAAGCCTATATGAGTCTAATTGAGTATCCTTTGATCGTGAAGTTCCATTTCCATCAAATAACACCCTCAGAGCATTGTGACACCTAGTGCCTATAAATATACAACTCACCCCCTCCCCCTCAAAGGATTTACACCCTGTCCTTTTTCATTCCAATCACTTGATTCATGAAGAACCCTTTTCTCTACAAACCAGTGAGAAAATATATCACCCAAGGTCCTTGAGCACTGTGAACCATATTTCCCTTTTAAGAAATTTTCATTCACTCCAAGGTGTGATTCTCTTCATGAATCCCAATGTCCATAATGAAGGTAGGAGTACCTTTTGGGTACTTTTACCTTGGTAGAGCATTTGGCCTTTTCAAATCACCCTCAAAAAACATGTTCATTCCATGCCTTGGCTGGGTCATCAAGATTTGCAAAGCACCTCCATTTATGGATATCCTTTTCACCATGCTTCGCGAAGCACTTTCCTTGGTGAATCCCATTTTCTTTATGAGGCACCTTTCCCTCATGAATTCCCTCTCAATGGGGCATTATACTTTGAAAACTCTTCTCTGGTATGGACCTCTATGCTTGTACGAATTGATTTCATGGTTCATCAAGTGGTGTTTCATATAGAGTTTCCCTCCCTTATGTTGCATCCCATAGGAACACTAATGGCCATTTCTTCTTCACATATACACACTAATGTGATCTCCTCAAGTGACCATTCCTCCACCCCATTGTTTTAGACATTTCATGTACCTTACTTCCACCAATTGTGTGATGGTACAAGTTATGTAATTTCAATGGGTGAGAATCATGTCCTATTCATTCAAGCAACATGATGCTAAACTTCCAAGCACCCTCATCCCTGATTCATGAAGTTAATTTGTGGTTTTCTATATGCATGTCAAGTTGGGGTACTCTATAACGAGAATGAGTGTTTGTGATCTCCCTCTCCACTCTCCCTTCAGGATTTGTCACCACGTGTGCCTCAGGAAGTCTTCATGCAATCCCCAACACACTCTGATGGGGTGTTCCCTATATTATGGTGATATCATCCTCATACATCGGATCACCCTCTTGGGGATTCCCTCCTAGATTAAGTCCCAATATTCATCTCTCTAGGATACAAGGAATGCATAATCCCCACATCATCCTTGTGGATACACCTTTCACAACCTGATTGCCAGGTCTTCTACAAACTATTATTTCCCACACCTAGCCTGCCTCACATGGGATTAGAGTTTAGCATTGTCCATGACTTCCACCCAGGTCGCTAACCATTTATAAGACCCATTCCCCTCATCCTGTATGATGTTTGTCTCCTAGAAAAGGAATGTAGGAATACTCTATGAGGTTCAAGACCTTTATTCCCCACAATCCACCTATTCCTTGCACTTTATGCTAGTTTACCTCTATTCATCATGATGTTAAACTGTATGACATTTCCAACTATGTGGATTTTAATTCCCATACACTGGGATAGGTAGGAAACCTCCCTAAGATTCAATCCTAGCACCATCATCTCCACATCGGTACCATCTCCCCATTACCCATTCTTCATCATTTCTTCCATCTCCAACCTGATTTTACCTAGGCAGCCACATCCCAGTGAACTCACGCTATTTCTATAGGAATCTAACCATCCATGATCCCCAATGATCCACTTCATCACCTTTCCCTTATCATGGTAATGTCATCCATACCATTATTCTTTTTCAACAACCAGGAAGCTAACCAAATGCAAGCCCCGAATCACCCCTTCGAACTACATGGGTTTTGATCCCGGTCTTCTAAAAATGGTACGTAGGATGCCTCTCTGACATTCAATCCCAGCTAATGGTAAGCTTTGAGGTCACCTTTTACAAGGCCCATATTCTATGATCTTCCCTTTTTGGTGTCCTAGCAGGCCTTCAAATGTGAAACCTTACCTTTTTGGGACACTTCTTATAGGGTCCGTCCTCATCACGCGTTTTGATCCATCCCCGGGTAATATTTATAGTTGCTCCATCCTAGTGATGTAAAAATCTTATCCAATATTTTTATTGTTCTAATCAGTCCAATATATATCCTCTAGGAATTCAACTCGCTAAATAGCTCATGTTAAACATGGGTATCCGAGGAAAACCATAGAGACATGCCTCTTGCATAAGATTGCCCGCATTCGTAGGATGCCTCGAGCTTCTATGGCCTCAATAATCCTTATTAAAAGGGAAAATTTAGGTGTACAAAGGATCAAGCCCCCATACATTCCATAAATACCCAACATTACTACCTTTATAGATGAAGGTTACTACCCCTCCATAACACATTGGAATGTCCTGGTGGAAGCAATGTAATTAACTGGTGTCCAAAAAAGGATGGCACTGGGAACAAGATTCCTGAACAAGCTATTAATATATAAGGGAGACTCGGACTAGGAAATGAATTGTGAGGAGGAATATACTATAGTAGAAACAAACATCTCATCATCCTATTTTTTCAAGTAGAATAAATATCTAAAGATGTGATGAATTCCATCCACCTTTGGAATGAGGGAATGTGGGGAAATAGATGCAACCATCACCGTCGATGATGACGTGAGCTGGTGCACCTCGATGAAAGTGTTGGTAACAGAAATGTTCAACCCGAAGGAAATATTTTATCCTTCAACCATGGGTATTAGTAGAATTATTTACATTAATAGATAATCATGTAACCGGATCTGGTCATCTTGCACTTGGTCCCTCCATAAAAATAGTGGGCCTGGCATAGCACTCACTCGAATTTGGGTCAACTAATCATTGGAAATTTTGGTCTACGACATCATCAGTGTGGATCTTTCAATCAGACCATGGAATACTGAATGACACTGGGGTACTGGGAACTAAATTCTTATTATATTTTCTAATAGGTGAATCTTCCTACTTTGAATGACCCAATCTACAAGAATCCAATCACCTCCCGCCCATATACATAGGGGTTGGGGAAATTCTAGTGCGACAATCCCACACGACTCCACCTCTACTAGGACATCATCCACAACCATGAATACCAAGAACCCATGCCCCATCCAACCCATAGAGTTTATCAAGAGGAGGTCTATTGATACTCTTATTCAATGGCATGAACAAGAAAAGGTCATCCCAACTAGGGACATGGCCTGCCATGATTTGGAGGCTTATGTTCCCTATCATCACTGTTTCCCCCAAGGGCCATGCTGAGATCCACAACTCCCCACACCGAATTCTAACCATTTTGGGAGTGTCTCCCCAGAATGTTCCTATGACTCATTCCCCTATGTCAGTGGGGTAAGAGATGCTTGATTATTCATGCCTTTGACTATCACCCAAGATCCACAATGGAGGGATCCCACCACGTCACGTCAATTCCACTAGCTAGTCTCTCGGATAGAGGAACAGGTGGTCTCTACCCCTGCGTCATCGGCCCCGACTCAGCTGACCCAATGGAAACGTTAGTCACAAGATCATGAATATTCCAATCAGGGGGTTTCATCTTCTATAGTTTCAGGGGCCCATACCACCATTGATGAATGATATCAACTCTCTATTATTACATATCAAGGGAACTTCTCTTCTAGAATGGTATTGAGACCCCAACCACCCATTAGGAAGGTGGGGCTAACTCTTCTTATTTTCAGCATGAGAAACAGTTGTCATGGGCCATATTATGAAATCTAGATCCAGTACAAAGTTTCTCCTCATATAATAGATATCCAGGGTGGAGGTCCTCCCCACTCTCATACCCAACATGGTAGTTCCCCCCATGACACCATTGCCAGTCTAAGTAGAGGTCCTCCCCATATTGTTGATGTTCAAAATGCAGGGCCACCCAATTCCCATGATCCTAGGTATAGATTTTTTCCCATATTTTTAATTATCAATATGAAGGTCCTCCTCCCTTCGTAACCCATTAGAATTTAGGTCCTCCCCATGTCCATATTGATCAGTATAAATTCCCTCATCACACCACTTCTGCCAAACGACATGGATGTCATTCTCATGTCCTGTTTGGCTATCATGGAGGCCCTAACTATGTACACACTATCTCCAGTAGAGTCCCTCCCTGCTTCATCACTTTTAACAATGGAGGTCCTCCCTACACATCCCACACTCAGCATGGGCGTCCTACCCTTGATCATTTTGACATCTATTCAGTTTCTCCTCGAACCCTAGTGCATCCAAGTGGAGGTTCTCCCCCCTATCTCATCAAACATGTCCCTCCCCATTTCCTTATCAACACCCATATTAGAGGTCCTTACCACTTCAATTACATCATGCATGAACGTTTCCCTCATGTTCTTACCAAATCTAGTGGAGGCCCTACCACTATAGAACCATCTCTCGTGAATGTAATCCCTATGTCAAACATTTACCTTGCCCTGAGGAACCATTCTACAAAATAAAGATGAACCACCACCACCGAAGGAATAAAACTGCATAGCACCATATCACTATCAATCCAGTTTTATTTTCAGGCTCTGAAATGTAGTATGATTCGATGATGGAGCCTTCGCCCCAATCCTCTACATTAGATTATCATGCAAGAACCAGAATTATAAGACTCATGATTACAGAAAGTGAAATACACAAGATCCCAAAATCTCTTCACATATATATATAGGAGGAGGAATAATTGGATCCCATTGAGGGTTTTTCCATGTACTCCACTCTATCATCACCAGGATTATTATATGCCTCAACTTTAGATCATAGTGAGTTGTTCTGGGGACTGATGGATGATGAGAACCACCTAGATTTGTCATCGATGATCACCTCCTTGACATAGGAAGTAACAGTTGATACCCCACCCTACAAGTACGTGGTGATGAAATTAGTACATTCCTCATGTGTTAGACCAGTATGCAGTATTTTGTCATCTCACGCACTATACTCTACACAGACCAAACCACCGTCATAATGGTCTATATCAGTAGAGTTACTAGTTCCTTAGCCACCCCAAATTGATTAATGGGGAAACCAAGGGTTATACACAAATTATGAATGAATGATTTTTTGGTACATTCATGTAGTGAACCATTTTACCTATATGTTTTGTCCAATAACTACTTCAGACTTTTTTATTCCAAAGACGGTTCCCAGGATGAAGTCATGTGTTTCCACCGAACCCTGGGGATGACACACATATATCTCCATTACATATATTGGATTATCTAAAAATAAAATATCATTATGATGAAATCACCAATCATTGAAGCCTGGTTGAGTTAATTGTGCTTCATGTGTCTCATCACCACGCTTCGACTGATCCTCATCGGGCTCTTCAACAATGATGTGTTCTAAGATTCATTATACTTCACCAAGTTATTGAGGCGGTTTCTTCACATGTTCAGATCCCTAGTTGGGGACAATATTCTACCCCCCACCTTAGTCTGATTTGGTGACAACTAGACCATCTTGGTGATATTAAGGATATTCCTCTAAGATTTGTTTCTAGAAACATGGATGATCTCTGAAAAATAAAACTAAGGTAGGACTCATTGAAGAAAACCTACTGCTGGGGATAGTACCGCATATTTTGGACCACCCATGAATTGTCACTCTCCATCAAGGAATCGTACTTGGCCCTGTAGACCCCACTGAGTCATTTCCTCTCAGTCGGGAACCCAATATGAAAAAGGGAACACTAGGACTGTTATAACCACTAACCCATCTAGTTCAGTGTAGAAAAAGGAGGATGATATTGAGAAGGCCATTTTGCTCCAACATATCTCAAAATAGAAGAATGTCATTGATGTTCTCTTTTATGAGCATATATTAGAATTATGTTGAGACTATTTTTATCCCTAGTATGTTCTGAATCATCCTTCACTATGGTAGTAGGGACTGGTATAAGCTCCCCGAGGTGAGTTGCCTCCCGTTGATCTTGATAACCATCCATATCCTTGATTATTTACACCAGTCACCCCATGAGACACTGGGACCACTTATAATGTTGATGAACCATACAACCCACTAGTTGTTAGGGGCCCTCTCCAGGACAAGACTCCTTAGCAACATGATATTATGGCTCATCTCATTCCTTGCCTCAAGGCCCTTCAAAATCGACATATGGAGACCCCACCTAATTGGAATCCATATCTTGTATGAGTGAATGATATTCCTGTGCCCCCAGATTTGGGAGTCCTACCTTCTCCCCCTTCAATGGGGCTGGTGACTCCCGACAACATCTGGCCCACTTTGTCTCAAGGTGTGGACCCATGATGGGAACTTCAGCAGAGAAAGAGGCTTCCAGGATTAGGTGAATCATACAAACACTGGATGAGGCCATGTTCTTTTGGTAATGCCAACTATCCATTGGTTTTGTACCTAGTTTGGATGATATTTACCAAACATTTATATACTAGTTCAGATTAAACACTAACATGACCAGTATCACTAACCTCTTCATGTGAAATAAAATACCAGAGGGCTATGTCACAAACTTTGTCTTCATGTGGATGGGCCTCACATATTCACTTGATATTCCTATGAATCAAGATCAGTTGTTGATGATGTTTGTGGGAAACATCAAGGATGAACTGGTTCATTATCTTATCACTTAGAACTTCCCAAGTTGATTTTGATATTTCTATGATAAATATCATCTCTTAGAGGAATCCTTGTAGTATACCATGAAGGCATGCTAGTTTCCTCCCACGACCCCTGCAAGAAGATCAACCATGGATGAGACTACTTTTTTCACATGTAGAGGTCCCTAGGAAACTAGATTTTCTACCAATAGAGCCTCCTCTACAGCCCCGCTGATGGCCCCTGCCTCAGGCTCAACCCGAGGGTTAAAATATCCCACCTTAGAATAAGTAATCACCATTGTTTAATTCATATTTTACACCTAGGTTGGTAAATCAGGATCACCCTCTTCCATAGGCTCCAGACCCTCATTAGGGCCCATCTCCTAGTGTCCCTTTCCTAGAAAGAAGAAACTGGACATACTGGTCTAAAGTTTCCAGTGGCCTAGATATTTCTAGATTGTTTTGGATAAGGTAATCCTACAGTATCTAGATTTTATAACACCCCATGAGGCTAATATCACTAACACCACCAACTATTACCCCTATCACATATTTCTTGGACATACCCTTAATTAGTTCTATGTGTTCAAGGATTCACTTCTGGACCAGGTCGACAATAATGCGGTCAGGTTGGGTCTGGCCCTGGCATTGGTGGTTGCTATATCAGCAAATGTAGACAATGATAGTGAGGGGTAAAGGCAACAAGTCTCTAGCTATGGGTCCTAGAAATATGATGACTGGATGGCTTGCAAATTAGTCGCTCGCACCCATAGCATCATCCACACATGCTTGAATCATCATGAGCCTCCCAAATGCACTAAACCTTTCCAACCTTCTACTATTATATCCACATATCAGCCTTATACCTCTTAGAAGAGAAGACACTAATGACATAAGGTAAATAAAATCCCCCCACTAGTTCTGAAGTCGTATCCTATGTTTTGTGACTTCATGACCCCAAAATGGAGAATTATCAAGGAATTCTCCCAATAATGGAGGATATCTCAAGTGATGACCTGGAGTATGCATCGGTAAATAATATCGAGCTGGTGGACCCATACACGGTTCCCGATGATGATAAGTTCTAGGAAGATCCTCCTAATGATCCCATTCGATTGTATCATTGATGCAACCATGGATACATGAGTCGTCAAAATTCTATGGCCAGTGCTCCATACCAATTCGTGCATGCTAGTGAGACTAAACAGCTGGTTTAGGGAAGAGGTTATCTGGAGAAATCCTCTCATCATATCTCGTAAGATTTATGGCCACCTCCATTAGTGATCCTTGACCAAGAAGTTACATTGTGAATGCAACATGTTCACTTTCGCTTAGCTATTCTCAGATCTAATTTTTTTGTTAATTAGTAGGTAGTCATCATGCATGGTTCAGTTAGTGAGAAACAAGGTAGTTCCACCACCATCCAAAATCCTTCGGTTCGACCAGCAGTGCCTATCATACCTCCTACCATAGAGAAATTACCTACCAGTAGAAATGTCCACCTATAATTGAAGTATTATATTCTTAAGAACCTTTCCATCATTCCTACAAGGTTTTCAATATTCGAGGCTCTCCGCATGTCAGAAGATATGCATGACTCCCTTAGAGAGGCATTGAGAAGCCCTCTGAAGTTCGAAATTGAGGAATCCGCTGTAGAAATCTTCCAGGTTGAGGAATCTGAGTGTGCAGAATTACATGCCTTAATCTCATTCTCAAGAGAAGACAAAGGATCCCCTGTGTAAGGGAACCTTCAATTGTTATACATCAGAGGCTAGCTTAATGTTTTAGAAGTATGATGCTACCTTGTTGAAATAGGTTCTGGGATCAATCACATCCCAACCTATACGCTCTGCAAGATAGGGATATCATAAGTAGATCTGGATCCCTCTGACCTAAATATTTATTATTAAAATCAGACCAAACATAAGTCATGTGGAGATATTATTTCAAATATCTTCTTTGGTGTCTTAGTTTCTAGAATTGAATTCATGGTCGTCTCATAAGACACCACCTATAACTCATTTATGGGTAGACCATGTATCAATTTATATGTGGATTTTCCCTCCTCATACCACCATTGTCTCAAGTACTCCTTTAATGGTTGAGTGGGCATACTTCAGGGTGATTCATCTACCTTTACCTCTATTGAATCCCACTATTAAGACGCTGAATATTACTAGAGTAAGGATGAGATGGTTCAAACTAATGAGGATGAGAAAAATACACATTCATCAGACCCACAAAAAGACTTGGATGATGCCTTCATCCTCCTACATCACCAGTTGGAGGCCAGCACTGCATACATCGGGAACTGCTTTGTCATTTCTGAGAAAATGGGAGGACACATTCAAAAATACGAGTAATGATGGAGGATCATATTGTATTCCTCTGTGAACATGACTCAAATGGTACCATAACCACCTAACCATATATGATATCAGGATTTCCTACCCATGTAAATAGTTATACACAATAAGTGCATTCTCTTTAGAGTTGGGTTGAACCAACACAAACCAATGAGCCATTACTACATTGATATCATCATCTGTAGACCCTTTAAAAAAATTCATGATGGGATTGGATCGACAGCTTTTGTAGCCATGGTTTTGGTAGTGCTGGGGTCTTCTAATGGAGACTCCACCACAGCTCAAGCTGGCACCAGCATTTCATCAGGGTCATTTTTCCCATATGAATTTCCCACCATCGATGATACTCTTGATGTGGACAGTGAAGAGGATTTGGAGGATTCCCCCCCATGTTCGACGAAGTTTCTTTTCCACCATTTATTAATTGATTCAGGTGAATCTCAGTACTGAGGTAGACCCAAGGATGGCACTGAATAGTGTAGTTATGCCAACAGAAGATAAATAGTAGTATGTGGATTTCTTGAAGCAGAATAGGGATATGTTTTCTTGAAGTTATGATGATATTCCATTACTATATCCCCAGGTCTATGTCCACCACATTAGTCTCCCTTGTAAATTATAATAGGATTAAGAATCCTCCAATAAAGATGAACCCTTCTCATGGTTCCATGGTCGAGGTCGAACATGATAATATCATTAAATACATCTTCCCCAAAAAAGTCCAATACCCCTAGTCGATTGGCTAGTATTGTTCCCATCAGGAAGAAGAATAGATAGATCATAGTCTACATTGTCTTTCTGGATCTTAAGCGTCAATGCCCGAAGGGTGATTTTCCCCTTCCTCTGACATGTCAATTGATTAATGCCACCTATGGATTCTAGGAACTCCCCTTCTAGGATGGGTATTCCAAATACAATCAAATACAAATGGACTCTAAGGATGAATAGTCCAATGCCATCAAAACACCTAAATGTACCTTTTTTTACTAGGTAATTACTTTCAGTCTGAATAATTAAAGATCCAAAAATCTACACGCTATGCTACGCATATTAAAACCAATTCTTAGGAAATTAGTGGAATGCCACATGGGGGATTTGTTGGTCAAATCCCTACAATTTCAGGACCATCTCATAGATCTTGAGAAATATTTTGGCCTCTCCTCCTCTTAACATTTGCAGATAAACCCCACGAAGTGTCCCATTTGGGTTACATCTGGAAAGTTTTTCAACTTTGTCATTAGATACAGAGGCATCTATGTCAATCCAGAGAAGACCAAGTCTATCAATTAGATGCGTCCTCCGACCACCATTCAGGATCTATGTGGCTTTCAAGGACTCTTAGCCTATATACATTAGTTTATTTCAAACATGGATGGAATTTGTAATCCCTTTTCCTAAATCATGAAGAACGGTGTCGTCTACTAGTGGGATAAATAATATTAGACCACTTTTGAGGAAATCAATCAATACCAACTTCGGTCACTAGTTTTGTTGCCTCCAATCTCTAGAATGTTTTTGGTCCTATATGTGACTGCGCTGGAATAGTCCATCGTCACACTTATCACTCAGAATAATAAATAAGTGAAAGATAATAGTTTATTCTATATCAGTTGCATGCTCCATGATAATGAGACCAGATATTCTTCTATCGTGAAGATCTTCCTCACGCATGTTTTTGTAGTGAAGAAGCTGTGGAAATACCTACAACACCACAAGATATATCTAGTGTTCTGCATGAACTATCTAAATTATATTCTAAACTTCCATATGTTGAAAGATCACATATCTCGGTTATAATTGAACATTCATTAGTTCGATATTAGGATCATTCCACAGAAGGTTTTAAAGGGTCAAGCATTAGTAGATTTTATGGCTTCCCATTCAGTCCTTATACCAATGTCTCTAAATCCTAACATCCCAGATGTGTCCATTCTCTTAGTGGATTAGGATGTGCCATTTTAGAAGATTCACTTTAATGGATCATTATGCAGCCCCACTAGCATAAGTTCAACGACCCTAGAATAATAGAGTAGTCATGAGTATCATCTTTATTACACCCACACAAGCAGTCTTTCCCTACTTATTTTTGTTTTCATAAGGTTTTAAAAAAAATAAAACATAGTATCAGGATCTTATCACTTGTCATGATTTGGACCTTGCGATTTATGTACCCCACCTACATGTGAAGAGGGACTCTGAACAAGTCATAAAAAAAATCAATTGTGACTACATCATCAGAATGCTGGAGCTCATGCCATTGTTGGAGCATGCTCACCAACTAATCACCTGAATCCCTTCTTGTCCTAAGGTTAGTTAAATCATAAGGTCATAAAATGTTTGATCTGAAACCTTGTCTTTCCTGGACACATCTCTTATATAGCCTATCTAGATTGACATATTTATCAATATGGCTCATCGAAGAGTCATTAATCCGGTCACTATAGATGATGATGACAGTAATCGGGTAGGCTATCTTACTACCAATGCATCCACATCAGGACATCCAGATCTCCCTTCCACAGTAGAAGAAACCCCTAAATGGATAACTCCATTTGTCGAATACCTCTAACAAAAACGTTTCCCAATATACATAACCAAACATGAGAAAATTTGTCAGCGTGTAGTGCAATTCACCCTCCAAATTGGTCCCAGTAGTGAACGACTGCTATAAATATGTGGGAGAGATGGATTTATCCTTTGTTTCATTCATGGAGTTCATATATCCCAAGTTATTCAAGAATTCCATGTCAATTCCAAAGGATCTCATTAGTCTAGATCAGAATTTTCCTACCAGATCAAAAGGTTAGGTTACTTCTAGCCCACCATGGTCCATGATTTTATAGAGTTATCCAAGTGTTTTCAAGAATGAAACATCCATGGAAACATTATCTATCAACCGACATAAACCCCTCTACACTACTGTGTAATCTTAGCGATTTTTGGTCTATGGGATCGATGTCATGGGACCATATCCACTAGAAATAGCTCTCAAGTGTAGGTTCATTCTGATTACCACATATTGATTCTATAAGTTGGAACAATAAATTCGGATCAAGGAAGTCAAGTCCCATTATCTAATTGTTTTTGTGAGCTCCAACATCATCCACTGATTTGAAATCCAATATGCCATCCTCACTAATAACAACATCAACTTTCAAGAAGCTGAGATGAAGAAATTATATTCCAAGCACAACATATGGTCCAATAACACTTCTCACTACCATGCTCAAGAAAATGGATATATCAAGGCATTCAAAAAGAACATATCTAACATTTTACAAATGATGGTTACTCAAAATAAGAAGATATTCTAGACAAGATCTCTAATTCTATCTGGGATTATTATAAGAAAACTCATAGTTATACCTAGGTGACCCCATATTCCTGTGTGTATAGAGAAAAGGCAATCATGCGCATTGAGATTCTATTATTGTCACTCCTCACAACTATCTATGATCAGAAGGTGTTAAAAAAGATAGCAGAAGTCTGTTTAGCTAAGCTAGATGCCTTGAATGAGAATCGTATTTGAGCCCTACACAATCTAGTGAGGCACCAGAGCAAGATAGTGAGATCTTTCAATAAGAATGTTCATATCCACTTTTTCATTTAGAGTGCCACTATTTTGTCCCTAATAATGTCAATGATAACAAGTTGGAATCCACCCAAGTTGGAGCCCAAGTGGGAGGGACCATATATCATTAATAAGGATTACCCCCAATAGTTTTTACTCTTTGATCACCATAGATGGAGAGTGTATCTCTCCTCCCAATAATGCTAAATTCCCCAAGTTGTACTTCACATGAGGATTTCTCCCATCACACATGATGTTAAACTACTCTGTTCAGGTTTTTGGATGTAAAACTGCCAAGCATCACCATCCATTATGATGATAAACTTCTTCCTCTGGGTTACAGGATGTAAAACTCTCCATCATAATCATCTTGTATGACGTTAAACTACTCTGTATGGACTGCAAGATGTAAAAAATCCCATCATAACCATCCTGCATGATGTTAAACTGCTCTGTTGGGGCTGCAAGACATAAAACTACCCATCATCATCGTCTTTCATGATGATAAACTTAATCGTATGTACTTAATAACATTAAAGAGAAAACCCCATTTTCCATTAGCTCATCCTAAGCGACTTTAAAATATCACTTTCATCCTTAACACATGATTTTGAACTGCATAATATTTTAGAACTACGTTTGTCTAGATTCCTACACTCCCGGGATACATAGAAATTCCCAAACATTTCATCTTCAAGTCCAGCCCCATGGTCCACCTTTTTTGGCCTCACAACCTAAAATTTCTCCTAGGAGTGCATGGTGTGGTATGACACCTCTTTGGTCTCCATTCACATCTAATTTTCAACAAACACTCTATGAACCTCTCTTAAGAAGACTTTTTCATCCACCTTTGTCCCCACTGCATGATGTTAAACTGTGAAAAACTCTATCACTATGTATGTCTTGATTCCTACCCTCATAGGATACGTAGGAATATCCATTTTTTTACCCTGATCCATCCCCAGGTACCGTAAATCCTTTAATTTTTTATCCTCTCGACCTGAGTGTGTAGGGATCACATGGTGTGGTGATGAATTTTACTTTCCTCATTCACATTGGGTTTATAACATCCAAATCATTTATCCCGATTCAGGGATCTTTCCCTTTAACTCCATCATTACCACATGATTTTAAACTACACAAAATTTCAGAACTATGTATGGCTTGATTCTAATCATTATGGGATATATAAGAACACCAAGACATTTTTTCTTCAGGTACAACCCTAGGTTCCTCAACCTTTATGTCCCTTCTTGGACTTACCTCATGCTCTGAGTTCCCTGATCGTAAACTAGGATCTGTCTTGTCCCACATGATGTTAAAATGATATATATTTCTTATAAGACATTAAATTACATATAATTTATGGTCCTTTTTTCATGACCTTAATTAGATAGTTCTCATTTTTTTCATAGGATTGTGAATGGTATGGATGAGACCTCATTTTTCCTCATTCACGTAAAGTTATTTTACAATTCCATACACATCCCACTTGTTATGAATTCCTTACCGCATGTTTTTAAATTCATGACATAAAATAACTATGTGTGTCTTCATTCCAATCTTTATGGGATACATTTTAATGATCAGACATTTTTTCTTCAGGTTCATCCCCAGGTTCCATGAATCTCTTCATTTTTTCGGCCTCTTGTCCTACACATGTCACGAGATCATGTTGTGTGGTATAAGATCTCCTTGGTCCTCAATCACAAAAATTTGATTTACCATGCCGTAAACATAACCTTTTTTATGAATTATTTACCGCATGATGTTAAACTGCATGACATTAAATAACTATCTGTGTCTTGATTCCCATCCTTATGGGATACGTAGTAATGACCTGACATTTTTTCTTTGGTTCCAGCCCAAGGTTCCATGCATCTTTTTATCTTTTTGGCCTCTTGTCCTATACATGTAACAGGATCACGTTGTGTGGTATGGGAGCTTCTTGGTCTTCATTCATGTCTTATTTTCATTAGTCGGGCCATGTACCTCCCCTGAGATCATCCCTTACATTCATCCTTACAACATGTCATTAAAATATATTTGATCTTAAAGAACAATGTATTGGCTTGATTCCCATCCTTATGGGATACATAGAAACAACCAGATCTTTTTTCATTGGGTCTAGCCCTAGTCTCTCATATTTCTCTTATGGACCCTTGGCCCAAATTCACATTTATGATTGTTAATGGTGTGGTATGATACCTCCTTGGTCCTTAATCATGTTGGGTTACTTTATTTCTCCATACACATTTCCCACTTTAGGATACCTCTCTCCCATCCAACCTAACCGTAAAAAATTAAACTCCCTTACATTCTAGAACATAATTATAACACCCCAATCTTCTATGGTATTCTTCTCTTTGAATAATATAGTAGCGTGTGTTGTATGCAACTTCGAGATTCTAACACACCGTGACCAATCAAACTTGCTGTTATGAATAGTAATACCCACTTTTTGAAATTTTATAAATATTATCTTTTAAAATGGACTTCATTTTTGGATTTAGATTATCAAAATTAGTTTTGGGTGAATTTTTGGTATTTTTCTGAAAACTTTCAATTTTTGATGAATAGTGAAAACACTGATTTACAGTTTAAACCCGAATTTATATTTAAATAATTATTCATTTAATTTAAATTTATTTTTGGTCAAAATAGATACATAATACCTATATAATTTCAATTTAATTCATTGGATTCAGTTTATAATAATTTTAGATATATGAAAATGTTATTGAACTTTTCACCGTCTTTTACCCATCTTCTAGGAGAATTTGCAAACTCACATAAAACATAATTTCCCTGCTTCTATGAATGAAATTTATAAAATCTGAGATATGTTTAATATCAAGGAGTAAAATTTGGTTCAATAAGATAAAACGAATTTTGGTTGAATAGTAACTTTTTACTTTTATTTACCATGGTTAAATGTAAATAGGGTAATTAAGGATAAAAATGATATTATTATTACACTAACACACTTCCAAATTCTATTCTCTAAGTATAATTCGACCAAAAAACAACCTTAAGAATAAAATATGAACCTCTTTGGTCCACTTGGATTGGATTAAGACATTTATTATTATTTAATTTACAGAAGTGTTAAAAGAGTTAAAATCAATGTTTAATAAATAAAAAATTTTAATATAGGGCTATACATAAGATAAATTAGATGAAAAATATTAATTATAAATATAAAA
Source organism: Viscum album (assembly GCA_963277665.1). Lineage (NCBI taxonomy): Eukaryota > Viridiplantae > Streptophyta > Magnoliopsida > Santalales > Viscaceae > Viscum > Viscum album. Next base: position 401,417,355 of record OY728148.1, on the reverse strand, counting down.
ATATTTCCAAATAATGGTATTTTATTTATAATTTTTATCCATTAAATAATTTAATTTATTTATGACACAATGATGATGCAATAATTTCCTTATTAGTGAAATATTAAAATAAATGATATTATAAATACCCAAATAAATATAATTTGAGACTTTTAATGAATTCCACGAATTTTATAGGTTAATATGACATGTTAGTGTTTATTAAATTAATTAGTTTTGATGTAATAATGCTATTATGAATTCAGGAAAAACAAAATACCAAATAGTGTCAAAATTGACATAAAAGAGTTTTAAAAAAATATTATATTATTAATTGACATTCAATTCCTAAAAATCTAAGGGTCAACCAAAATACTTATATAATTATAGGTGTATCATTAATTACCCACTTGGGGTTCACATGGATGGTTATAGTATGTTTATTAAACATATAATATAAAAATACAAAGAGACATGGTAAATGTGAAACTAATTAAATAAGAGTTAAAACTAAACGATAAGGTTAAAATAGTGAACCAAACCTATCTAAAACCTATTGGTTAGATGGTTTTCGATACATCCCCACCTTATCCTAGAAATAAGTCACTTTGGATCCATTATAAATAGAATATGAATTTATTATAAATTAGTATTTCTAGTTTTTCCTAAGGTTCCCCTCACTCCTCTTATAAAAGGGCACTCCCCCTTCTCTCTAATTCACACCTTAAAAGCCTTTTATCTTGGCCAAACCCTACTCAAATATCCTCTAAAATTAAATCAATTTATCCTAGAGGCATTACTTTGATCATAAATCTAACCTAAGGAGACCTTTTGATCAAATCAAAAGGAAGAACCCGAAGAAGATGTAATGTTTTCACCACCCTCTTTCAAGTTCCATTCTTCTTCCACTTCTTCATTACTTGTTATTTTTATTCTAAAATAATAAATCCAGTATATCCTATATACTGTGATGTTTTTTTAAATATGGTACAACCATATTCAGTATTCTATCCATCCCTTGGATGACATATTACCGTATGTGTGTACGTACAGCTTACCGTCTCCACGTCATGGTATAAATATTATTCAATACATTATTATTTGGATGGTTATAATAATGATGTGTAATTTATGTAAATAATAGATATAACATCATAATTATTTTTTATATATGATACACCATCCAATTATATATTATTTTAATATCAAAAGAATTATATTGTCGCTCGTACGTACCTAAGGACTACCATCTCCACGAACGCAATGAGATTCATTCCCCACTGTATCTATTCAAGACTAATTTCATATGATGATTAAAAATAATTTTTAAGGACTTGATATTATTTTGAATATGAATAAGATACAACCTATGAATAACAAACATGGCTTATGTAACAAAACATATAAAATAAAATGAGTAAGTGAACACCCGAAACGACCATAATACTAAAATATTATTAAAAAGAAATATTAGAAGATCATATATGATATCATATATATTTATATAATTATTTTATAATTTAATAAAAATTATTTAACTATTATAAAGGAGGTTAACATAATCTCTTCCATGTAAATGTATAAGGTAAGGGTTTATTTCACAATCTCTTCATTATCTAAGGTTTTTTATACGTAATTATCTACTGGGACCTCTTTATCATCCACATCCATGTTTCCTGAAAATGTATTTCAAATAATTTTTACTATTTAATAGACTATGGTTTAAAGTCATTTATACCATTTTTTGACTTTTTATAAAATGTTTTGAATGATATCTTTCTATTGTTTTCTAAACAAAGTCCTTTTTAACCTTTTAGACAAGATTAAGGTAATAATGTCTCTTTTAAACTTATACGGAGGGTGCGAATACTTTACATCATTATAAAATCATCGAATCTTCCCTTATAAGCTTATAAGATTATTTTCTAAATAAAGGTTTTATTTTATAATTATGTGACTTTTAAATGATTTCAAAAAGGAGATATTTCTCTCAAATAGTTTTGATTTCATCTATGTCAACATCCTTTCATGGATTTTAAGCTTATTTGAAGTTGATTTATTATGATACAAAACCTCCATATTTTATTGAAAGTTTTGTGATTTTTTTGACTATGGATGTGTTATTATATATCATTCATGATTTATGGATTTTTTTTTGATATTTCGTATGCTAGTTTTAATATGAATGTTTATGTTATATTTAAACCTTTTCATATGAGGAATTAATTGGGCTTAGTAAGTGATGGGTGGAGCCCGCTATAGCTCCCCAATGCATCGGTAGGTCTCATGAGACAAACTAGTGTCTTGGAACAGGGCCTTGAAAAAGACATATTTGTAGTCTTCGCACAAGGCCTTGACTATGTGGTTATGATAGTCTGGCATTTTGCATTCCATTATTATGAAAGTGGTTATTGATATTCCATGTGATTATTAGACTAGTAGAATATCGATGTTAATAAGTAAATGGAATTATTTCATTTTGACTTTTCCCTATTATTTTGAAGTTTACGTTTAAAAGGATTTTGTTTTACTTATACATTACCTTAAATGTTTATGTTTATTTATGAATGTTTCCACTATATTGTTATCCTTACTGAGCATCTGAGCTCACCCCTTTCAATGTTTTATTTTTCCCAGTATGTGAAGAAGTATTTTATGAATGACCTGCAGGGAGAGTATGAGGGGATATGGAGACAAGATGTTGTCGTAGTTTATTTTATTTTATTATGCAATGTAAGACTTATGAATATATCTACTGTTTCCAAGACTACTAAACTAATCAGTCTTTTGAGACTTCATGTTTTTTTATCATTCCAATATTATGTAATAATTCACCGACTCTGGGTAACTAGGGTCAGGGCGTTACATACATGTGGATTGATTTCCTTGCTAAGAGGATACGTAGGAACCCCAAGACATCTTGTCTTTGGTTCTAGCCCTGGGTTCATCAACCCACATTTCCTATTTCCTCCACTCTTTTTTCGATTCATTTTTCCTTAATTAAGTCCCTCAACCTCGTTTATGCCTCATTTATGCTACTATAAGCATTTTATTGTAGGTCTTATAGTGTTGGATTGAAAATGGACATGATTTAATTCCATTTCAATGATTTACGTGTTTCTTTGATTGGGTCTCCATCATCTCTAACATCTGAAATGACACCCAAATGATGTGGATTCTTGGCCTTATGTATTGAAAACAATTTTGGGACAACATTACAAAAGATCTTGAACAACATTTTGAGTGAGGTTCTAAATTCCAAATATGGTCAATGGCCAACGCTTAGGTGTTTTTTTATATCCCAAGATTTGTGATATGGATACTATGTCTCGAACATGTTCAGAAGACATCCTTCACCAATATACCACCCTCATTGTTTCCCATATATTGGATCTCTTAATTTACATCCCACTTCAAATCCTTAGTACTTTACGTAATTTTAACACTCTCGGGTTTATCCCTCTATGAACCTTTGCACGTTGACTGGCAGGATCCATGTCATGGGGTCATTCTTGACTCCATATATATGTTCCCTCTATCAAGAGATTCTATGAGCCATAAGATCTTTTCAACTACTTTTTTCTAGAACCAAGAACAATATACATGATATTAGAGTTCTTGGTAATATTTTTACCCACATGGAAGAATATTTCCACCCTATGGTTTGAACCCTTTGACCACAAACTAAGAGTTAACATTTTGAGGTCTAAGGATCATTGCCTTAATGTATATGCTTATTTACTCATAAATGTGTGGTTTGGTGTTGATATTTATGGTCCTCACTCACATCAGGTTTCTTTATAGATCCACACTACACATTTACTCCTTAAAATCCTTACTTATGGACCAAGATCTACAACCATAAACTAATATCTCTATCATCCTTATCATATGACATTAAACTTTTCCTTTTTCATTAGAGATTTATGATGATAAACTAACCAGAACTATGATACCTTTATCTGAGAAGATTCATCCATTTTTTGAATTGACCATCTACCATGCCACCATCCATAATTACTTGTGGCTTGATTCTCAACCTAGTAGGATATGTAGTGACGCCCAGACAAGTTTTCCACAAGTCCAGCCATAGAGTTAGGAACATTTGTTCATCCTTATTGGCCTAGGATTATCCCAAAAGTATGTGGTGTGGTATGGAACCTCCATGGTCCCCATTAATGTCGGTTTTATAAAAAACTGCACAATGTCCCGCCCTTGAGATCTTGTTTCCTCTCCTATTACCTTACCATATGTCATTAAACTACACAGGTATGTTTGCACTTTACACACCCCTTTTATTTGGGTCTCATCTTTCATATCCAAAAGGACACCCAAAATGGTATGGATGCTTGTCCTTATAGATCACCTACCATTTTGGTCCAACGTCTCGGAGGAACTTGAATGACATTTTGGGAAAGGTTTCACATTTTGAATAGGGTCAGCGGCCGACCCTCAGGTGTTTGTTCCCATCCTTGGATACACGATATGAATAGTTTTTCTCAAACATGGTCAGTAGTTATCCTCCATCATTATTACACCACTATTGTGTCCTCATTATTGGGTTTGGTGATTTATATTTTCCTACCGTTTTGTTCCTTCATACATTATCGTATGTGGAGTAGGAATGGCAGTATGGTAATTATTTTGTCAACTGAAATTACCCTATCACTGTTTTTCACTCTCATGTGGTGAGGAAATCCTAATTCCACCCCTTTCATACCACCCCAAGAAGAGATCAAGTGGGATTAGGAGTTTTGGTACGGTGATACCCACACATAGAACTATGAAACCTCATGGTCCATGTTCCATGACCATAAAATAGTATCTCTTTCATCCCAACTAATGTTAAAATGTTTCATCCTTACCATATGACATTACAGTAAATGGATCAGTCTTTTCATATGACCTTAAATTACGGCATCATCAACCTGGCTGCATGGTGAAAAACAATAATTAATTATGGTGTTCTCACTATAGAGGGAATCAACCTTGTCACTGGTCACCACCATGCCACATTTAAAGACCAACATATAGCTTGATTCCCATAGCGACATTATGAATTTTCACCCTGTTAGGGTTTCTCAAAAAAATACCAATAGAAAAACAACATAAATGATATATCAAATACCTCTTTTTCACTTTTCATGGGTCATACGTGTGTTGTGGAATTTCTCTAAAAATCATGTTTGGCTGGATTCCTATCTTCATAGAATATGTAGCGATATCTAGATGTCTCGTCCCTGGGTCCAGCCACATAATTATAAATTTCCCATTTTTTCTTTTTGGGCCTTGGCTCCCCTTTCGAGTATGTGTGGTGTCGTGGGGACCCATTTTCCCTTTATTCACATCAGATTATATACCGCACCACATATTTATCTTTTAGGATGTCCATGTACTCAATGCATGATAGTAAACTACTACCTTTCCCAGAAAATGTTTGGGATTACCCATGATAATTATCGGTTACTTCATCTTCTTCACCACTGAGGATTTTCCACACCAGGGTTAGTCTATCACTATATAGTGTTCCAAGAACTACGTGAGGATTGATTCCCATCCTTATGGGATATGTTGTGACCCTCGGGAATTCCCTTCAAGCCCAACCATAGTTTTATTAAACCTCTTGGTCCTTTATCTTCAATTACAGTCCAAAATCTATAACCTTAAACTAGAATTAACTAGTCTGGGTGACATGACTTTAAACTATTGTTCATGGTCTATGCAGTGTGACCTTAAGTTTTTTGCAACATCCCAGTTATATGATGTTAAACTATAAAATGTATCATCTTTATCATATGATGTTAAACTATATTGTTATCATCCATATTAGTAGGACGTAAAACTACAAGGAATTCTAATTCCTCAATAGAGTGTTTCTATCTGAAAAAAGGTTTGATCTTTGTTTAGTCCAATCCTCTAACACCAATGTGCTTTTGTCGTGGTGGTTTAATTTTAAGAGTGATGGAATCTGTTTGAACATTCCATCACTATGCCTCCCTAATTTTTATTCCAATTATTTGGATCCCCATCTCCTCTCACATCTGAATGAACCACATGATGGTCTGGATGCTCATCCTCATGGGTCGCCTACTATTTTGGGACAACATTTTGAAAGACATCAATCAACATTTCATTCCAATCCCCATTTTTTCAAACTAGGTCAGCTGTTGGACCTCATTTTCTTTATCCCATTTCGAGCTAACATAATATGGATAATGTGTCTCAATCATGGCCAACTGTTATCATCCATCATCATGCCACCCTTATTACATTCTGAATTTTCGGTATCATAATTCACACTTCTCATTCCCCTTTGTTCAGATTAATTACAACACCATGGATGTTTCTCCTCTCTTCCATTAGATCCCATTAAAAAATTAATTTGGATACTATCATAATCCTATTATATAGTCACAACCCATTGTCTTATTCTGAAAACTCTATGTAGTCAGTTAGACCCTGTGTGTTCAATGATTGGTTGGCATTCACATATCAAATGTGATAAATCACATGGTTTTCCATTATTTCTCACACTAGGAATGACCCCTGTGATCTTAGGGATTGAACATTAGTTGTTTCATAGATAATATCAAGGTGAAATAATCGAAGAAAGAAAAACATATTTTTATACACATGGATTATGTATGAAAACATGCATAAAATGTGTTTGTGATTTTACAAAGATATGTCTATAAGGATTGTCCCCTTCGATGGAGCATCTAAGATCTTCCACTCTTTGGCATGTAGAATAAAAGATTTTTTCTCACCACCTGAGGTCCCTTACTTCCTCTATGGTCATGGGAAAAAGTCCATCAACTCTGATCCACACTTGATCTTGCTCAACTCGGATTTTGGACACCTCATTAGATACTTGCCTCAGCTACTCTTTAGCTTCTTCCAACAAAAGTTGTAGTTGTTATTTGAGTTCTCATTGGATATTGATGAATGAAGGGAACTTGTTCATTTGTGATTCTATGAATTGGATATTATGTTTGGCCTCCTTATTATTTTTAATGTTGACTGACTTCCTCCACTACCTGGTGACACTAAAATCACAGCCTCTCACCTATACCTTCTCAGCAAGGTAATCTCATATTAGCATATATAGACTTATTACATTTACCCTCTTTGGTGAATTGTTAATGTATCTGAGAACAAAATCTCCACATTAGGCTTATCAACTCTACATTAGGGTGTTATTAATTAAAGACTTTATTAGTTTCTATGAACGATGACAGATAGCCCGACTATACTCCACATCTGAGGTAGCCTCTCCTAGATCTTCTGGGTTAACATGTTCATATTCTGGGAACACTTCTAGAGGTTCGGTAGTACAATCCTCTTCTTTAGTTTCAATATATGAGTTGGGTTTCATATCATGTGGTTGATCTTCACCACTAGATTCTACCTTGATAGGTTTTGGTTCCATCCCACCAGTAGTTCTTCCCATAGCCAGGATTGTCGTGGTCTTTTCATCTCAGGCGACCGATTACATGTTGATAAGTGTTACCCTTAGGAAATGATCTCTAGGAACCCCATCCATACTCATTAGCAGTATGACTACTACTTGATGAACTATCCATATAGATATAATTTTAGTTGTCCTCGTCGAGAGGATGATAGTTATAGATCTTTAAGGAAGAAGAAAAAAAAAGGTCGAATATTTAATCATGTTTCAATGTTTTTACCATTGGAAACCTAATATGTGGCCCTTATATATGTTTGGGAGGAACAAAGATTGTATAATTGTTTCCATGGTTTCCAAAACCCTGCTAGACCCTATGCGCGACATCACTCCTGACGCAAGCCCTATATCATGTCCCTCTACATTTATTTCCCTACCAAAAGGGTTTATTTCTATGAGGATCTACTTAATAGATCAAATTTCCATTGAGAATCCTAGATAACCTGAGTAAGTAGTTAAAATTAATGGTTTAGATCTTACATTAAGAGTTTTGGTGAATTATCCAAGCTCGGAGGTTTCAACCTCACCTGCCTCCAAAGGGGTCACCCTTTCAGCATCTTCTTCCTATGACCCCTATAATTCATTATAAAAAGTGAAGAACTACCTCATCTATAGTACAAAACAGTTGTGGTGGGGATGTTTGGTCAAGTGGTTCTTTCACCCGATCCATCATTAGATGCAGGGTTCCCCAAGAATTCACAATGTCTTCCATCTCATCTACGTATTTCTTCCAGTCTTCTTGAGATACCAGGAAACTGTCCCTTTCATGGCCAATATTCAAAAGAACCATCCCAAACTAATTAATATTATCCCATATCTTATAATGTGATGGAATTTACCTCTTTGTTCCATTAAATTTTCAAACACAATGTTTAAGGTGTTCTGGGAGGCAATGGTAATTCATTTCCCGAGTTTACCAAATTTCTAGTTTTTCCTTTGGTAGGTCTAAGAGTTAGTTAGTCAGGGAATCAGTGAGTCAGAGAATTGTTTATTCCTGGTTTCATTGAGTCATGGATTCAGTGATTCAGGCCTTTGGTGTGTCAAATCATCGGTGAGTCGGGGCATCGGTGTCTCAGGGCATCGATAGGTTAGGGCGTCCATGAGTCAGGGCATCGGTGAGTCAGGGAATCTATGTGTCAGGATGTCGGTGAGTTGGGGCGTCGGTGCGTCAGGACATCTGTGACATAGAGAGTTAGTGATTGAAGGACTTGGTGAGTCATGGCGTCAGTGAGTCAGGGCTTCACTAAGTTAGGGATTCGTTGAGTAAGGGTGTCGGTGAGTCGGGTCTTGGTAGATTGCATCAGTTTATAAGAATCTATGGCTCAACATCAGTGGATCAACATCAATAGACCGGCGTTAGTGACTCACTGTTATTGAATTGCTGTCAGTTACTCACCCATAGGTGACTCATTCAAATTTTTCTCAGTTTTTCAAGTTCTGCCCCTCTTACATTTTAATTGATTTAAATAATGTTTAAAGCATTTTTTTTGGAGTTTCAAAAGGATTTCTGTTGGATATTAAATAAATATTTCAAATCCTAATTCTTCGGGAACTTTTAAATAGTTGATCTGCATTTTCTTGTCCATGATCCAACATTAATGGCCCTTTAAACAGTTTCCTCTTCAGATAATACAAGATCTAGATTTCTTAAGCCATGACCCTCTCATCCTAGTGTGTTTCTATTTTCTATTGGTGCACCTAGAGCCTTACCTTCCCGTGGAGTTTCTTATTGTGCCATATCCAATGATCCATATTTCCTTGGATCCTCCTTTTCATATGTCCTTTTTGTTTTGGTGCAAGGAGGATTTTTGGTCTCCTATTATTCGAAGTACGGATTCTATTGTCTCTCTTTAATAATGTATCATATGGGATGGTCGTAGTAAGGTTATTTTATGAAAAAAATTTCAAATCCAACATTTATCAAAGATAAATTCTAATGATGAAATATAGACTTGATAGCATTTTGGGAGTGGATTGATGTCGACCGCTTGTTTTATTTGTTATCCTTATATATGATGTGATCTAGTGTGTCCGTGTGGACTCTAAAAATCAGGGTTGTTTGTGGTCATTTCCTTCTCGTTGGAGAGTCTTTATAACTATTGTTATTTCTCTAATGATAATTTATGTAAATATCAATCTAATTAATCACATACACTTGGTTAAACAAATGGATTCTCTGGGATGAAAACCCTTTTCTGATGACCCCTTCTTATCAAAGTGGGATTTAATGAAACGTTTTGGCCAAATATAAATACCCCATTTTTTATATGTAGGGATATGTTATGTGTTCTTTTTTTAGTTTTGTGCCTTTTTTAGGTTTTGGTTGTTGTAGTTTTGTGACTGTGTGTATTGGGCGGTATAGGTGGTATGATGGTATCTCAGTTTGAGAGATTGATTGATTGTGAAATGGATGGAGTTGTTATGTAGTCGGATTGAATTTGGGTAGTGGTTGGATAATAGGGTAGTTGGACTAGGTTGTGTCATGATTTCATGTTTATGGGTGTGTTGGGTGTGTTGTTATTGTACAATGGGGATTCTAGGTATAGTTATGAGAGGATGATTGGGTAGGATAACTTGGAAGAATAAATTTTGACAGTGGTTGAATGGGTTTTCTACCCTGGTCCTCCTTCCCTATGTGTTGTGGATGATTGTGTGGCTATTGATTGTGTTGTGTTTTGTAGTTGTCCATGTAAGGATGGAAATAATTAAAAGAATTATTTAATAACTCAAAATGATAATTGGTTTGATGAATTGGTTGGGGGTATGTTTCAAGCTGGGGCTTATAGTGAATTGGTGTTCAAGTGCTGGCCATTCATGGTGGTACGTGCATGTAGGGGTAGAAATAAAGGTGGTTTTGAGTGGGTTGGTAGTATTTTTGTAATCCCATAGGGTGGGATGCATTTTTTTACCTATATCTATAAATTTTAGTTTCTTATGTTTTCTATATGCACCCCACCTATGTTGATCACTGTGTGCTAAACACCCCCATTATTATGGAAAGGGTGTCTTTCCCAACATCCTGGTGGGAGGATGGATGGATGGTTAATGACTTAACCATGCTGCCTCTTGTATTCATTGATCCCCCAATATTCTTTAGGGTGGATTTAATGGATTGAAGTTTATTACCATAATTATTTTATTGGATTTGTGGGAGGTGGTTTGTTTCCTAGGTGTCTTTAGGACGAGGCCCATGTGTTTTCCGGCAGGGTGTGGTATGTGGGAGGCCCAGGTGTCTGTGGGAAGGATTTTGGTGTGGTTTTAGGCCCAAGTGTCTACAGTAAGGAATATGGTGTTGTTTTTTTTCCTAGGTGTGTCTGGGCATGTTGTGACAGTGGGGATTGTGGAAGAGTGTGGTAGCATTAGGATGTCCGTCATTAGAGATGAGCAGTTAACCAATGGGAAGTGGTACGGGGTACCATCGATGTGATTATTATATTTATTTACTTGACTTGCATTATTTTGTGAGAATTCCTTGGTGATTTTGGAGTGGATATTATACCTTGTTAGGTTCTTTTGAGTTTCTGTTGTTTTCTCACAGGGGCATTAGTATGATTCTCCCACTTCAACATGGGTGACATTGTCTTTTACCTACTGAGTATACTTATATTCTCACCCTATGTATATAATTTTTTTTTCAAGTTTCCAAGAAGATTGTGTGAATCGTGTTGGACCTCACTAGCTCGAAAATTATGGGTAATTATTGTGTTGCATCTTATCATTTATTTTGGTACTTAACTTGGAGTTTTCTTTGTATTTTCTAGTAGTTTTACTTTGAATGTTCATGTGGGATGGATTATGGTTTCCTTATATATATGTGTGTGTGTCTTGGAGTTGTTCGAGGTTGATACATCATATCTAGTGACATTGGTTACTATAAAAAGGGTAATTCCTCCCCTTTTTTGTGATATTTCTATATCCTTGGTACGGGTCTCCACCCTAGGGCCTATTATAGGTAGGAATCAGGGGGTCATTATCCCTCCTTCATCTTGAGGAAGGAAGGTCTCAGTATCTTGCTATCCCCTCCCTCATCTTGAAGATGACAGGTCAGGTTATAATGGTATCAAAGGTGATGGTTGAGATATAGGATAGAGTTTGGAGTTAAAATTAATGATGATTTCATGGGTTTGAAGTGAAATAGTGTTAGGTGATCATGGTTCTTGACAAAGGCTTGGGAAGACCGGCTAGGACATGGGATTTTAGGGCCCCCCATGATCTGATGCAAGGAATCTGAGCTTACCGAATGACCAAGTGAGGCTACACCATTTGTAGGGCAGAGACCCCATGAATGGTACATGCATCAAAATGACTTGTCGTCATGTTCTTTTGGTCATTTTTTAGAAATTAAAATAAATAAAGAGTTAAAATAAATCTTATGAAAAAATTATATACTACCCAGACTTAGGAGTTCCTTATTTTTATTTAATATATGGATCCCAGATGTCGCCAATGTGTGATATGAGTAGTGGAGGGTTAGTAGGATGACCTAGTTGACTGGAAGAGGGTCAACCCAGTGGATAAATATGATTAGTAGAAGAAGGCACTTCATTATTTCAAGTAGAAGACTCTGGGAAATTATGAGGGAAGTGTCTTAGAAATGGAGATGAAGAGTTGGCTTGTGGATATAGGGATCACTATTAGCTTGATTTGGGCTCTGATAGAGTACTGGGTTCTTCTAGTGGTTAGTCATGAGAGGTGATCCATGTGTTAGTAGCGGATTATTTACCTTGGGGAGAGAAAGAAGGTTGATATTTTGTGGGATGTCAATGAGAAGGAGCTCCGGCCAGAATTCCTTTCTTCCACAATGAAATCTAAGAATAGGTAGGAGATACTCTTCCTCCAGTATGGTATTTTTTGGTGAGGTAATTTTTTATCAAGTATATAGATCTATAATGCTTTTCCCCTCATATATTTTTGGATGATGAGTCTCAGGTTAGGTGCTTAGAGGTTTCACTTCATCCTTCTCTTCAGTATGTGGTTACTCCCTTCACCCTACTGACATACATAGAGGTTCAAAATAAGGATGAGGTAGTGAAATGGATGAATTCATGAGGAGGTCTTCCATAGAGGGGATGTCACCCAATCTCTTCAAAGGGGAAGGCCATCAACAGTAAGTCTTCAGTGTCAGGATGTTCTAGGTTTCAGCTGGCGGGGAGATGACCCTAGTAGTTTCAGTTCCAACCCTCTGGTCCTCTCTCTTTTACCACGGGCTTTTGGTCATGGCTTTTTTCTTGAGGATTACATGGGAACCTCCATGGATAATTCTTGAATCGATCTTAGTATGGTGGTGGTGGGAAGGTTCAGTGCTCACATCACCAGCAGTTTCCAGCTTGACATTTCTAGCAGCAATAACAGCAGGACCCTTATCCACCATGGGTGGATGATGAAGGAGGAGGCCGACCTCAGGGTGATCCTCATGAAAATCGACCATGGAATGGTTAGGTATGTATTATAGATCCAAGGAGAAGAGTAGTTGGGTATGTGTAGTTTCGCGCCATAGAGGCAAGAGTTCTGATAGGGTCATAGATCATTCGAGGTATTATTTTTGTGTGTAGTACGCTTTCTTGCACCAGGTTTGATTCAAGAACTTTAAATTCCATTTTTAACAAATTATAGTCTATTCTATATGATTTTACATAGCGATGCTTTCCATTACCCTTGTGTTTAGTACACCATTTTGAGTTCAGACGCACTTTTTGATATTTTTTGGGGTTGTAGACTGATGTTGGGGCCGCATCAGTCAAGTTGGGATCTATATCCACTACAGATGTATCCATATGGTGGTATCCGTTGAATTGACTGGTTGTAATCCTTTTTTGTTTTTATGGACTGATTCTAGAGAAGAGTTGTGTTTTCATATGTGAAAGTCCAACCTATAGCTTTCATTTGCTAGTAGAGATTCAAGATGGGAAACTGGTGTATGGAGCATGTTCTTTCTCTATTAGTAGAGATGTCAGTGGGATCGATGGATGATGAGATGTTGGAGGTTCCAGGATTTGTCAGATATTTTCTAGATGTTTTCCCCAAGGAGGTTGTGACTGTACCCCCTCATTGTGACATTGAGTTTAGAATAGACTTACAACCTGGTGCTTGTCCAATTTCGATGGCACTTTATCGGATAGAGCTTTCAGAGTTGTGGGGGTTATGGATCGAGATTGATGATCTGATGAATAAGGGTTTCATTTGACCTAATGTGTTGTTGTTGGGTGCTCTGGTCTTATTTTCAATGTAGGCATATGGTGGACTAAGGTTGTTCCTATACTACCAAAGACCAAATCAGGTAATGATCAAGAACTGTTACCCTCTCTCGAGGATAGATGATCTTTTCGATAACTTGAGGAGAGTTATTTGGTTTTCCCAAAGACTACCTTCAGGTGTACGTATGGACACTTCATGTTCATAGTTATATTGTTCGGTGTTACAAACGCACCATCCATGTCTATAAGGCTCATGAAATCTATCATTTGTGAGCTATTGGATCCTTTCGTCATCATATTCATTGATGGCATCCTGATCAAGATGATATTAGAGGAGGAGTGTAAAAAGAATCTAGGGATTCTCCTAGAGGTCCTTTGGAACCACCATCTCTATATAAAGCTACCCAAGTGAACGTTTTAGACCTGAGAGGTCCAATACCTTGGACATTTGGTGTATTAGGATGGTGTAGAAGTGGACCCTTTAAAGGTCAAGGTAATCGTTTCCTGGGAAACACCCAAGAATGTGGAAGAGGTTCGTAGTTTTCTTGGTCTAGAAGGAAACTATCGGGGATTCATACCTAATTTCTCTCAGGTAGCAGCTCCGTTGAGGGCTATGACTAGAAAAGTCCAAGATGTTGTGTTGGGTGATTAGTTCCAGAAAATGTTCAGATATCTGAAGGGGATGTTGGTTAGTGATGGAATGATTTAACTTATAGAGGAAGAGGTAATGTTTGAAGTGTTTTTTGATTTTTATTATATAGGATTGGAGTGTATACTGATGCAGAAATGGGGAGTGATCTCCAATGGGTCTAGGAATTTATTCCCCCATGAATGTAACTATGCCACCCATGATCTAGAACTAGAAGCAGCCATGTTCGCACTAAATATATGGTGAAATTACCTAATTGGGGAGCGCTTTTTGGTTTTCACGGATCAAAAGATCTTGTGGTACATCCTTTCCCAGTGAGTCCTGAACTTTTTGCAGTGAAGGTGGATGGAGCTTCTATAGGATTACAATTTTGAGATATTCCACACCCCATGAATGAGAAATTTATTTGGCTGAAGTTTTTATCTAGAATTCATATAAGGAAGTGGTCCGGGAATCTGCAAATTCTTGGATGGTGATAGAGGACTTTACTACCTTACACTTAAATGTAAGAGTGGGTGGCAGAAGATAATTTCTATTTGAGATAACAATATAATCATCTCTAATTCTGAAGGTGGAGGAGTCAAAGTGGGGAGACTTAGAGGTTGAGGTGATACGTGATCTCTTTGACTAGGGTGATGCTCTAAAGGGATGGTCGGAGGTTGGTCAGAATTGGATGATGTTCTATGGGAAGAAATTTGTTCTAGTGGAATCCATTGAGGAATTTCTTTATGAGTTTCATAGATCACCCCTAGTTTTACACCCAGGAGTTTACAAGATTTACATAGGCTTAAAGGAATAGTTTTTATGGCCAGGGATATAGTGGGTAGTGGAAGAGTTTATGGACAAGTGCTTGGTGTGCTAGAAAGTGAAGGCTGAGAACTGTGTTTCCAATGGTCTGTTGTAGCCTCAAAATTTCCCCAAGTGAAAGTGGTATTACATATTGATGGATTTCATCACATTACAGTCCAGGTCTTGGGGAGGATTTGGTTTTATTTGGGTAGTAGTAGATCAGCTGATGAAATCAGCTCACATATTAGTGATTAAGGAGTCGATCATAGAGGATGACTTAGCAAGAAGGTGTGTGGATGTGGTGGTTTGGATGCATGGATTTCCAAAATCAATCATCTCATATTCAGATACATGTTTTGCGTCGCATGTCTAGAGGGTAGTGTATCTTTCCATTGGCACACATTTACACATCAATACAGTATTCCACCTTTAGAAGGATGGACAAATAGAGAGGACCATCTAGAAGTTTCAGAACATGTTACGGGTATGTGTTCTGGACATTAATGGATTTCGGGTGCAACATTTACCCTTGGTGAAGTTTTCATAAAATAATAACTCACTCTTCTATTTGTATGGATCTGTTTGAAGCTCTATATGGGAGGCCATTTCGTCCACCCGTGTTTTGGACAGAAGATAGGGAGGTAGTTTTTCTTGGTCTAGAGGTGTTTTAGAGTATGAAAGAGAAGGTGCATCTCGTCCATGAGCGAGTGAAGGCAACACAAGATTGAAAAAAGTAATATACTGATGGCAGGAGTAGGTCTTTGTTGTTTGAGGTTGGGGACCAAGTATTCTTGAAAGATTACCCTCGATATTGGTAGTGAAGGTTTGGCAGAGGGTGAAATATTTCTACTCGGTTCATCGTACCTTTTGAGGTGTTGGGACGATTTGGCGAGGTGGCATATGAGCTAGCATTTCCACCACAGTTGGGGAGGGTCCATGATTTTTTTTCATGTCTCCTAGCTTCGTCTATATCCTCACAATGACCCCAAAGTCATTGATTGGGGAGTGTTGGATATCGAGGATGACTCAATGTTTTTGGAGGGACCAGTGGAGATCTAGGATTATCAAAAAAAGTTGTTGTGTGGAAGGAACATTCCATTTGTTCATGTGTTGTGGAGGTTTAGTGCTATGGAGGAGAGTACGTGGGAGTGAGATATGTAGATGTGTGCCTAGTACCCAGAGTTATTTGTAATTTCTCTCATGTTTTTTTCTTTGTGATGTAATTATTGAACCTTATTTTCTATGAGTTGAGTTTTTTCTTTATTACATTACGTACGATATTTCCTGACATTTGAGGAGGGGGGACCATATCCCTAATCAAAATTCATTACTGTAGATGCGATTAAACCTTTATAGTCGATTCAGTTCCACCCAAAGTGAATAGTATCTTGACATGGGGTAAATAACTCCTAGATTCATATGTTCAGGTAGCATGACGTTTTTTCCTTTGTGGTATGTCTTGAAGTTGTTGGGATGGGAACTCCCAGAGGAGGTGTTCTTGGATGTTTATGTTTCACTCCAAAGAGGTGGTTTATTCTTGAGAGAAATCTTAATGGGTGGTTATTTGGAACCCTCTATATTCGGGGATTGTTTTTTAATTCTCAAGGGTGATAATTGTTTGAGAGGTATCTGATTTAATCAATCTGAGATCTATGGTTCATTACATTGTCAAATCCAGTCTTTGGGGTGTTTTGAGAGGCAATGGTAGTTCATTTCCAAATTTTTCCAAATTTCCAGTTTTTCCATCGGTAGGTCGAGGAATCGGGGAGTCAAGCCAATTATGAGTTAGTTCTTCGGTGAGTCAGGGTGTTGGTAAGTTAGGGAGTTGGTGAGTTAGTGTTTCAGTGAGAAAGGGTGTCATTCGGCCATGGAATTAGTGAGTCAGGGTGTCAGTGAGTTAGGGCTTCAGTGAGTTAGGGTGTCGGTGAGTTAGGTGTCCGTAGGTTGCGTCGGTGGCTTAGGGTCAGTGGCTCATCATTAGTAAATCACTGCTAGAGGATTTCTATCGGTGAATCATCCATCAGTGAATCATTCCAATGTTTCCTCGTTTTTTCATTTTAACCCCTCTTACGTTTTAATTGATGTAAATTGTGTTTAAATATTTATTGGTCATTTATAATAGAATTCCAAGGGATATTAATAATTTATTTAATATTCTAATTCTCTATAGACATTGAAATAGTTCAACCACATGGTCTTGGCCGCAATCCAACTTTAATGGCCCTTCAAACTATTTACTCTTCAGATGACATATTATCTATCTTTTCTAAGATGAGACCTTCTCTTCCCATTATGTATCCATTTTCTCTTGGGGAGCCTATAGCCTTCCCCTCTTCTGGAGTCGTGGGTTGTGTCATAGCCATCTATCTAGTTTCCTTGGATCATCCTGCTCATACGACCGCTCTGTTTTGGCGCAAGGAGGTGTTTTGGTTTCTTGTTGTTCCAGGTAGGGATTATACTTCCTCCATTTAATTATGTGTCATGTGGGATGGGTGTAGTAAGGTTATTTTTTGAAAGACTTCTGAATACAAATTTTAACAAAGATAAATGATAATGATGAAATGTTTACTTGATTATGGGATGAGAGTGTATTGAGGTTGTTCACTTGTTTTATTTGTTATCCTTATTTATGATGTGATCTGTTTTGGTCGTGTGGCCTCTAAAAATCATGGTTGTTGGTGGTATTTTCATGTCCATGGATAATGCTTTATTACTGTTTTTGTTTCCATGTGGATAATTTCAATAAATATCAATCTGATAAATCACATACATTTGGTTAAAAAAATTATGCCCCATGATGAAAAAACCATTTGTGATCACCCCTCTTTATAAAAGAAGAATTTAAATAACAATGTTGTCCAAATATGAATATTCCATATTAGATCAGTGTGGTTGTGGGCTATGTCCTTTTGGGTTATGTTCTTTGAGTGGGTTTTGGTGGTGGTAGTTGTGGGATTGTGTGTATGGGGCAGTACAAGTTGTGTTATGGTATCTCAGGTTGAGAGATTGATTTATTGTGGAATGAAGGAAATTGATATGTAGTGGGATTGAATTTGGCAGTGCTTTGATAGTGGGGATACAAGACTATGTCATGTCATGATTTCATGTTTATGGGTGTGGTGGGTGTGGAGTTGTTGTGCAGCAGGGATACTGGGTTTAGTTGTGATAGGATGATTGGGGGGTAACCATGAAGAGTGACCATTAGTAGTGGTTGAATGGGTGTTCAGGAAAGGGGAGTTTGCAGTGGGTTGTTTTAACCTGGTCATCATTCCCAGTGTGTTATAGCTAACTGTGTGGATGTCAATTGTGTTGCGTTTGGTATTTTCCTGGGTAGGGATGGAAATAATTAAATGAATGTTTTTATAATTAAGAATAATAGTCCATTAAATGAATTGTCTGGTGGTATGTTTCGAGATGGGTCTTGTAGTGAAGTGGTGTTTAAGTGACCATCATTCATGGTGGTACGTGCATGTAGGGGTAGCAGCAAAGGTGGTTTTGAGTGGGATGGTTGTATGTTTGGAATCCCATAGGATGGTTTGAGTATTTTTTACCTATATGTATAAACTTATAGTTCCTTATTTTTTCTATATGTACTCCTCCATTGTGAGCTATATGTGCCAAACACTGCCAATGTTATGGGGGATGGTGTCTTTCCCAACATCCCTATGGGAGGATGGATGGATGGTTACTGACATTACCCTACTACCGATTATCGGCATTGATCACCCAAGATTGATTGGGAAAGCTATAATGAGTTCATTCTTATTATCATATTTGTGGTATTGGCTATTTGAGAGGTGGTTTGTTTACCAGGTGTCTTCGGGATGAGGCCTAGGTGTTTTTAGGAAGGGTGTGGTATGTGTGATTTTTTGGGGTCTGTGGGTACGAAAGTGGTGTGGTTTGAGGCCAAGGTGTCCATGGGTCGGGACATGGTTTGGTTTATAGATCAAGTGTGTGTAGCTAGGTTGTGACAGTGGGGCTTGTGAAATAATGTGGTAGTGTTAGGACGTTCTCCATTGGGTATGATCATTTAACTAATGGGAGGTTGTGTGAGGTACCCAAATATTAACATTCTTATTATATTACTTTTCTAGACATGAATTATTTGGTGATCATTCCTTGGTGAGGTTGGGGAGGATAGTATACCTTGTTATGTGATTTTGAGTTTCTATTGTTTTCTCATAGGGGTATCAGTATGTTTCTCCCACTTGTGCACATGTGAATTTGGTTTTTCCCTACTGAGTATAATTGTATGCTCACCCTACATATATAAAACTATTTTGGGTTTCTAGGGATTATGCAGACCGTATTGGACCTTACAAGCTCGGACATCGGGGACAGTTGCTGTGTTGCTGCTTATCTTTGCATTTGGTACATACTTTTGAGTTTTCATTGTGGTTTCTAGAAGTTTTACTTTGAACATGAATGAGGGATGTATTTTTTTCCTTATTTATATATGTGTCTTGGAGTTGTTCGAGGTTTATACATCTTATCTCTCTATCTTGGTTACTATAAAAATGGCAATTCCCCCATTTTTGTTAGATTTCTATAGTCATGGTGATGGTCGCCACCCCAGGGCTTATTAAAGGTGGGACTCAGGGGTCATTATATCCCATTCATATTGAGGAACGAATGTCTCAGCATATTTCTTTCCCTCCCAACATCTTAAAGAAGGCGGTTCATGACATGGAAAGACTAAGTAATTGCCTTTTAACATTCTAGGGTTCCCAAGACTCTAGGTAGATAGAATCCTCAAGTATGTCTACAAAGTGAAGAAACTTTCCAAGTGCTTGGGAATTTATGATAAAAAACCCTTTGTGTCCTTCCTTCCATCTAACTCTTCTGAGTTGGAGTTGCTGGATCTGCTACTTCTGTTACTTTTCCACTTCCACCTGGAGTGGGCCTTGGAATCACTAGCCTTTCCAATACTGAAACCCTACCACCATGACAAGTTATTACTATTTTCCAACCGCATCACTGGGGTTCAGGTGGAACCCCATCATCAACACAGATAGTCCATTACGTCAACATCTCTCCAAGTTGTCTATATTATTTTTGTGTACTCATAAACTAGCCCATAAGTATCAGTAGGAGAAGGAATCTCATTATGAATATTATCATCCTCCTAATCAAACATGATCCACTTCTTCCTCATCACACACATATGATCCTAATGGAATAGCCCTAGGTTGAATTTCTAGGTTAACCTCTGCAAGCACCAACGATGCATGGCTAAGTGATGTAGGGTATATGGCTCGCATATAGGCTCATGATATTCCTGAACTACCATAAATACACATCAGAAGGCCATGATATATGAATTATCTTCCTCAGTTCCCTGACCATAATTTTTGAATACTCCCATTGGTAGCAGGAATGTATGGAAATTTAATTCTTCCACCTTATGAACTCAGTTAAGCACCGTCGGCAAAGCCATCTTGATAAGGAACTTCCCACTCCATTCGGAATAGTAGGTGAAATGTCTAACCCATGAGGGTAAATACGGTTTGAATATTCATAAACCCTCATGTGAACCACTATTCATCCATACAAAATGTTGAGGAGCCCTCATACTCATTACGGCCTCTTCCCCTCACTAATGCTCCAAAATACCATGTATAACTTGACCAAAAATGGTATCCCAGTGTTTATGTGATTCCCTATAGCTAACATGGATTACATGATAAATGTTCTCAGTCATGCACCCATGTGTGCATCCCAATCCAATAACATCCATCCTTAAATGATCGTAGAAATGAACCTATCCATCCTAACCATCGGTTTCTACTCAGTTTTAATGATATACCCCCCCACAGGTTCCATTGGCTTTCCTCCATAATTTTCTAGGAGGAAATTTCCTTACTACGTTGAGCCCCCCATGGATAGGTGGAGTGACTTTTAAGCAGTTTCCTAGGTGCCTCCTTTTCATATGTAGGATATTTCAGTGGGAATTTTAGGAAACATCCAAACCACTGTTTAATGTGGTCATCCATCACTAATTTCTTATCATTTCATGGAACAAGGTTCATAAGCGTCTTCTCAAACTGTTGCGTCTAATCCAAATCCTCCCATGTATTCTCTACAAGGATTTATTCTTCATACATCACCCAATGATGGGAATCCCTGAACTTTTGTGAGGTCTAATAGGATGATGTTGACCTCCTTGTGGTGAAAATGGAATTTTTTAGTCTCAAAGGCCACCTACTTAGCTCCTCTAGCATCATATTCTTAGGTTGATTGATGTGGAATTGAGAATCCCATGTAGCCTCATACAGGTATACTCACCTCATATTTTCCCCTAATTCAGTGCTAGATGCACAAACCCAGTAGGCTCATGCCCATTTTTCCATGATGTTACCACCCTGGCATTGTTCCCAACTGTCAGTCCACCCATTCTCTGGGTTCTATAAGGCCACCTTAATAATGGTGTGGTTTTTCAGTGGGTATTCCTCTATTTGCAGTACCTTATCATCGGCATTATTGACATGGATGTACATGTAGTCGATGAAAACAGGCGTATGGTCCTTCCAGGTATGGACATCAGCAGCCCAAAATGACTGATATTGGCATGAAATTTCCCAAAACCAGTAAGTCAGTTTTTCCATGCTCGATTGAGGGATGAAGACCCAATTCCTCAATCTGATTCTGTAGAATGAAAATCTCTTGAAGAGAGGGTAATTATTCTCCTCATCCATTAGTAGATCCACCAAATAATCACAATCATAATGACTCTAAACACATTATTCGAGATCATGATGGTTTTACATGTCTTCTATTTGAGAGGAATCCACATGGATCTCCCTAGAAGATTCTTGGATTACCATTTTTTTCCAAGACTTTAGGGTTTTTTCTTCTTCTTCTCTATTCTTAAATCATGTTCGTGAAGAATGACTCACAGAGAAAATGGTAATGGAACCTTGAAGGACTCAAAACACTTCTCATAGCAACAAGGGATCATAATTCCCTAGTTCAACGAGAATAGTTTGAGGAGAATCGATCTGTGGAACCCGGTTCACAAAGAGAATTCATAGGGTGTGCTGGAGATTCAAGATTTGAGAGCTCAAGTATAACTTCAAAAAACATGATGTTAAAAAAGGGGGCCCTCACAATGAATTTATATGTGATGGACTCGTGAGCTTCATGACTCCCTCAACCACCTTAAACTTCATGGTGATCTCACCCCATGCTTCGTGCACCCTCATCATGAGTTAGCATCACGATATATGTATTTCTGGTAATCTACCCTTAGAAACTGACCCTCATTTTCTCCTTATCTCCCACCATAAGGGGGGATTATTTAGCACCTAAATTCATTCCTAAATGTAAATGGAATAAGAAAGTCAGCAATGGTCCTGCCTTGCAATGCACCATCAAAAATCCCTTCAGAATGGAGAATGGCATGTAGCCTTCATAAAGAACTCCTCTTGGACCGCCAAAAATAAATTATGGAATTCTTTGTGAGTTCTATGGAGTGGTATCCAATCACGAAGCTCCATTTACTTCGTGATACAACCTAAGAGAATCATATATCCTAGTTCCTATAAATATGTATCTCACCCCTCCCATCAAACGATCGATACCCTGAACATTCACCTTTAGAGATCTTGATTCAAGAAGCACCCATTTCCCTATAGTCCAATGAGAAAATGTATCACCCTAGGTACCCGAGCACAACAAACCAAATTTTCCTTTTCTCCAATTATCCTTCACTTCATGTGGGGATTACCTTTATTAATACTTATGTACATCATGATGGTATGAGTCCATTTTGGGTACTCGGGTATTCATAGAGCATTTACACCTTGCGAATCACCCTCCAAGAACATTTTGACGTCACGCCTCTATTAGGTCATCCTACTTCGTGAAGCTCCTCCCTTCACAAAAATCCTTTTCTCCCTGATTTATAAAGAACATTCTTTTGTGAGACTCCCTATCTTAGAGATTCACCTTTCCTTCATGAATTCCCTCTCTTTAAGGCCTTCTGATTCATGAAAGCTTCTCTTTTATGGCCCTCCAATGTTTTGCAAAGTGATTTCATGGTTCCTCGAGTGGTGTTTCAGATAGAGTTTACCTTCCTTATACTTCTTTGCATTGAAATGTTAAAAACTTTTTGTTCTTTATATATCCTTGCTAAATGAGGCTCTCGAGTGACCATTCCTAAACCAAGTTGTTTCTGACATTACATGTACCTTACTACCACCAATTGTGGGTTGTACAGGTTATGTAAGTCCCAGGGGTGAGGATCGAGTCCTCATCATTAGAGTTTTATGATTTTAAACATCCTAGATACCTCATCCTTAACACTTTATTTTACACTATGAGTTCTACATGTGTGGAAAGGTGGGGTAGGGTCAGAGGATAATGAGCATTAGTACTCTACCACTCCTCTCTCCCATTGGCCTTTGTCCCCATGTGTGCCTCGGGATGTCTTCATGTAATCTTTGACACACTCTGATGGGGTGTTCTCTGTATGATGGTTATATCCTACTAAAACATTGGATCACCATCTTCGAGCTTCCCTCATAGATTAATTCTCAATCTCCATATCCTTGGGCCTATAGCCATGCGTATTCCCCACATCAACCCTCATATACACACCTTTCATGACACGATTTTCTGGTTCCTTGATACCACTTGTTTCCCACACAGAGCATGACTCATGTGGGATTATAGTTCCAGAGTGACCATGACATCCACCTGGGCCACTAACCATTCATAATACCTATTCCCCTCATCTCACATGACGTTAAATTCAACCCATCTGAACTATATGGAGTTTGACACCTGTCTAAAAGATAGGGTATGTAGGAAGCCTCTATGAGGTTCAAGCCCGCCATTCCCCATAATCCATCTGTTTTGTGCACTTCATGCCGAATGAACTTCATCATGTTGTGAGGTATCAGGACGGGGAGTGGAAGTAGATGGGCTAGAAATTCAAAACTTTTCACATCACTGTAGAAAAGTTACAACATTGAATCTTTTGAACTATCATAGTATGGTCTGGGGATCACACGTATATTGGACAGGTCATAAAAAATAGAATGATCAAGTACCTTGTTCGGATATGACGTGTGTAAGTTTGTCGCAAGATGCTGACTACCATTTCTTGAAGAATCTGACATCGATTCCCTATAGATCTTCCACACACACCTCTTGAAACTGATCATGCATAGTTCATTGGAATCTAGGTGCTAGCGCGGTACGCCAATGAGCTCTTCAATGCAACGGTGACTACCGCAAGTCAAGCATCTTAAATCCAAAAAGGAAGAGCTTAAAGATATTCCTTGCTTGAGATAATATTTATCTAGAATATACGATGGGAGAGAGGCTCTCAATTTCGACACATGAATCATATATAGTGAGATCCTTTCTCTTACTTTTATATAGGAAATCTTAAATACCTGATATGGGTTCCTGAACACCCGTGTAATAGATATTATCTGTGTATGTATTATAAATATTTATTTATGAAAAAATAAATTATTCCATAAATAATATTTATAATTGTATCACTAACTCCAATATATATTAAATATAAATATTTCGTGAAAAACATGAGTCTATAACTCGACTCACTTCTCCTGAAAATATTAAACGAACCATGGATATTTAAATGCATTCAAATAATATTTTATCTTTGTATTTATGTAATTACTTGTTAATAAATGTTAGAAATAAATTCATCATATAATTCTAATGTTAATTAATTAAAGAATTTATTTAATACTTGTTCATCCATAGAACTTAGATAATACTTAGACCCATTGGTGGGTCCCACCACGTTCTATATTCCTATTCCCAGAATAGGGAAGATTCTCAAAGTGCTATAGTGTGTGATCCTCTAGGCCTTTATCTCAATAGTAGTGAATAATATTCATAGACCAAGAGTGGGGTCTAGAAACCCATCGAGGCCCCTATATAGATAAGGTAAATTCAAAGCAATGCATACCTTACTATGAACATAGTATGTGTAATATAATCTCTTCATCATCGATATCTCAATAAAGTAGAATTCACACAAGTGTCATCATCATTTAACTTTCTTTATTTTATTTTTTGATTTGTCCAGATGGACTTACCTTCCACTACCATGGCCATGGATTTAATGAAGTTGAAATCATCCTAATCAACAAGGCCGAGAAATCTCTTCCGGAACTCAAAAGAGACAAATCCTATCTTGATCATTCAATCAATGTCATGTCCCCAATGATGTACCCAACACATACTACCTCTCCATGACTTAATTTCCATGGTTTTTCCTTGCATCAAAGTATGTAATTAAATGACATACATTGATAGTGGCCTCAAGTATGGAGAGCATTACACATGTCCGTAGATAGGAATGACCAATGACACCTGAAACATGTGGTGTTCCCATTATACTGGTATGTACTCATGATCTATACTATTAGAGATCATCAAGTGAAAACATCCTGAGAAGAAGTCTCAATGTGGATGGTCCCCCAACACCTAATGGTCGCACATCATCTGTGTATTTTTAGAGTGATTTAAAAGGACCATAGGATGTGACATTAAGATTACTATCATGGTATCTCAGGGTTCTCTTATATCCTAGGATTTTATATAACCCTTTGAAAGGACATATAATCTAAGGACATTAGAATAAACAAAGTGGATGAAAACATATCAACACTATTATGGAAAGATAAACACATGTATATTTAACAAACTGCATCCATGCAGTGGTAATCAAAGTACAATACATGTTGATTCTATGGCACCCACTTTTAGCACTCCCACATGCATTATATCCAACTACTAATATGTTTTAATCAGCTAGCTTTCAATTAATTATCATTATTTAACTGAGAAATGGATTTAGTCGGGGGGTTTTACATATTGTACTCTGTGTCAATTCTGATAACTGCGACTTCACCTCTTTGAGTAAAATCCCTCAAGAGATGAAACTTATGATGTATATGCTTTGGCCTCTGGTGAGGCATGGGCTCCTTGGAAGGCACCACTGCTGTAGTATTATCTCAATATACTAGAACAGGGTCTGCAATGCTAGGTATACCACCAATGTCTGAGATAAAGCTGCCTATCCAGACCACTTACTTTGCTACATCGGAAGCTATAATATATTCGAACTCTATTGTAGAATAAAAAACCACATCATGCTTTGAGCTTCTCCAACTCACTGCACCACCATCCAGAAAAAAGATGTAGCCTGACTGTGATTTTAGATCATCGTGATCTATCTAGAAACAAGCATCAGTGTATCCTCTCACTACTAGTGTCTCATATCCTCCATACACCAGGAACATATCTTTTTTATGCCTCGTCCACTTTAATCTAGATTTAATAGCTACCCAATGTAGCTCTTCGGGATTATATTGATATCTACCCCCCATGCTTAAAGAAAATGTGACATCAAAACTAGTATATAGCATGTCATACATTATAGAACCCACTATCGAGGCATAAGGGATTATATTCATTCTTTCAATCTCCACCTGTGTTTGTGAACACATTTTATTGGAGATATTTATACCATGTGACATAGGCAATGATCCTCTCTTGGATTGTTCCATATTGTAATTTTTGGGTACCTTGTCAATATATGTACGTTGACTTAGCCCAAGCAGCCTTTGAAATCTATCTCAATAGATCTTTCTCCATAGAATGTAGGCTACTTCACCAAATTATTTCATGGAGAAGCATTCATTTAACCAATTATTAACTGACTGTAATACTTTCACATTGTTTCTCATAATTAATACATCATCAACATATAACACTGGGAAAATGATGGAATTCCATTGAACGGTTTTATAAAAAAAAGTATCGCTTTTATTTTTGAAAAAACAACATTTTCTTATGGCCTCATCAAACCGAATATTCTATCATCCTGATGCCTGATTCAATCCATAAATGGATCCCTACAGCTTGTATAGTTTATTAGCATTCTTTGACTTGAAAACCCTTAGGGTAGAGTCATATATATGTCTTCAACCAAATTTCCATTTAGAAGAGCAATTTTTACATCTATCTTCCAAATTGCATAATCATGAATGTCTTCTATTGCAATAAATATTCTATTAGATTTAATCATTGCTACTGGTGAGAAGGATTTATCATAGTCTATGCCTTGATGTTTCTTGAAACCCTTTGTAAGCAGTATTTCTTTAAATGTATTAACCTCACCATCCATGTCCAGCTTCTTCATTAATACCCATTTGAATACAATGGGATTTATATTAGCTAGACAATCCACCAAAATCCAAATTCGATTTTGATACATGGACTCCATCTCATAATTCACAGCTTCTTTCC